>OZ026500.1:16670153-17237653 GCA_964019985.1 Aurelia sp. 4 Dawson et al 2005 | reverse complement strand
ATGTACAAGCTACAAACAGAAAAATAGTTTTATGTATAGTACCTCGCAAGCTCGGTTTTTTACTGACGGCTTTGGGTTGATATTTCTGGTATTGCCTTTGAAAGCAGTTATTATAGGCTTCATGTAGACAGGAGTCCTATTCGTAATAATTTCATTCCGTTTTCAAATCATGTAAACGTTGTGTTGTTTCTCATGTAGCTGGAAGGTGTCTACATGCAAGCGGTGGGACTAGTGCTCCTGGTGCATGTTGTGTTTTCCCTTTCAAATTCAAAGGCCAACTACACAATAGCTGCTTGCCTTTTGGAGGAGATAAAAAGAGAAGATGGTGCGCATTATCCCATGATTTTGATGCAGAAAGACGATGGGGCATGTGTAGCAGTAAGTTTCTTGAAGACGTTATTTTGCTTTAGTTGTTCATGCGTTTGAAAATTCATCATACCTACCGGGTGAATCAAAAAATCTTTAACACGTTTAGCGGGCTTTAATGAGGACAATGCGGCCGATATTGAAGACTACGTCACACAATGCCAGCAAAAAGAAATCTTATTTATTTTAGAGTGGACACCGGAACTGTTTGTATCACAAATGTTGTCATCGTTGGGCTCATCTAGACATAATTGGCGAGTTTGGCAAACCCTAAAGTAACAGAGATGTACTTGTTATTTTTACTAATTTTTCCCCACTACCCGTGATCCTCGTAACCTACTTTAGAATACCAGCAAATTATTTCATATCGAACTCTCGCATTTGAACAATTATGCAGTGCAGTGCAAAAATTCAGTGAGATACAACACAGCCGTGGAGAAGTGCAACAAATGACACACAAAGACATCATACCATTAACGATTTTAAGATTGTAAACTTTGATTGTTCAGCTAACGGCAGTTAACTGTTTGGACTTCCTGCGATAAAACATGTTAAAGCACCTGGAAGTCATTGCTATAAGGCATAGGTAGGCGAAAAATTTGGTCATGATTTAGTGCAATTTTAGGAGGTTTCGCCGGATGGATCTCCACTAGGTGGCAAAATCTCGATGCGGAAAAATTCCCGGCAATCTAATTGGCTAATCGAATTGTCGCCGCAGAAAACATTTCGAGCTACGAAAAGAAGGGGTACGTTCTACTTTTTGCGGCTCGACATTTTCCGCCCAGTGGAGATCCGGTTTTTGAAGGGCTTCCTCGAGTAAATCTCTTATGATTTCAGAACGGCCTGGCCGATCTCAGGCAGGTAAAATTTAGGATATATTTGAATATCTTCACTATAGAATTTGGCTATCTCATTGTCTTAATATCCAGGGCGTCGTAGGCTTTCAACCGGGGATCGTTTTTGACTCAGCTAGTACGGTGCGCAACATCTTTGTTCACAGCTAGAACGGTGTTTGGCAAGCGCCAAACTCACCATGCACATTGTTTTGGCATCATAAATAGATTGCATAGTGAGACATACCACCACCTGCTTGCTAGATGCAATTATCACAGTTAAAGACACATTTCTCACAGTACAACGGTTGCTTGCAGCTTGCAAATTAAGAATGCTGACCCCTCAGATACATTTTATGCCAATCTCTTTTGGTATGGATTTGCAATGTTTGTTGACTTGAGCAGTCACTACTACTCCAGCTTCGATTTGAATCGTAAATGCGCCCAATTAAAAAGACAACAATAGACCTTTTAGTTATTTGAAAAAGAATCTCAATCGAACGATACTTCGTTACATTTTGTAGAATTTTCAAATGTGAACAATAGTGGTAGAAGCTCTTACGCCACTCCATCGCGTCTCGTGTATAAAAATGAATAAAGATAACGCTCGATCCGGGCTCTTTTGCTGAATAGCTAAAAGGTCTATTGGATTCGAATCCTAAACCTTGAACTTTATTCGTAGACTCCTGCTTTTTCGAGATGTATCAAACTTCGTATTGAGTTCAATGATTTTGATGAAAACAATTTTCGGCACAATTATGACTATTTAAGCTCTATTTACAAATGAAGCAAAGCAAGTAAGGATGAATAACGTTTTCGCTTGATCTACCCTTTGTATGAAACTGCAGCAAGATCTGTTCGGTCATGTCAACAGCATCCCTGATTTAAACGTTTCTAATAGCATAGGCTCAAGTCTTTCAAATCTTTAAAAAGGTGGGTGCAAAATTGTAGCACATTTTTCTTTGAATTAAGATGCTTGAAAAAGACTTTGGGTAAGTTGCTGTAAATCTGCCATGGCAATTTTTGATACCTTGACTATTTTCAAGATGGCAGCATTTTGATTATTTTTGCAAAAATTCATCAGAAATTTTGAAGAAATCATAATTATCGTAAATCTTGGATTACGCAGGGGAAATTGATGCAATCTTCAAGAAAAGCATAGTTTGTGAAGGTCTACAGTATTATCGCAAACAGAATTCTGTTGCTCTTCTGATAAAGGATTTAGAAATTTGATGACGTCACAGCCTCAAAATTAATAAACACCACCATTTTGAAAGCAATCAAGATATCAGCAAAGTACCACAGCAAATTATCCAAAGTTCTTTTGAAGCACTTGAATTCAAAGAAAAATGTTTCAGAATTTTACACTTTTGGCAAGTGAGGATGAATAACGTTTGGCTTTGCGGTTTTAAAGTTTGCGTTTGGCAAGTGAGGATGAATAACTCACTTTTGGCTTTGCGGTTTTAAAAACCATTCTTGTTCGAAGGCGCACTAAGACACAGAAATACAAGGGAGCTCTATTCGAACAGCTTAAGAGCGGTTGGGCCTAACCACGCTCAGTTGAAGACGAAACAGAACAGAAAACAAGACAATAAAACAAGAAACAAGGATCAAAACAAGGTTAATGAATAATCAATCAAAACATCCGTGTCCTAACACCCTTGATTTGAGCTCTTGTCTATGCAGTTTCTGATATAGAATCTAAATCACCTCTTAACCCACACGTTTTTTTAAAGTCGTGATTGGATGTAAATGTGAACGAAAGCAGTGCAGAGGAAACAATTTGTTTTATCGAAAGTACGAATTGAGTTAGATTAATTAGTTGTTTTTGTGATGGATTCTCTTAAGCCAGAGTTATACGTAAATTGAAGAATTGTCTTTGTAACTAGTGTCGCAACGCTGCTGTGAAGTAATTTGCTGGCCGATTGCCCCGTGTATCATGTCGTTCCTTTTGAGTTGTAACGCAGTCGTTTTTGTATCGCAACGATCGCCAGAACTCAGTTATGCTTTGTGCAACGATTGCAGGTATTTTTAGGGACATTGCACTGCATTGCAAACCCTAATTTCACGCACGCGTAGTCAGTAGAGCTAGTCTGCGCCAAGGCTCCATGGTCCTGCTAGGCCTGGATCATTAAAAGTTGCAGAAATGGTTTCTGTTTGTAACATCCCGACTCCTTCAATTTCCTCAATTACCATGGTGAGACATGCTGCAGAGAAAAATTTCACCGCATAGCAATCATTTCTTTCAGATATTTCCTTGGCTGGTTACGTTTCTCAAATTTGAAAAAGAGTTCTTCGAAGATTCTTCTCCTTCTCTCAATCATCTTCAAGAACTTTTCCACTCCAAATAGACCATCATTTTGGAATGGCTTGGCTGATTTTTGGTGAAATAAGCTTTCACATCTTAAATTTTCATTTAGAAATAGCTATTCAGGTTACAGAGTTTGACTTTGAGCTTTATCTGTTCCTATTACACCAAATTTTATTGCAAATTTAAATCTCATTTTTTCTACAGTTCCAGATCTCACGGGTTTGAATCCTGATCCACCGCAGTCAGCCAACCCTCTCTGTCCACCATCTTGTACATCTGCATGTGGCAGTGAATGTCCAATGTCATGTTGCTCAGACGCATCATCAAGTTTACTGCATTAGTCCCTACGTTGATTTATGCTACTTACGAGGTATGTTATTGTCTCCAATGATAATTTAGTTATCGTTGAATGTAGACTGCAACAGTGCCTTTGAGGCACCAGAAGACTATCGCCTTAAAAGCAAGACTCGCTAAAGTTTAAAGCTTTTGAGCGATTAAGGAGAGGATTTTGGTGGCCAATTCAATTCTAGTGCAAGATTAAGCATTGGCCTGTAAATAAAACCTTAGCCAGACCACAATAAGTCTTTCGATTATCAGTATTCTGAAAATGCACCAGCATGCTCGTTAGCTTGACATATGGACTATGGTGTTGTTTTGCGCTTTGAAATACGATCTCGGGTTGGGCAAAAACTTTCCTTTTCATCAGATATGACCTGTTGCAGGAACAAGAGCAACAAATGTATTAGCCCTGGTTTAAGAAATGCTTATGGCACTGTTTTACTTTCAGCAAGCCACGTGCAACAGGATGGATGGATAACTATTTGATGTTAGAATATAATGTAGTCTCTATTTTCCTGAAGCTTTCTGCCTTTTCAGAAAGCAAGGCTGACTAGTATACCAGGCCAGGCGGCCATGTTGCTGTAAGCACGTTCTACACTGCTGCAACAACAGGATCATAAAATGCTCCACTGCAGCGAACGACGGAGGAATTTGAGAAATAATAGGATAAAACCTGTCATTCCTGGATTTCAACTTTCCCCATCGTTAGCTGCGGTGGCGCATTTTATGCAGTTGCTGCTGTAGTAGTGTAGATCGCCCTTGCTACCAGTCAGTCTACTAATAGGCCCTGCTATTTCAAAAGACGGAAGGCCCAGGTAAACAGAGATTACATCATATTTCAGCATTAATTCGCTAAAACAGTTATCCATGCATCTTATTGCGTGTGATAAATCTTACCATTCAAATTTCAGTAAAGTTTTTGTATAGCTACGCAAGATATTGAAGACTTTTACATTCATTCACCAAGTAAAGTTCAAAAAGTCAGACACATCCTTTTAGTCATGTAGGTAGTCGTTCAAATAGATGCCAAGAACAAGGATTCATTTTGTAATATAATAGAAATAGCTGCATTAATTGACACCTCAATTCAAAGCGATTAGCGATTATAGACAAAGGAAATTCTTTCAACCAGTAAATCAAAACAAACACGTCCGCAAAAGTTGCCCTAAACCAGCAGGGCAAACTCCCGCCTTGTGCTAGCAAAAGGTGGTTTTATGAGTAGTTATGTGCTTGTAATGAAAGAAGAAGGGTAAATCTAAAGTTCTTTCTCGGGGTTTTCTTGATTTGATTAGAAGCCGAGCAGAAAGCAGTATGATTCACGGATACTTAGGGCTTAAATCATGCTTAAATGAAGAAAGTACCACTCAGTTCCTGAATAAGTAAAATGTGAGAGACAGAACTTTAGATTTGCCCCTCTTCTCTCATTATAGGCACAAACTTCTCTTAAAAACCACCGATCGCTTGCACAAGGCGAGAGATTGCCCTATTGATTTCGGGGCGACTTTACCGCTGTGTTTGTTTTGATTAACTGGTTGAGAGAATTTCCTTTGTCTGTACTCACCATTCGCGGTGAGTTAAGGAGTCAATTAACATAGCTGTTGTTATTGTATTAAAAAATTTGTCCTTGTTGATACCAAGTTGAAGCAGACTATTTAAATTTTATTAATCAAAGGAGTAGCTAACAATAACTTAATGTAAACCGAAATATTAACAGCTGTATTTCACATGCATATATCTTAAGTAATGCTAGTCAAAAGGCAGATGAATATTATCTACAAGGTGTCTCATAATAATAATTGAATATTAAAAAATAACGAGAACATGAACAGGCTAATGAGAAGACAACCCTAAGTTTTTGAAATAATTTAAGAGACCGGAATTTTGCAAATCGGTTGAAAATTCATTGATTTGCAAGCTTTCAAGAATAGAAATTATGCGACAGCTGGAATCAGAGACCCCCCCCCCTCCCTAAATTCCTTGTATTGTAAAACACCTCGAAGATCGATGTAAAAGAAGGCTATCCGTCAAATGTCATACCTCTCGTTGATATCAGAGCAAAGCAAATAGGACTGATAAAGTTATTTAATCCTCATAAACATTGTTAAAATTTGCTGAAGATTTCATTTATCAAAATACGGAAGCTTAAAAAATAATCAACGACAGACTGAATCTTCTCCTCAAAGCAGGCATAGGCTTGAAAGTTTGCCGTGAAACTATTGAGAAACAACAGAAACTTTGAACGATGGGACTTTTACCAAAATGCCATTTAGAGGCCTCTGGTTTCAATTTTTGCACAAATTTGAACTTCAAAGGCTTATGACTCCATGAATTTTTAGCGGATTTGCAAGATTCTGGTGTCAAAAATTGCTTTAGAAATCGTATGAAAAGGGTTACTAGGCCAACTGCCCATTCAGCACATCGTTATTTTCTAGCTTTTAATCAATAGTCAAACAATTCTTTGAGACACCCTGTAATAATTGCGTATCTTAACTACATATTGAAGGAAGTACCAGATATATATATATATATGTATATTTATAATGTAAATAGAAGAATATCATATGCGCAGAAAAATACAGCTATTTTATCGAATTTAAAGGCAGTCTGTCAGGCACAGGTCGCAATTAGCAGCAGTGTTCCAAGACTTTTGGCAAGATTATATGTTATTTTACTGATTTAGGTAGGAAATCTCAGAGGAATGGCTTGGTAGTAGTCAACTTCAGCAGCTGCCGTTTGAATAAACTAAATGATACAAACTTCGTTTAATCTAAAAAAGGAGTTAGTGAAAAGCAGACCATTAAGGATATTTTGGGCCCCAGATGTCTGCCAGCCTCACTCTGAAAGTCACTAGTGAAAATGTTTTGTATTTTCTTGAGAGCGAGATTTGTCAACCGTCTCGCTTTCTTTAGCTGCCAATTCAATGGAAGTGGCCAGTAGTTGATTGTTTGTATTATTTGTGTTTTTATTCATTATTGTATCTTTTCTAAATGATTAATGTGTGTAATATGTGATTAATTTATTAATCGATAATCTCTTTGATTAGATCAATGTTAAACCATTTTTGAGTTTTGTACATGAGAGTTCTTACTGCCTTCTTGAGCAAGAAGAAATTTATGTAATGATTTAGACTTGGTTGACTTGTAAATAAAAGCGCTTAGTAATCACAGACAGAATAACTTCTGTCAATAGACCTTTTAGCTATTCTGAAAAAGAATCTCAATCGAACGATACTTTGCAACGTTTGGTAGAACTTACGAATGTGCACAATAGTGATAGAAGCTCTAACGCCACTCGATCGAATCTCGTGTATAAAAATGTATAAAAATAACGCTCAATCCAGGCTCTTTTGCTGAATAGCTAAAAGGTCTATGATTAAATGAAAACAAACGAATTCAGGAAAGACGCTCGAGAATCGATATGGCCGACTGTCGCGTTATGCTTGACAAAAGGTAGTTACAATCATTGAGGACAATTTTGTTTGTCACGACTGCCGTTGATTTACTGGTAAATGCAAACAACTTGCAATCACAGACAGAGTAATTCTCTCAATCAACAAATAAAACTAAAACAAATCTCAACAAATGCCTGAAAATCGGTATGGCCAACTGTCGCGTTATGTTTACGAAAAAGTACTTACAATCGTTGAGAACAATTTTTGTCACGATTTCCTTTGATTGACTGGTAAGTGCAAGCAATTGGCAATCACAGACAGAGTAAATTCTCTCGATCCACAAATCGAAATGAAAATACATCAGTTATCAGGTTATTCAGTTATTTAGAGGGATAACATACAGTGAGTTAGATGGGAACATCGTGTCCTTGGAGGGATAACCCAGTAAATTTTAAACTATTCAGTAAGTGAGATGGATAACATTGCGTCGTTGTTGTACTGACATCAGTAAGGGATGGGTTATTTAGTATTTCGCGTGGATAACATCATTTCGACAGAGGGATAACGTCAGATATTTCAGGTTTATTTAGTTACAGAGGGATAACCTGCAGCAAAATAACGTGATCATCTTTTTAGCTTGGGGATTGTCTTAAAAATTCTTAATGCTTCTATCGCATTGTTTTTACCCCTCTGAGAAATTGAATAACCTTAAATAATAGACCTTTTAGCTATTCTGAAAAGAATCGGAATCGAACGATAGTTTGCTAAATTCTGTAGCATTATCGAATTTGCACAATTGTGATGGAAGGTTTAACGCCACGCAATCGAACCTCGTGCATAAAAATGTATAAAAATAACGCACGATCCAGGCTCTTTTGTAGAATAGCTAAAAGGTCATTGATGTATCCCTCTAAGGAAATGATGTTATCCACGCGAAATACTGAATAACCCCTCCTTTACCGATGTTATCTCTCTTTGTTATCCCCTCAGTTACTGAATAACCCCGCTCTTACTGATGTTGGCCCTCCAACGATACGATGTTATCCCTCTAGCTTAATGAATAACCCCAAATTTACTGGGGGTGTCCCTCCAACGATATGATGCTCCCCTCTAAATAACTGAATAACCTCACATTTACTGCGTGAACGCATCATGCAACTTGCTGAATAACACCCATAGACTGCTGCACGTGCAAAGACGTTATCCAGAGTGATTACTGGAAGAACGAATTTGGCCTCCCGCCGAAGGATAACTCAAGAATCAATCCACAATAATTTGAACATTTATTTCTATTCTTTTCATTCCATTATATCTCTATCTTTTACTGTCCATTTTAGTATTTATGTTTACATAGTCAACAATGAGATAAGAAGATTTTAGACCATACACTTAATCATTCCCATGAGTTTGGCTCGTCGTCTTTTGAATTCATATCCTTCCACAGATGGTGATTTTCTACAATACCAGTGGTAATAAGCTGAGCCAGGCAGACGATCTATTTGATAGGTTGGTAGTGGCTCGTAAGCATCAAGTTTATAGAATTCATCATCGTCTGGAATGGAAGATAAGAAATCAATTGCTCGTTCGAAGATTAGGGTGTGTTTGATGTTTATGTTTGTATGTAACAATTTGCCAGAGTCTTAGACACAGTTCTACAGTGTTAAAGAAAAAATAGATTATATTTGCAATACAATTTACCAAACAAATTTATTAAATACCGGGTATCGAAAGAAGGCACTTTTTCTAAAGCCGGTTGTCAAAATTTGCTATTTCATTGCTTGTCTGTGAATGTTTACGTTTTGGGGTATACTTTTCGCGGATTTTTTTTATAAAGACGGCTATCATTTTGAGGGGAAAATTGTGAAGCCAGTAGGAAAAAATCATTTCTTGGAGTGCACACCCCCGTACAATTGACAGTCAAGTAGCCCCTCCCCCTCCCACCCCGGAACAAAGTGTTCACTACTACGTTAGCCGTTCGCTGATAGATTAAACCTTTTACTTTTGAATATCAGCCACGTATTTCGTATTCCACGTGTCAAAACGTGTTGACTTAGGCCCCGTTTCCATTACTCCGTTTTTGTATGAAAACGGAGTGGAATGTCTCCGTTTTTGGGTTGGTGTTTCCATTGAAAACGATCGAAAACGGAGACATTTGAAAACGCTGTTCAAAGTGGAGTGATTTGAAAACTGAGACATCTGAAAACGCATCGTTTTCAATGGAAACACCGAAAACGGAGTCATTCGAAAACGCTAACAACAGCAATCTATACGACATCCTCGGTTTCAAAACGAGTGCGAACAAAAGAAATGAAAACGAACGAAAACGGAGTAATGGAAACACCCCCGTTTTCGTACCAGGCGCTCTTTTTGCGCTCTTGGCGAAAACGGAGTGATGGAAACGGTTCAGGATCATCCGAAAACGGAGTGATATGAAAACGGAGACATTTGAAAACGAAGTAATGGAAACGTAGCCTTATTTTTGCTTGCCATGTACCTCTTCGTTATAACAACGGCATTTGCAAATCCAGAGGCTTTAAAATCAAATGAAATTCTTCCCCTTTGTCCTCGCGTTTGTGCAATCTGATTGCCTGCTATGGTTTATAAAAGGCAACTTGCTCACCGCCTTGCTTTATAACACCAGCAGCAGAAAATCTCAATTCTTTTTAAACAGGTGAAACATTTAATTTTATGTGTGCATCTAACCGAAGTGATAGTCTGCAATGTTTGCTATGCGTAGCAATGACAAGGAAAGAACGAAAGAGTTCATCGGAAACACATTTGATCACTTGCAATAGAAATCATCAAGATTTTGCTCATTTCTGCAGCTGTTTCTTAGCCGTTTGATTGTTTTAAAAGCTAAAACTTCCTTATTTAAACATCAGTTAGTTTTCCACGAAGAATCTATTCAGAAATAATTTCTCTTTACAAGAGAATTTCGAATTCTTTGTGCATCTCCTTTACTGATCAAATATAAAGGGCGGTCGCCATTTTACAGTGCTCTCAAGTAAATTTTCTTACTTAGTTTAGCAATTTCTAGAATATAGATCATTTCAAAAGAAAGCAGCTTTCTCCTCCTACTCCCCTCCCGATACGAAAGCCCTTTCCTAGGTACTGATTGCTTGTCTTGAGCTATCTCAAATTAGATGCCACCTGCAACTGCCTGCGAATAACAACAAAGAATTGTTTTGCACTAAGAGGACCTTTCCGTTACTGCAGATCTTCGGTTACAAACAAGGACAGGCGATTAGTGACTGCAGACGCTGGAAATTCTCTCAACAGGTAAATCAAAACAAACATGGCCACAAACGTTGCCTTGAAATAAGTAGGGCAAACTCTTGCCTTGTGCAAGCAAATGGTGACTTTCAAGAGACATGTGCTTATAGCGAAGGAAGGACGGTCTTAATAGTAACAGTAGCAAATTTTTAGTTGCTTATTTTTCAATTTGTGGAGCTTTTTCCAAGGATATGTAGAGAACATGGTCTCGAGATTTTCGCTCGCTTCGCTCGCGCTGAGATTTGGTGCCATCCAAAATTTGTGTGATCTTTACTTCAACGGTCTTGTAAAACAAGCATTGTTATTCTATTTCAGAGCATTGTCTGAAAAATGAACCAGCTTTGAATCGCCTTGGCTTGTTGACACATGTATTTATTACAAATGTACTGCACTTGAGCAGTTGTGAATGTTATTCGAAGTAGCAGTATTAGCAACACTTCAAGCGTGAAAGTATTCTCAAATTCATACGTTCAATAAATGCTGCTACTGGTAAATGAACTGGAAATGCGGATGTTTCAGTTAGAGAATAACAACCTTCACGCAGGTGACCGTCGCCTCGCATCGCCCACACAACTGTTCTAAAATTACCTTTTCTTTGAGTGTTTTTCCGAAAGCAGCGCTGCTGTAGGATAGTTTTAGCACAAAAGAACTTCGCGAAGACATCGATTAGCTAGTGTGGAAGCCAAAGATGGCTTTTCACCGAAGATTTGATTCATTGCCTCCTTTTTTTTCTTTTGCGGAGGATAGAATCATTTGGTACTAAGGAGGAGCAAACGTAAGAGAACGAAGAGAAACGTCACTTCCTTTTCAACACCACAAAAACGTCCTCCGCAGATTTTTATGAGTTTTCCTCCGCAGAGGCATTTATACTGAAACATAACCGCAGTGTCTAACGACCCATCTGAAAGCATGAGGCGCCTGGCATTCTTTGCCGTCAACATTTCTTTTGACGAATTTAGCAAAGAATAAGTGAATTTGAGCATGAATTCACCAACGAATGCAGGAGCGAATAAGCAGGATCGCTTTTCCATACTTGAACTAAAAAATCCCATGAAGCCGTTTAATAAGTAATGAAAGATTGTCTGTCTTATTATTGGCTGTTTCTAAAGTCTCCTTTTTCGATGCATTGCAAAACATTTGGATGGCAACTCACAATAAATACAGAGCGATTTTTTCTCATTTCTCAACAGCAATGAAGCATCAGGAACAGTGCTTTTGTTTTTCTGTTTATTTCGCTTGACCGTAATTCTCGTTAGCTAAATGGACATGGCAGACCTAATCACTTGCGATGAATGCAATATGCTTCAAACTGCAATTCAAAGATTCGTGCTTTCAAGGGCTAAGCTTTCGGCTGAGTTTTTTTAATGCATTTCAGTGGGATATATGGCAGTATTTTAATTGATCAGCTCTTTGCATTGCGTCCAAGTGAGATTTCGTAATTTCGAGGTTAATTAGAGACGCACCCGATATTTCACAGCAAACAGCATGCATATCTGTAAATGTTTTTCGCGAGTCCTTTAAACTTTTTTATGGTTATCGAGTTTTTTGTTTTTCAATTTGTTTCAGCTTGTCAGGATTTCTAGCTATTGAAAGCTAATTTAGGCCCACTGTGCATGCCGCATCCAGGCATGGGACCCCTAGTTTAACTTCCCTTCCGAAGGAGGACGAGGCGAGTTGCGAGGTCAGGCCTCAGAGGTCACCCATCCGAAATCTGACCTCACTCGACCAAGCTTAACTTCAGTCACCTGACAAAGACTGTATAAGCCACTCGGCCACTCTCCCCGCATCGAGTGCCAAGAAACTGGCCCAGGGAAGGTACTCAGGTATCACAAATTGACACAAATTGACACAAACTAAAAATAGAAACTTTTAGATACTCACAGCATAAGAAACCAGATATCGATAATAGTATAAAATGTAATTTTTGTGAACATTCTTTGAATTTGATAGATGATGAAATGCACTTTATATTTGACTTTACTCATAATCAACAAGAGAGAATCTAAACATTCAACCTTCTAGGAATATATAACACAACTAGCCGAGGGAATGAAGAAAAAATAGAAACAATTCGTGATATCCTAGAAAATGATAAACAGGAAAATAAAATAAAATACTTTGCAAAATCTATATATCAACCAGAACGAAAAAGGCTTGAAAATGTTAGAAAATAGTATCTTAAATAGTAAGTATCGTATCTTAGTAAGTATACGATTAAATAGTATCTTAAATAGTAAGTATCGTATCTTATATAATATAGTTTATATTTTACGCTATGTTCCAAAATTCTTTCATTTTATCAATTCTAATCTAGACTACATAGCCATTATATCTTTGATGTAATATGTGTGTATGTACTTTAGATTACTAGAACCTATTATGGTTGATGAATATATGAAATGAAATGAAATGAAATGAAATGAAATGAAATGGTATATTTTAGAGGTGCTCAGGCTGGGGTACAAAGTAGTGACCCAAAAATAGTTAATGCCATAGAAATAGTCCTAAAGAAATAATTTTCTGATCCAGTATTCCCAAAGGTCCCGAAGTCAGTATCTCAAATCTATCGAAATGTGCCCTAACTGATTAGATTTCTCATAATCTATAAGATATCCACGTATTTTGATTTCAATAATGTTGCTTGATTTTAAATTTTGTTTGTAAGACATGTTAATCTGAACAATTTTCTTACTGTCACCCATCATACTTGAAACCAAGAAAGCAGTAATACAGACATCCAGGAACCCAGAAAAATAACTGTACCAACGATTGAACCAAAAAAGTAACTCTGCCCCAAATTCTAGACCTTAAAACGTAACCTGAACATCCCTATCCTATACCCGAGTAACCAGTTTCAGTTTCACATTTAAATTCACTGCATACAATTTATGATCCCAACAATACAAACAAATAACTATACTACAAAGACTAAATATATAAAGTGTTACAGAAAATTGATACAATGATGCAAGATATTAATAAAATATTAAGAAAAGATACAAAGAGGGGCTAAATAAATTGTATACAGGAAATTACGTAAGGTAGGAGCTCTCTCAATAGGTAAGCTAATTGAGAAGAGAGTCGCCTTCCCCCACCTTATCCTAAGAGTCATAAGATCTAATCAAATAAATTTTTGTGAGTTTAAATAATAGTCCAGTACTAAAGTGGCTCAGATTCAACGGTCGACCTTGTTCAATTTGTTCAATAAATGAATTTTCGGTTTTGTTTTGACAATATTTTTGATGGAGCATTTCGGAGTTCCAAGGGTAATGTATCCAAAAGTTTAGCACCAAGATATCGAATAGACTTTAGGCCATATTGAAGGCTGTTTTTTTGACACACCTATAGATCACTTGTCTTGTGGTTGTCTTGGCCTGTCTTGTGGAATACTGATGAACGGACCCCCTGGGTGAAAATTTTCTTTTTGAGAGAGTCTGGTACCTGGGGTATCGGTGGCCCTGCTTCTATGATATTTCAAGTCTACTTTGTTTTGGATCAAATGTGTCATGGCTCAGCGTAAGTGCGGTCTTAAATTTTCTGAAACAATTAGTCAATGCTTACCATTTCTTTCATCTGCAACACTTCTTTGTTCACTCAGAACTGAAATAAAGTTGATGGTCGAATAAATATTTTCATTAGAAAACAGGGAGGCTTGATCAACTTGAATCTTTTAAGATTAGTTGTCTTGTGACTAATCGAGGAGAAAGCCCCCCCCCCCCTTATTCAAAGATATATCAGGTGAATTTTTGTTGCATTTCAATGATTTATATTTTCTGCCAGCATCAAAATAGCTTAGCTTCATCTGTTGACCTGGTTCAATAAATTGAATTTTCAGTTGTGTTTTGAACGATGTTTTCGATGGATCATATTGGAATTCCATGGGTAGTGCATTCCAAAGTTTAGCTCCAAGATATCGAATAGACTTTAGACCATATTGAGTACTGTTTTTGAGACATATATGGATAACCTTGACTGGCTTGTCTTGTGGAATTCTGTAAAGGATGTCTCATCAGCTCAATAAGGAAACTATATTGTTGCACGTGCAAAAACATGCTGCTTTATGTGTTGTGGAAACTCAAGAGCCAATTCAACGTTGAATATTATCTTCCAGTTACTGTAGAAGACAAATATCAACATTTTCAAGGATATCTTCATGGTTTCTGAATTCTCAATTTTTGGGAGTCTCTGATGAAGAGGTGATAATCAGCTTACTTCGTATATCGAGGCAATCTTCAAAATCTTGGCATTACGGGGGGGGGGAGGGGCTCTCGGCTAAATTTCGGGTAGAGGTCTGCCGCCCACAGTTTCAAAATGGAACCGTTGGCGAGACCATTTTTGTGAAAATGATACCCTTGACTAGACCCACTTCTCTATCAAGAGTTCCCTGAGTTGGCTTTTTCTAGACGAAGTGTGCCAAATTTTTGCATCCTCTGGATCAAAATCGTTAAAAAATCGGGGAATTACCGAATTCCGACATTCCCCTGATCAAAATTGTCAAAAACCATATCCTTGCCTGGACTAAACTCAACAAAAATTTCCAAAAAGTATACCCGTGACTAGACCAGAAGTCCGAAATAGTATGCCCTTGCCGGCGGCACATGCCCCAGGTACCTTTACTATGGAAGAACCCCCTTCCCTGTGCTTGATACTCTATTTTTCATAGTTCTCCCCGAGATGCCCCTCATGCAGTATTCTTACTTCTCAGTTCAATGGTGAATTTTTCATTGAAGGAGCCTTTCCCAAGGATCTGGAGAGCATGGTCTCAAAAATTCACTGGAGTTTCTTAATCTTTCGGCGATCTGAGAGTTGAGTTTCTTATGAGTAGTTTCTTATAAAAATTACATGTACTGCAAAATTGATCTCTAGTTTTCGCGTGTGACAAATTTGATTTCCAGACAGCTTAAAATTGGAGCGCGCTCGCAAAGGCCCCTGGGTGACAAATGACAATGTGGCATTCAACTTTTTTATCCATCCGTTATTTCCACTCTGTAGAATTTTCCGAGCGAACTGAATTTTACACAATAAAATGTTAGTCACGCGTGACATTCTATTCAAAATCACGGCAAAATATTCACACGTAAACAAAGGATTTCCTGTCCAATCGGGAAACTCTACCGAATGGAAATCAGCCTTAAATGCAAGGAGAAGAAAGACAAAATGGTTTGTGGCGTGCGTAATTTTCTCCTCATTTTACACCAGAGAGCGCCGAAGGCGCGGGAGGGGAACGCCCAGTGACTTGCGTGAATGAGCTATGATGCGCATACGATCGAGGTTGAGCTCGAGTTGCAAAATTTTCCATGGGGAAGGAGTTGATTCATTGCAAGAGCTGAGCTCGAAAAGGAGCCGAAATCTTCAGATCAGTACTTGGTGAGTCCACTTTTGTACTTTACAACTCCTCCCGGATGATCTTTCCTCCTTTCAATGAAATATTAGAGCGACGAGAGAACAATTTACCCGAATAATTCATTTCTTTGTTGTTGCAGTGGGCCTGGCCAAAGGGCCGTCCACAGCTTCACTGCGGCGGCATCTAATTTTCTCAAAATAAAAATTAAACAAGTTTTCTTTTTTAAACATTCTCTGTGAGTGCAAGCATCAAGGAAGCACTTGCTTCGAGAGTGTTCGACCTCATTTTCAAACTGCGCATCGATCGTTATTTCGTTAGTTTTCAAAATATCAGCCCTTTCCCCTCCCATGCCTTCGGTGCTCCCTGTTTTACATGTCCGCACTTTCCCATAACTGTCTTATCATCGTGACAAAAGCCTTGTTTTCAAATTTCGATTTTCACATGTTGCTTTCAAAATAAAGGGCTCCCAGTTTAATAACAAAGGATGAGAAAGAAACTGATAGTTCCGCGGTAAAATATAAACATTAAACAAACTTTCAAATGCAAACGTGAACATATATAACGATCCACAGAATTCTCCCTTCCTGCAATTGCTACAAGTTAAAACCTATATCTTTCTACCATGAGATACACGTATTTTTCATGAGAAACTAAGAATTTGGCCCAGTACTCTGAAAGTCTCTTAAATTCTCAGGTTTTGAGTACTCATAGTTTATTACGAGTTTCTTAATTGTTCCATAACACTTTTTATGTTTACTTCCTGTTCCCCCATGAACATTTCGAAACAACGTTTTATGAAGCTTTTCCGATGTTTTGCCATTAATAAAGTACCTTCCAAGTAATATGATACTGGAAGTAGGTCAAAATACGGTAAAACTATCCTCTTCGCTCGTTCGCTCCGCTGTGGCTCTGCACTCTCATTGAAGGAGCTCACAGGCCAAACTGAGGCTGTGCTCTCGTGCTCTTGAAAACAAGACAGAAGATTATTTAGGCCATTTTACTTGTTGGACCAGCCAAGATGAGGATGATGCTAAATCGACGGGACAACGGAGAGGATGGAAAAACAGAGAACACACAAGGTAGGCCTGACAGTTCTTATTCTTTAGAGGAAGTTCTAATTTTCCCACAACCCATGTAAAAACATACGTGTATATTAAAATCGAAAACTTTCGGACCAAAAACTGTCGGCAAAAAACTTCGGACAAAAAACTTTCGGACGCTTTTTCGGGAATTTCGGACAAAAAACTTTCGGACAAACACGACATCAAAAAACAAGCATTATACCAAAATGTATGTTAAAGATAATTGTGATTCCATCAGGAATATCAGTTTACAGTAGGTACATGATGATCATCACATCAACAAGGACATTTGAATGTAATTTTCATTAGATTGAACAACAATAAAACCAGCTGTAATCCAAATTAAGAGGTGCTGCCATACGTGAACTTTTTTCAAGAAACGCTAAAAATTGAAGAAACCTAAGTACTACTGGTAAAACATTGATTTATTAACGTTTTATGTTACGTTTCTTTATGCTTTTCTATTTTCAATGAATTTAAAACTTTTGGACGAAGAAACTTTCGGACTTCACCACATTTCGGACAAATAAACTTTCGGACAAGATTTTGTCCTAAAGTTTCATTGTCCGAAAGTTTTCGATTTTAATGTATTTGCGAACTTCCGAAATCACTTGTTGGAGATGTTCAGAATGTTTTCATTTTGCTCCTTTTCTCAAGTCTCGATACTCTCAAAATAAACTATTCATAAGGAAATTTGCTAGGGCTTCCAGAGTTTTATTTAGGGTGGCTATGCCGTCCGCTGTAGTGGGCGGCGGGCTGCCGTCTTACGGGGGCCACCATCCTTGGGGGTTGTTTTTTCTCGAGTGCTGCTTGGCCTGTCGGATTGGGCGGTGGGGGCGGTGTTGTCTTGCGTGGTCTCAGGTTTCGAAGTATACGTTACGTTTCTTCCATTGTCGGGACTGTGCGGGGCGGCCGCCTCTTCGCTGCTTTTCGGCGGGCTGGGTGGTGTTCGGGGGCTGGATGATCTCTGGGGGTGGCTTTTTGCGGGGCGGGGGCTTGCGGCTCGCAAGGGTGGAGGGCATAGTTACCTTAAATTCTATTATCTTAATTCATTTTAGTTTTCATGCTGTTGTACTAATTATGGTTGGCATTAATTAGCCTAGTGCTATCAGCTACGTCAACCTTAAACAAAGAATTTATCATTATTATTATTATTTATCTTCTTAGCAGCTTTCGAGTAACAACATCCTTGAACACTTTGCATCTCACAACCAAATCAAAAAAGTGTCTTAACTCTGAACTGACATGATGAATGGTCCGTTGTTGTAACGTAAAGAGTGTAGATGACAGATTGAGACTTCGTTTACACGATGCCAGTACATTTTGAGAACGGTGAAAAATATGACGGTAGCGAAATTTGAGCAAGCGTTCACACGATACCAGTACAATTTGAAAACGGTAGAAAACTGGACGATAAAAAACTCGTTGCAGGACTTTTATGCCACAGAAATGTACCTTCACCCTAACAATGGACCAGTCTCATTACAAAAGCGTCGAGAAATGTTCTGTTTACATCATTTTCAAGTGTTCACACGATGCTGTCTAAAAATCATGTCGGTTAGGGTTCAGTTTTCAAAGTCTATCGTTTTCAAAATCTGCTAGCAAAAATGTGCCGTCCAGCATTGTGTGAACTCAGTCTGAAGATTTTGCCTAAGAGGCATTCTTCTGAGCAACAGGGAATTTGATATTCGAAAATAAAACAGTCTGGTAATCATATGTGCTGTTCACAGAATGCTTGAAAACCAGGCACTCCTATAAATTGGAAAATCACTAACTTCAAATCAAAATAAAATAAGCTATCCCTGGGAAATAATTTGATCTTCGCTCTACTTGTCCAAAAGAGAATTTTGAAGATCGCCCACGTAACAAAATTTTGGTGATTTTTCAAACAAGAATACTTTTTTGGTATGTGTACGATTTCTCAGACTTTCAGACCCTCTCCCTTGTACGAACTCTTAATCACTCACAGAGCATGAGTAAATGTGAGTCGATCTAAATGGTAGCTATTAGATGTAATATACATTTAGAATTCTTCTCTCCTTCTCTCCATCTGTCAAGACAAAATTAAAAACCTGCCAAAATCAGGTTTTACGAATCAAAATTCTTCGTTGCATTGACCCAAACAGTTTCACATTTTAATCAGACTGCTAAAAATTATACTGCTAGCATTAGTGCAAATCCCAAAGCAAAAAGAATTCAGATATCGAAAAGAGGGAGCGGTAAATTGATCTGGTTTTCCAAAACTAAATCAAAGAGGCTTCCTAGGAAATGTTAATTCTCAGCTCTCAGAATTTCTTGACTTCATAATATCCAAAGTTTGTTCGCTTATAATTAGTTAAGCATGAAAAGATTGGTGTATCATAGAAAAATATAAGTATATATTTACCTGCTAGCATTAATACAATTGCCAAAAGAAGGATATTTCTCCCAGTTATTGCAGTCATGTTGTACAAATGACTTTTTATCAATGCGTCTGTCTCGTCACGTTTCGTGTTTCGTGTCTCTTCTGATATCAGGCTCTGTTTTCCAGCTCGCTGGTCAGCCTTTTATAGCTTCAGCCCGTCTCATTATCCGCCGTCCATTCAATTAAGTTTCAATTCTAAAAATTCATTGTTCTTCCTGTAGCTAGAACTCCGACACACGTAGGTTGATCGTCTCTTGCGCAGCGCTTAGACATCCGTCTGTTGCGAATGGCAAATGAAAGCGCAGGGGCGCAGGTGTTGCATGACTCAGAACGAAGAGCTCTTTACATGCAACGTTCATTTAACGACTGAAACGACAGGATACTTGCAGCAAACTAACGTGTATGTACGGCTGTGTTGCTATTACTCGAAAGTACTCTAAACATCGAAATGTCATTAAAGGCCTTGTTTCAAATTGTTCACAAGGGCACTGGTAGTTAACATGAAGATTGTTGTAAAGCCTTTAAGAAAGTCTTAAAGAAACTCTGAGTACTCAAAATCGGATATTTTTAAGAAGTTTCCAATGTTGACCCAAAGTCTTACTTTCTTGTAAAAATGTGTGTATGACTCAGAAGGTATTGCATTCATGTCTAAACATCGGAAAGGCTTCATAAAACCACAGGGAGCCCAGGAATAATTGGCAAACTCAAAACATAAATTGTCTAGAATAGGAGCTCCGTAGGAAACTGCGAAGGATTTGCGAAGCCTTGAAATGAATGCTGCGAAGGACTCGTAGCGCGTTGAGCTGCGCCTCTGTCTCCTTCTGGGAGACACCCTTTGTCTCCCTCCGGGAGACAATTTCTGTCTCCATCTGGGAGACAACCTGTCTCCATCTGCTACTACCACTACTTTTGACCTAACTACTTTGTTTCCTCCGTCTTAGTTTCGGCAGGTGACCAGCGCGCTTTCCTTGTGCGCTTTGCTCTGATGCTAGAGAGCATGTGCACCATGTGAGTTGGACTTGTTCAAGTCTCACTTTCTTTTATCAGTCGACTGAGAGAAAAGGTGCTGCGGGGGAATGGAGAAGGAAACGGAGAAGGAGAAGGAGAGAGGAAGTCTCCTCTCTCCTTCTCCTCCGCAACTCCTTCGCTATTCCCCCGCAGCGCTACTTACTATCCGCGTTTTTATCTCAGTCGACTATTAAACGAAAAAGAGACTTGAACAAGTCCACATGTAAGTGGACAGGTCGCTGACGTTTTGGTCGGCCTTTAAAAACGACACGCGCACGTGTACGCCAATTGAATGTGTCAACTACAGAAGAAGTATTCACCAATATTATTGCTTTGATGTCAAGAGAACAGTAGCCAATCCAGCTGGGAATGTTTTTATGACTCATCCAATGTCTCCTTTATGTGTTGAAACCAAATATTGTATCAGCTTTTGGTGCCTGGTATGGACCGAAAAACAAATTTGAATCTGAGCATTACCATGAGCCACAGAAAGACTCTTTAACGATTTTGAAAGTAGGCTTCTCTTTGCAATGGTAAATTGGCTCCCCTATAAATAGAACAAAGAAATCACTCGGACACAGCATTGTTTCTTACTTAGCAAGATCAAAAACTCTTATTGTAAGGCTATCCTTGGTTGATTTGGTGTGCAACTTTTTGACTTGAACATGATATTTTTTAGATTTTGCGCCCTCTGCAAATGCAACCTTTCAACTTTGCACAAACCCTTTGAATTGAAAAACCAGAAAGTATACTGCTTAGCCAAGGCCGATGGAAAATACTTTTCCAAACATTCTTTTTGTGAGGTAGGCAATGCTTTGTATGTGATATAAACGTCTCAAAAATTAAGTCAAAGCCTTGGCCTTGCAATGGAGTTTCGGTGTTTCAAATCTGCTTGATGTTTCTCAGTAATGAATGTTCAAACATGTTTAGCCCTTTAATGACGTCATAACTCTTGAACCTCGCGGTTGATAGTAGCATTACCTCTGCAAGTGTGACAAGATATAGCAAGAGTCTGTTTTCCATTTTATACCATGCAGACTTGCGTGTAGCTTTTTTCACACAGTTGAAGCTACACTCCCATAAAACTGCCCAATGCTGCTGGGGCTTGTCTGCCCTTCAGATATTTTCAACCTTTTTGTAAATCTTTCCTCATAAGCATCAGACAAACATAAGGTTGCATTTCCTCATCATCAGGGCAATTTGGGCTTTGAGGGAACTAGCCCATCTCCCGAAAAGCAAATAACCTTCCCGAAGGTGGGGTTGGAAGGAAAACCTGCATTTTTCCCGCAAAACTAATCCCCTCGTCCATGTTGGACAAAACTTTCCAGATGCATCTGCAAAAGAAAGAAGATCCAACATGAAAATGTGAAAGAGGCGGGTGGGTGGGAGATTTTGATTTGCAACCACTCAGCATTAGTGTGCAAAATGTACTGAAATCTCAAATCAAACTCTGTTTTATACTGCATTGGAACCATGCCGCATGCACGACCATCAATGAACACGCAGATGATGAAAAACGCTGCATCTCTAGAGAGTTAAAACAAAGGTAGTCTAAATTGCCAGATTTGTAAATCTGTAACAAGAACAATACAAAGCATGTTCGTTGCTTTAACTCTGATTAGAATTTCATTCTAATCGTCATATAATGATTTTTTTCTTGCTTGTATCTTTGGAATTGGATAAGCTTGCTAGTTCCAAACATTTGGCAAGTCGCGCAACAGACACGCTAAATATTGACCACAATGTAAAGTCCATCTCACATTAGCTACCTGTCACCTGACATTTGCCATATCGCAAAATTCCGTTGCAAATGCAGACGTTGTTGTTAACGGGCATCTGCAGACGACATCTAATTTGAGACAGACTCATAACCACTGATCAGTGCTAATAATGCATCTGCAAGCCTCGTTTTGGAAGCTTCGAAAGATGTTTTATTTCTGTCCTGTTTACTCCTGTTTGAGTGCAAGGCGTGCCAGTCATCAACACGACAACGTATTAAGGCACGAACTGTCCACATTATTTCATGTGAACGGAAAAGGGGCTGGGCTATCTTTAACAATTGTGTTCTGCTTTCAAATCGTACGGGCATTTTGGGAACCTGGTATCCTAATTTTTTGCATAATGGAGTCGCTAAATACTTAGCTTCGAAACCCGATGTAGGGTATCCCTTTGATAAATGTTGATATTGATTCCTGTATTTTTGTAAAAAACAAGATATCTGCTCAATTTGCCCGTTTTGCTTGTGGCCTAAGGCGGTTAGGACCCCAAGTTTCAGTCTCTTTTCAGCTTAGCTTGGTTTGTTCACATCTTTTTACATCTTGAGATCGACCATGGGTGTTGGGAAACGTGGGATGTGTGCGGAGGAAAGGCGAGAAGGGAAGAGGCTGGAAGCGTTGTCTAAGTCTCAGTGGTCGTCCTGCACTCTCTCCTTTGAAGAAGCTTGAACAGTACAACAACTTACTTCAACATGGCGCGCTGTGCAAATGAAGTCGATTTGGGAAGGCAGCCTTCTGAACATTCAAAATCAAGACGAGATGATGTTTTCGATGCAAAGATGATGTGCAAAGGTAGGCCTAATGCTTCTGATGCGTTCCATATAACACATTCCACGTTTCCCAACACCCATGGACCTGAAATCCTTCGAAAACTGCTCATGTTAAAAAAATCAGCTTTTTCTGCTGGGGCAATCCAAAGCAACAGGTGCTATTTCATGAACTCTTCCTTTGTTCTTACGCAATGAATTAGAAATGACTCTTTTGTTTTCGACATCCTATGACGAAAACACGATCTGTTACTTATGCTGGATGTTTAGCTTATGTCTTGTGAAGAACTTCTTTGCGTTTCTTTACACAGAAACAAAAGCACTGCTTCCGAGGCGTGACAGCTGTCAATAGTTCCTTTAAAAGAAGGCAAACATTACAGGACTGTGATGTATGCTGAGGAGCTCAATTTAGAAATAGCTCACGAAAACTCATTTTAGAACGGAATTTTCTTTTTTTCTTTGGCTTAAATTTCTCTCACAAGATATCAGAATTTGATTTTTCCTTTGCTGGAATTGTTGGTTGAAGAAACACGTGCAAATAGTCTAAGTTACTTTCTGTTGTAAACATCCTATGAAAAACCGCTATGAATTAAAGTTGGATTTCACGTTGGTGATGTTTAAAGTGGCTTAGGCTAAACTAAAGAAATTGGGTTTGCCATTGCAATGAATATGTAGCGTTAGAATAGATTCATTGCGTAACGACAGCACGTGCTGCATGAAATAATCCTTTAAGGATTAGGATACTCTGCAATGAAAATTATTCAATTATTTCAAATTTGTCAAACTTTAGAATAAAATTATATCCAAAAATCACGATCGTTACTCAGTAGGTGCAAAGTCAAGCCATCTGTGAAAATGGTCATCCAAGGCATAGACTGCAATGCAAATCTTTGCAATCATGTCAAATTTAATTGCCCTTTTCTTTCGGCTAAGTTGGTCAAAGGGGAATTTATTGAATTTACAAAATGTTGGAATAACCTTCCCATGGTTATAAAAAGTTCACAATCTGCTTGTAGCTTTCGTCAAAAACTCAAATCCTTCTTCTTTGAGAACAATTACCAATCCTAAATCATCATTCACCCTCAAGTCTTAAGTTACCTTGAAACTGCATAAACAGGTTGAATTAATTTGCCAAGTTCTTTAATCATTCTTGAGATAGGGGGTGCTCTCTCTTCGATTAGCTTAGCTACTGAAAGAGCTCCTCCGCAAGAAATTCCCTTACATACAATTCCCAAAATCTGTCTTAATTCATTATCATTGTATATTAGTTAATTATGTTAGTTTAATTTTCTGAAATATTTTTATCTGTTTTGTATTAAGTAGTTTTGCATGTTGTATTTAATTGTATGTAATTTTTGTCATTTTGGATTGTATGTAGTGAAATTTTAAATTATATGAAACTGAAACTGAAACCAGTTGCAAAAGGGCCTAGCCATGATTTGACAGCACGGCACTTTACAAAGATTCTCAACTATGACCTTTAGATTGACTTCTGAAAAGAATTATACCCTGAAATACTTCAATCGTTCTTGAAATGACTGGTCTTTTGAGAAACTGGCACTTTGCTGCATTCCACACCAAATGACATTTATATCATAGAAGAGGAAAAGGAACACATGCATACTTATTTTGGAGGTGTGGCACGATTTTATCATTCTTATCACTTTTTTATATTCGCTAATTAGGGTGATGTCCATGAGTTTTTTACTCTTTTCAAAAGCCAAAAACTGAAAATGAAAGATTAAAGCAGGTACTTTGGAATTGTCCATGGCTCCAGGCCCTTTTTCAAAACCTATGTTTGGGATGCAGCGTAAATCTTGACTTTGCGAGGTTGTATCTCCATTGTTTGGCAGACAAATTCTGAATGGAAGGTATGGGTATCTAAGTTGAAGATTGATACTAGACTGATGACGATGAGTTTCTTGTTGCCCTGTGCTCTTTGACTTGATGATGGCCCTTCAGGCAATAGAGACTCATAGTATTACTCTGAAAAACTTGGCCCTATTTAGGCCCAAACTTCGTAATTGCTCCAGTACCAATCAGATTGCGAGATTTGGCAGAGAACAATGATGTCGAATTCTCGATTCGAATGATGTAGTTGACTAGTTTTGAACAAAGTTGCTACGGCAGGTGGCTGAAGTTTTCTCTGGTTTGTTTTGGTCGTAAAAACATGGAAAATGTAGAGCTGAAAGGCTCATTTTGGACTTACCAGGTAAAGTGAACTTCCTTCTTCAGATTAATACCAAGTTTCTTTGATGAAACGCCTGCTTAATGTGGTTTTTGTCGCATTTTCTTTCCGAGGAGTGACCGTTGAACAGAGCTACGGCAGTCGTTCGATCCTGATTTGATCGATCGAATCATGATCGAATGCATGAGATAGGGCCTGATTTTTCACTGTTTCATTATGAGTCCCTCTTGAGCAAGGTTTACCCCAGGGATACAAGGGACTCATCGCCATAAGTCTAGATTGATACACTTAGCTGTGTTTTCGGTGAATATTGATATCCTATTGTTTTGTTGCTATTTCCTGGCCAAAAGGAGTACATTTTCATTGAGACTTCGTGTAATTAACATTGTCACTGACCAACTTTTATATTACGCTTCCTTTTTGGTTTATATTTCAGAAAGAAACGCAGGCTATCTTTGTGGAATTTTGAAAGATAATGAAATATCTCAAAATAATGGCTGGTAGGCCAGATGTAAGACTTTGCTTTTAGCCATCTTTGATCAAATATGAGTCGTTTGTTTATGCGTGCAGCTATGCTTACCAATTAATACACGATCTAACTCTAACATAGTATATAGCTTGGCGTGTACATCACTGAATGTTAGTCATTAGTTATACGCTCTAGACTATATACTATTTTAACGTTACATTGTGTATATACCTTTGAATTTGCTGATGATTTTGTTGAGAATTTACTTTCTTGAACTAAGCACGGTATATCTGTTCTGATTGCCAGATGTCACAAGGACAATTTTAGCAAAGTCTACTGCATATCATAGGCTCAAACTACGGGAAACATAATTACATTGGATGAATCCCCCTTGTATCCGTCTAAATAGTTGAACCACTGCTGTGAAGTTAAGTGAAATTCAGAGTAATTGCGTTCAGCCACAGGAGGCCGAATCGCTTACATAGCTTTTCCACTGAAGCAATTTATGCTGCTGTTGATTCTAACGGCAACATTAAAGCAGCAGTACCTTTTCCTTGAACTGAAAAAAAATTGAAATTCATACCATGTAATGATTCCGTATCTCTGTATCTTTCCTCGTGCTCCAGAATCATTACAAACACAGCATCCTGTCGCACTGCCAACATCGGATATTTTGTTGTTGTTGCTGTACTACAATGACGCAACATTATTGGCTGTTTGTGTATTGTACAGTCTATAGTATTAAGTGATGATACTGTAATTGAAAGATTTAAGTACCAATGAAGCATAGATGTTAAAAACACGACGTTTCGAGCGTATACTCGTTGATTTGATAACGAGTATACGCTCGAAACGTCGTGTTTTTAACATCTATGCTTCATTGGTACTTAAATCTTTCAATTACAGTATTATCGTTTAATTTGCATACTAGGACCACACGCAACATACATATTTTATTGAATTATAGTATTAAGTAACTATGGTATTAAGTTACTTAACGAAGTTACTCAGCTTGTAAAGTGTGGACTTGCTTTAAGTCTCTCTCGCGGAAAAACAGTAGAAGGAAAAAAGCGAGAGAGACTTGTAATACTTGGCATGCTCATTAATATTAATGAGCAATCGAGCCTTGCTTCCATTTTCAAAAAATGACGCGGTTGTTGTCCTGCCATTGTCAAAGAACATCGCAGAGCCTCGGTCTGTTGTATCATTGTCCTTTCTAAGCATATGATTGGATATTGGTTTCTTGTAAAAGGATGCCGACTGGACAGAATCCTATCCAGCCAACGACCCAGGCTTCCAAGTATTAGAAGTCTCTCTCGCTTCTATTTAGTTCTCTCGTTTTTGCCGCGAGAGAGACTTGTAGCAAGTCCAGTAAAGTGTGGATCTATCTTTTCAGCTTGGGCCAATAGACCATTTTCGCAATGACGTCAGGTCTTTTGAAATACATTCTGGAAGATCACCTCCCTGGATGTGATGTGGATCTAAATCTCATAAGGGTGCATTCCTTTCAGCAACGCATGAAATAGTTTTGTATACGTATTTGCATCATGATAGATCTGGTGTAGAAATCTTGCTGTACAAGGAATCTCACCATTTACCTCGAACTGCAGTGTGCCTCGAATTGCAGTGTGCTTGAGTTGCAGTATGCCTTCTGTTTTTAGACTTGCGCCAAGTCTCGTCCGTTATTTTATTCGGGCCCATTCGGTCGCGCGAAGGTGGAGCGAAAATTTGGCCCATACTTGCTTTCAACCATATCAATTTCCATTAAAGATAATGCCAAAATATGCTGACAAGATGCTGACGAAGTACCTCAAAGATAACACTAAGATTGGTAGGATTTAACTGATCACATGTAAGCAAACCAAGATTTAAAGTTCTGAACGAGGCTGCCAGCTGTGGTTCAGCTCTGGAAACTGATTAGTTTTTCTCTAGCGTGTTTGTAGCTGAGAATGATACTAAACTTTAGAATTTTATTGCAGAAAGACTGGACAAGCTATTGGCTTCAAATGCGGCATGTGTGTCAGTGAACATGTCATGTGTGGGGGAAAAATTTGATTTCAATCTTTAGATCAGTGGAGTGGAAAATGAAGCTCTTCTGAAGCTAGTAAGATATTTTGAAATGAGCCGCCTCCAAAGCCCTGAAAACAAACAGTCTTGTCTACACATCTTTTGATTAGCAAGCATATTTTACAGATTTCGATAGACCAATTGGTTGCAGAGTAATTGATAGGTTCCTGGAGGGGAGGATTTCTGAAAACCGGCTTTCCGTTCTCACCAGAGCGGAAAGCAGAGTCATTTCAAAAGCCTGTGGCTCTAAAACCATTTATCAAATTCCTATATACTGATGATATATGTGAAGCTCGCATATCAACTTAGATCAGAAAATTTAGTGTATCAAAATCAGTTGTATCATTTGCAAATTAAAGGCAATTTTATAAATATGCTTCCATCTCAAGCACAAACTTTGATACTCGCGACAATTTGAAGAGTTATGTTCAAAAGTGCTGTCTCGGGTTTTGTCTTTTGCTGTCGGGGTTTTTCATGTGCTAGTCCAGGCTTGCGGGTTTTGATACGGTACCCCTAAAGCCTCCTTTTCGTTGACGCTAATGATTGATTGGTGACAAAATGATTGTTTACAATGATTCGAAAATACGGTTCCTCGGACCGGCAACGGAGCAATTTGATTTGTTCTTGATCGGTCCGCAAAAGCCTTTTTTTGCAGCCGGAATTCCTTGGAATTCCTTGGAATAAACAACAGAGGCGGGTGGGCTTCTTTGCGTATTCCTTGACCGCGTAAATAGATAACGAAGGTTTAACGTATTGTTCGAAGACTTCTTGGCTTGAATCTTGAAGAGGAACTTTTGATCATACACGAAGAATTCACATTCATGAAAAAGATATTTCATGAAAGAAAATGCAAATGTAGCAGGCGTCAAAACCACCAACTACAATGATGAACACAATCCAAAAAAACCTAATTGTTTTTATCATTCGGAGGGTATGATATCACGCATTTGAAACCCTCATTCTGAGCGATACTCTTTATCGAGCAAAGTCGTTTATCAAGACTAAGAGTTATTATTTTTAGATTTTCATAATCCTTCACGTCTGCTATAATTGTTCGCGTTTATCTCAGACATTTATGGCAAAACTAGAAGCTTAAAATGCGAAAGGAAATTAATCTGGCAACCATCAAATGCTTTTTGCAGTATGCTTCAACACCAGAAAGCACTAAAAAGAACAAATCTCAAATACAGCATGGCTGGAAAAATATGCCTTTACACTACCCTGGGTACCATAGCCTCAAAAAAGATCATTGCAATATTTGGACACCTGGTCCGCAGCCCGGGGGTAACATAACATGTCGAGGGTACGGGAATGTGCCGCCCACATGGGTGGGTTCTTAGGTCCAAAATTCTCTAAATGAGGGTCCCCCTTTCGGCAGATTTTCCTTAAACATGGGTGGGTTCTGGTACCCAGGGTACCTTTACACATAAGTTCGATTCGAGGTGAATCCTTCGAGGCGGAACCAGTGGAACTTGCATTCCCAACAGGAAGTAACTTTCATCGCAGCAAACAAGGCACTCTGTTTCAAAATCTAAACATTGATAAAATTTTTGTGGGTTGCTGTTAAAGACGTACGCATTTGGGTGACTCCCCTCGTGAAGCAAAAGCGGCAAGTCAAGTATTTCGATGGATTGTTTCAATATTTACAATGGATTTTGTGCGATTTTGTATAAATGAATGTTATTTGGTCTTTGATACACTTCCCAAAAAACATAAAATTTTGGTGACTTTTCAAAACAGAGGAGTCACTCCTGGTACTTTGATGACGTTCAAAAATTTGGCGATGAGAAAAGCGTGACATGTTACTTTTTTTATTGCCTATTTCTCGAATTCAATGAAAGTTCGATCATTGGGAACATCCTTTAACTGCAACGCCGGTTCTTTACTATCAGTTTGAATTAGGCTTTACAGTCACAGGTCATTCCCATAGAGCTTCAATCGTACTAAAAATAATACATTAATTTCCCAAATTTTCGGACGTGTTAATTTTCGGACAAATGAGTAGTCCGAAAAAATAATTGTCCGAAAATTTAAGTGTCCGAATTTTTTAGTGGTCCGAGAATTTAATTGTCCAAAAAGTTAAGTGTCTGAATTTTTTAGTTGCTCGAAATTTAATTGTCTGGCAAATCACAATGAGAAAAATTTCTTTGGATAAGAAATGAAATTCTGTTTTAAGATTACTATTGCTCCAATGGAGGAACCTTGGAAATCTTAATGAAGGACAGGCAATGTCTCAATGAAAGAAAAACATAACTTTTAGTGAACTTGAAGATTGTGATGGATCGATCTCATGAAACTGATTTGAAATCCTGGAGCGCTGAAATTCTGATTATTTAGGAAACTCTCAGTACTGGCTCAAATTCTAGGTTCTTAATAAAAGACGAATATTTCACCTCTATTATTGTTGTTTTGTTACTCTCATTGTTGTTGATGTTGTTGTTGTTGCATGAGGGACAAGTCTTTTTGCCCCAACTGACAGAGCAGAAACTGCGCACGCATGCGCGAAAACCCGTAACTTTGAGTCCCCCTTAGTTCTTGATTCATCATTTCAAAAAACCTATCTATCCAAACAGTTCCTTATCTCAGATTGCTCGATGACGTCATTTCACGCAGTTTCTGCTCTGTCGCTCCAACTTCAATTTATGATTATCCTTATTATGCTCGTATTTACATTTGATTACTATGCTGGTTTCCGTTTTGAGACAGAATGAAGAAATTTTGCTACATCTGGTGTATGATTTGCCTACTCATTATCAAATCGTATATGTCCGAAATTTTATTCACCTGTTTGATAATGTCCGAAATTTTGTCCGAACTTGTCCGAAATCGATAAAAATTCCGTCCGAAAATTTTTGTCCGAAAATTAAATGTCCGAAAATTAAAGGTCCGAAAATTTTGGAAATTAATGTAGGGTTAGGAAGGCGATGCTTGTTCCATCGTGTAGATTATGATATTAATTTCATTCTAATCCTCGCGAAAGCGGTATAATGCGCAAAGACGCAAAACAGACTTAAAGGATTTTCGGATTCGCACATCAGCAAATGATGAATGTTGTTATTCACACACACACGCACAATTAAGTTGCGTTTGGCGGTCATGTTTCCCACTGTTCCGCCTTCTGTATCAAATTCACCAGACATGAAAGGAGCGGTGTTGAAGATGATGAGACTGGTTTCAGTGTATAAATGAATGAATGCATGAATGAATGAAAGAATGAACTTTTGATGCACTTTTCATTTGATTTAATGGTTGAAAGGAACTCCAGTTCCTTTCAAGAGTGGGGCTTTGGGGTCAGGGCCGAAGCCAATGGGGGGGGCTGGGGGCGGAGCGCCCCCCAGGAGATCATTTGTTATAAGGTTTTGCTCCCTTGTCGGAAATTTTGTGACTTAAATGACTAATTCTGGAGGATTTTGAGAAGAAATAATGCATAAATCATGAATTTATTAGTGTTAGAGCATAAATTCCAACAGAAATTATTGACCTTATGGCATATTTTTGATTGATATTGACCAATTGTGTTGAATTCAACGTTGGATTGCGAAATGTGGCCAAATTTTAGTTACCGAGGGCTAGATCGGTCATATAATGCATAAATTTAGCGTATGTTCCTATAACTGTTGTTGTTGCTGCTGTTGTGAATGGTTTTTTCGTCGGAAATTTTGGTTTTTCACCCCCCTACACAGTCATGGCCAGTATCGGCCCTGTTTGGGGTTGTCACGGGTTGCTGGTTTGGCCCACTTAGCCCTCGGGTTTCGGATATTACCCTTAAATCTGCTGCCGACATTTGATTGACAGAGCTAAGTAGCTTTACCTGAAGTGTTGAATTTCAAACGAGAAATTTACGAGAACGGTGATGCGTGCTTTTCAGCCTTTGAACTTGTTCCCAACGTCCAACCAACCAACCAACGGCCAACCAACCAAAACCAACGCCCTCCCTATCCAATTCTGTCTATTAACATGGCAAGTTTTAAAATGCTTTTACTGTCTTTCCAGAGGGCAAGAGAAGTTACCTTCAGCAAGCAAGCAAGCTAGCTAGCAAGCAAGCAAGCAAGCAAGCGAGCAAGCAAGCAAGCAAGCAAGCAAGCAAGCAAGCAATTTTCTTTTTTAACGCAAGCTAAGTATATGGGCAGCTATCTAACTGATGTGGGCATGCGGCACCACGGCTTGCGCCCTAAGAGTTACCTCTGAGTACTCACATACATACCTCGGAAGGATGGACAGCTGAGTTACCTAGCGTCTTGTGGTTTATAGTAGTCAGCGAAGGGATTCGAACCCACGCGGTTAGACCCCACGAGCTTCGGAACACTGCGCATTAACAACTCGGCTACATCACCTTCAGCTTTGGCGAAACTAAATCACGGGAATTTCAAACAGCCACTTATGCTCAGATTCTCTCTAGGACTCGGTTTACAATGTACTGGTACAACTTTGAATCTGAAAGCCTCAAGTTTACATTGTCTTTGCTAATCCGTAAAGCCTGGTGGCTACAAATCATGGATTGAAAGGTGGCTAATTGGCTCTAAGCCAAAAATTAAAAAACTAAATAATCCTAGCACACTTCCTTCTTTCAGGGTAGAGGGCGAGGAAATCGACCTAATAAATGAGACAAAATACTTCGGAGTCGTGATTGATAATTGCCTTACCTGGGAAAGTCACATTTTGTGCGGTTCAAAAGAAGATCTCCAGAGCAATTTGTCTATTGAAGTATGCGCGAAATTTTGTTTAAACTGATACTTTGACAAATTTATATAGAAGCCTCATAGAGCCACATTTCAGCTACTGTTGCTCCGTATGGGGCTCTTGTGATGCTTCAAAGCTAGACGTACTTCAAAAATTAAAGAATAAAGCCGCCAGAATAGTAACAAATAGCCCTTTTGATGCATCTGCAGCTCCTTTGCTCCAGAGACTTGGTTGGCCATCTGTACAAAAGCTGATATATAAAGAAACAGGTTCTATGGTTTACAAATCTCTCAACTCTCTTGCACCTCAATATCTCAGTGATCTTTTCGTGAGATTATCCGGGTTACATCCAAGAGAGTTGAGAAACTCAAAAACTGACCTTGCAATACCCATGTTAAGAACTGGCAATGGCCAGAAATCCTTTGCGTATCGCGGGGCCAGTCTCTGGAACAGTCTTGATTTGGAAACAAAGATGGCTCCCTCAATCAATGCCTTCAAGTCCAAACTCAAGAAAAAATGATCATATACATTATCTTTTATCTTTATTGTAAATTTTGCATTATATAACTCTTTATTTTGTAAATAGTTTTTGCAGGGCCAATTGTAAAACAGTATATAGACTGAATTGTACCCTGGGTAAATAATTTTAAAATAAAAATGAAATGAAATGGTTTCCATATGATCGTAACAGCCGCCGACCTACTGCGACACATCGGCGACGTGTCCCCGAGCAGTCGGCGACATAAAGAAACGATCACTGTTACGATCATATGGAAACCAGACTTTAAACTCATCTCAACTCGTTCGATTCGTGCCTGTACTGTTCCCGTCTCACAACGTCGGAGACATCACTCAGAAATTGTTTCCATTCAACGCAACTGTCCACGATGTGTCCCTGAGCCTGCCTCGACGACGCGTCGCCGACTGTTACGCTCATATGGAAACCAGGCTTAACATTTGTTTTTACAATTGATAAGTTTTGTCCTGTTTGGAGCAGCGCAAACGCTTTTGAGCCGTAGCAACTATGCAGCAGACCAAAGCTGTACCGGTGAAGTATAAACGTGGTCGTAATCTCCCCTTCGTGCGTCTAGCTCGAGTGCGAGGTTCGTTTCAAAGACCCTGTGCTAACCATGGACCTGGAGGGATAACTTCATTGTGACCTTGATTTCCAGCTAAATCTGGCTTTGCCAAAAGGAACCACTTGTATGGTGAGAGTGAAGGCGAAGTTGCGGTTTTCAGCGTCAAGCGCTGGGATTGCAGAAATAGAACAGCCCTAATCAATGCACAGGTGGCGGAGAATGGTTCAGTAATACTTGCACGATTCAGTAACATATACAAATGTACTAAGATTGAATCATACCTTCTAGTTGGCCTGGTGCTTTGTTGCTATCCATAATGCATTGTGAAAGGACTTTCGGGTGGCCCATGAAGCTAGTTCAGTGTTTTGCTCATAGATTGCCCCTTCGACAGTGGCGGCACCAGGTAAAAATCAATTGATGTGGGGGGATTCGGACGTAATTTTTCAGCCTGAAAGTATACCTAGGTGCATCTAACTAATTTTGTGTCATTTCTTTCACAATTTTTGCCGACTTTTGGAATGTGGGGGGGGGGGCAAGTCCCCTAATCAGCTCCGTGGCGTCACCACTGTCCTTCCACAAGGAATGAAGTCAGTTAACAATGGACGCAACAGAGAATAAAATGGGCTGGCCAAGATGCCCATATTGGAAAGCAAAGTGGTCTATTCTTCGTGTCCTTTTTCAACCCTGATAGGAGAACTGTAGACATCAAGGACCGAGATACAATTTTTTACTTGAGGGGGCCATGGGCAAACCGGGCGACGAGCTAAGCAATCCAGAACCTTCGATGGTGTCTAGGGTACTCCCTTGGAAAATAATTGAGACCACGCTCGTCCAATTGGCTGAACGGAACATTAATTTTTGTTTCTCTATAAGAATTGACTTTACAGGCAAATCTACGTTTGGAATGTACACACCTTCCAAAAAAGTAAAAAAGCCTAATTTTCCAAAGGCTGCTGTAGAGTTATGGTGAATGACAAGTTTGTTAGCTTGTAAATACCCCCAATGAACTTCCTAGGCTGATCAAAGGTAAAAATTGAACGAGACATACTCGACATAAGAACATGGAGTACCTATTTGATATTCTGAAATACAGAATAAAGATTTACTGCAGCAACTGCTGAAATATTTTGAGTGGGCCATGGCCCCCCTGGACCCCCCTGTATCTCGGTCCTTGGTAGACATTTACCGCCGCCAAAGCTCAGTTGTGTTCGTTTTGTTTTTCTCATGTGGGGCGTGGTCCTATTGACAAAGCGATCTCTTCTAAAATTGTCCATTTCTCATGACAGGGCCAGCCCAGTCATGTAATTAGGCCCTCAAATATATGCAACTATTATCCCACCCTACCTTATTTCTTGTGTCATATTTTTCAAAATTTTTCACATGTATAAGCCCGACATTCCTTCAGCCACGAATTTCAAGCAATATTCTCTCACGCGACAAAAGGAAAACATTTCAACTGTCTATCAGCGGTAAACTTCACGAGCTAGAGAGTAACTAGCTCCCTGAATTCAAAAGTTATTGTCAAATGCTTTCTGTCATAGTTTAGCAGAAAGGCTTAGCTATCTTTTGAGATGCTACATGATCATTTTAAGCAATGATTACCATCCAAATTTCTTGCTACAAAGCAAATTTGAAATTCAGTGTTTTTCACATCTTCCAAAACATGGACTGGAAAACGAGGAATAATTCGAGAAATGAATGAATTTCGATATTTTTGGGACTGTTTTTTTCGGACGGTGGCATAACTTAAACCGACCAAGCAACGTCTAAAAAATTAGCTGATCCTTTCAGCAACATGCTGATCCCTTGTTTGTGGTCATCATTTTTGCTTACAGGAAACTAAATCCGATCTAGTTCGAGAAGTTTTTTTGGGTCACTCTGTAGCTAACTAAAATTTTCTCCTGAACAACGTTTGCTTCAGTAAACAGAAAACAATGGCCAAGGTTTTTCAAAGGGGCATTTCACTTCCACAGAATCTCGTACACCTTTGACAAAAATGATTCTGATTAAAAAATTCCATCAAAATCTGTAAAAATCCTTCTATCTTGAAAAAATATCGTATGCTTTTTCGAATGAGTGAAATGCCTCTACGTTTTTTGTCTATTTCAAGTCATGTTGTTTCTAACATATATTCAACATAAAAAGTTTAGAATGATGAATGACCTAAGGCTGCGTTCACATTACGCTAGACTGATGACGATGAGTCTCTTGTTGCCCTGTGCTTTTTGACATGATGATGGCACTTCGGTCAAGTATTTACTCATATTATTTACTCTGAAAAACCTGGCCCTATTTAGGCCCAAACTTTGCAATTTCTCCAGGACCAATAAGATTGCGAGATTTGTGAATAGTTATTGTTAAGGTGTAAATGTGACAGAACTTTCGATTCGATTTAAGAATTGAAAACACTCCCACGGGATTGAGATTCGAAGCTGTGATTCTATCATAATTCCGTTGATGATTGAAGAAAATAGGGCCAAGTTTTTCACTGTTTTATTATGAGTCCCTCTTGAGCACGGTTTACCGTAGGGATACAAGGGACTCATCGTCATCAGTCTAATAGCCCGCCAAACGCGTAAACCTTTTTTGACTCTCGATGAAAAAATGCAACAAGATTTTTGTTGATGTCTACATACTACATTAACTGAAAGCATTTATTTTAAAAAACTAACTAAACTTTCACCAACGAGAAACGCGTCTTGTTATACAAAAATATGTTTTACTATGAGCAAGGATCGAAAAAGATTTATTGCAAATTAAACAAATAACTTTTATGTCCTTAGAATCATAAAAGATTCTCCATTACGAAAGAATTAAACTTTCTTCTGCATTGCAAAAGGTTCATCTTGTAATCTTGTTAATAAAATATACAACTCAGTTGTGAATTAGTTTTCAACTAGATTATAGTAATAACATGTAAATGAAAATAGCTCTGTTGAAGATCTCAACGAGATTATCGAATAAGTAAACAAATCAAAATTGAAATCAAGAAAATCATTAATATTAAGATTTCTGAGTAGAACCTATAACCTTGGACCAAATACATGCGCACTATACGCCCTTGTTCGAAGTTATTGAATCACTGGTAATTGCTGCGAAGCAGCATAGTATTCCTGTGCAACGTGTCTTCACCATTGCACGATCGATTCCGTTTTTCGGTCTGTTTTCAACAATTTTTCGCTGCAACTTGTCTCAGCGGCTTTTTAAATAGCACTGGAAAGGTTGGAATTCCCTTTTATTGGCAACAAAAGGGCATTACGTCACATACCTGTTCTCCTGTTGTTAACTAACTCAAAGCCAACATACTGATTTGTCATGCATCACAATTCAATGACTTTAAATTGCAGAACCAGAGAACGAAACCTGTGCAACCACTACAATGCGCAGCTAGACAATCGATATTTCTGGTCTAACCTCTAACTAGGAGGTTAACGGGTCTGTTTCATCCAGCATTCCTTGCACGTGTTGTTTCTTGTTTGGCCTTTGTTTGTCGCCATTTTTACGGGCCATCAAATGGCGACAACAAAGGCAAACCAAGAGACGACACGCACAAGGCATGCTGGGTGAAACAGATCGTTTTAGCTATACATTCCTAGCTCCCGCAGAGAGCTTTCCAATAACATCTGATAATTCATTACAAATGCAGTAACTATTGTGATTCTCCTTAAAGGTGATCTGAAGCGAAAATTTTTATTGATGCAAATGGATAGCACTTTGGAATGATAAAGGATGTCGTTTGCCGTTTTGTGATACCTCGTTTCATTTTCGAATTATACACTATTTTGTATGATTGGCTGATGACGTCATTTTGTTTGCAAAAAGTAATGAAATGTACGAGGCTGGCTATGTTTCCTAAAGAAAATTGACCCCAAGAACATTTCTTAAATTGGCATACCTTTCTAAACATCATATCGGTCCATGAAACAATTTCTATTACATTTATTCAGCTCAACTTAAAAGTCTCCGACAACTGTAGCCTTTCAAAGCTTAGATATAGCTAAATTCCAGTACATCATCCTAGCAATTTGCAAACAAAATGACGTCATCAACTGAAACTTAATATCAGTGGATAACTTGAAAACGAAAAGAGCTATCAAAGAAATTTAAACAGGATTCCATATCATTCGACAGTGCCATTGATTTGAATCAATAAAAATTTTCGCTTCAGATCACCTTTAAAGTAAACGGGGTTAAAAGCAACTTAGGTAGTGGGACTGGATCCATCTAAATATAGTCTATTACCGTTGATGTTTTTGATCGATACAACAATAGGAAGATAAGTGGCGCCTGCCGTTCCTTTATTGTTATAATTAGATTGTGTTTCTATATCTCCGTTCATTTACTTTAACCGTCAATAAGCATAAGAACATCAGCAATACCAGGCCTCTACACATCAGTATGATGATGTTCATAGGGCGCACACCAAAACGTATTCATTTCCGTCTCAAATTTTTATATGAAAGTCAGTAAGTCCCAGTCAGAACAAAATAAAAGATTCTTATTGTTGTTGTCATTGTTGTTGTTGTTGTTATTGTTGGGACTATTCTCGTTATTCTAGGGTGTATGTGATTGTAACAACAGACCTTTAAGCTATTCCACATAGAAATCAGAATTGAACTATATTTTGCTACAGTTTTTAGAATTTTCGAATATGCACAACAGAGACAGAAGCTCTCACGCCACACAATCAAGCTTCGCGTATAAAATAGTATCAAAATGACGCTCGATCCACGCTCGTTTATGAAATAGCTACAGCGTCGATTACCAATATATCACACCATTTCCTGCCGCCCCCCACTAATCAAAGTTCTTCTGAAGCTAGATTTTTGCGAAAAAGTTTCTGCTGTCATTAGCATAGGCTCCAAGTCTTTAGATATTTGTAAAAGGTGTATGCGAAATTCCATGACCCATTTCTTTGAATCGAGTGACTTGCAAGAAACTTTAGCTAATTAGCTATTATTCTACCGTAGTTCAACAGAAATCTTAGACTTAGGCCGTATCACAGTGATTTCCCAAAATTTTTGTCAAATAAAAATGAGCTCTTTTGAAGACGAACAAAAACATGCTGGACTTAGACTCACAACATAGTCCCAGCTATCGCAACAACGACAACGACAACAACAAAACTATTTTCTATCTTTGCTCAAATTGGGACTTACGGAGTTTCATCTACAAATTTGAAAATGAAGATGAACAGATTCCGGTGTTCGCACTGAAACTGAAACTGAAACTAAAACTGAAACGAGGCTTAGGTGTAGTCTCAGAAGCGAGGCAAGCCACCCTCGACAATTGGAAATTGTCATTGCAACGTTGAAGTTCGTGGAAGCTAATTGGCCTTCTAAATGAGGAACTCCTGGTTCACGCTGAAAGGTCTTGTTCTTGGAGCAAGGAGGCAATCATCTGGATACCTGCGGCTTTTGTTCGTGGCTAGTATCTGTAAACTTGAGCTTTGAAGTGTTTTAGCATTGAATGTTCGAGCCGGCAACTTAGACGCATTCAGCGTTGCCTGGAGTTCGTATACTGTTATTATGGTTTCCATATCTAGTTATGAAATCAATGCGGGAAAGTTTCGTCTCAATATTCAATGTGAAAGTCCATGAGTCATAGTTTGAGCGTCCATCTGTCTATCAATAGCAATGACTACGATGCAATCAGTCTAAAGGAACTAGCACAGTGCCACTTCTAACACATTAGCTAGAAATTTAATGGCCCTTTAGTCTCTTCTTCGTATCTTTTGCTACTAGTTTTCAAACAATTGGCCTATTGCTCCAATAATCAAGGCAACAATTGACTGCCCTCGAGTCGTTACCCATCAAGTCGTTACCCATCACCTACGTTGAGTTATAAAAAGTGCGAAAATAAAACCTTTGATTCAACATTTCTCTTTAGAATTTCATTAGAACAATTGAGAAGGGGGAAAGGCGTCTTTGGGACAATGTATGAAAAGTAATCAAAACAAATATTGACAGACTCACACCTTGAAACATCGTCCGTTAGTCGTCATTTCTTTAAAATCTTTGAGTGATTCCATTTCGTAGCCTCGCATAGCCTCTTCCATGAGCACAATATATTCAGCAAGAGCATGGTCCAGCCATGTTTCTTTGTTTGGATATATAGGCCCTCCTTCGAAGAATCCAAGATGGCCACCATGCCGAGTGACAACAAATACTGCTTCTTTGTTCTTTTCTATGATAAACGAGAGAACAAACTTATCATTCAGCAAACAGCAGTCCCGCATGTAAAAACTTACCATTTTCAAACTAAGTTGTTTTGGTATTGTTTTGAGCAAGAACTGTGTCTGAAGAAATCACTTTTCACGTTTAAGTGCCATAAATCAGCAACCATAAGTCCGATTGGGTTGAAGCAAATCCTATGCAACTGTATCAAAAACAGAGCAATAGAATGCACAGCTCCTCTGCAACAACCACACAAATGGGGCACAACTTTTTGGGCATCTTGTACATTGCGTTTACAATGGCTGCGATCGAGCTGGTTCTAAATCTTTACAGGACAAGTCCGGGGTTCGTATAATTGTTGATTACTCCAAGAGATTACGCTGCTCTGAATGGTGAGTAGCACTTGTTTTCAATTTTTTCCTCTTTTAATCTGCAAAACTACATATTTCAATCTGCTATCAAGTGCAAAACGACATCATTTTCTATGACGTCACTTCGCGTTGACTTGAACGAGGCTGCCAAATGTTCGCGCACTCGAACAAAATACAAAATGGCGATGACCTTTGGCCAAACTTACGAAAACTCATTAACCAATTTATTAAAGTTGGAGGCATCAAAACTTGGAAAGAAGTGACGATTGATGTTCAGCAGCTGGTAAGGCTGCTCTTTAACTTCTCTTTAACAATAACTTCATCAACCCCGGACTTGTCTTTCAAAAACGTAGTAAAAAGACGGGTGTAAAATTCTATGACCTGTTCCTTTTAACTGAATGACTTGAATCTTAGCCACTTTTCTGTAATTCCAACGTTAGAAATCTTGAATCTGTGCCTATTTCATATTTAAGCTCAGTTTATGACGTGAAATCACCAAATTTCTGAATCATAAACGAGAAGAGTGGAAGGGTTTGCTTGATATCATATTGCAGACATCTAGAAACTATGATTTTCTATTCCATTTCTATTCAGTGTAAACGGCAATGCCGTTTGGTCAGCGAAACCAATACGGCACAGTTTCATGCCGCATAGACTTTTTAGCTATCTACAAAAGAGTCTTGATCGAGCGATACTTTTATACAATTTTATACACGAGGCTCGACTGAATGGCGTTAGAGCTTCGATGGCAATTATGCACATTCGAAAATTCTACAAAATGTAATGAAACATCGTTCGATCTACATTCTTTTTCAGAATAGCTCAAAGGTCTATTCGTTTCGTACCAGCATACTGTAAAAGGCTTCCAAAAGTACTCTTGGAAATCCGTCGACATCTCTGTCTCATAACATATGAATGTTTTTGTTCGTCTCCAAAATAACTCATTTTTATTTGACAAAAATTGTGGGAAATCACTGTGATACGGCCTATCGCAAAAAGTGTAAAATCGTCTATTTGACAGAAATTGTTGACTTTATGTGACCCAGTCCCTTTAACAAAGACGATAGTCCGCCTAGTCCTTTATTTAGAAGACTTGTTGGTTATCCTGAATCTTCCGTCACAAAATGGCAAACGGAGCCATGAAGACAGTTAAATCTACCCATGCACTGTCGGGAAGGATTTTACCGTGAGATAAGATAATAGAATTTGGCCATTATGTGTGATTTCAAATCTCGCGTGGATCATAAAAATTGTATTTCTCGTTGTCGTAAGCAGAAGGAAACAGCGAATAACATTACAATTTTAAAACTGATCCTGTTGACGCTAGATTTGATGCATAGCTAAACAACTTCGCGCGAGAACGAACTTATTCGGCTTAATCGTCACTGCGGAAATTAAAAATTCATTTGGCGTGGACACTGATATGCATCCTGTCCTGAATTTCGCCATCCTTTGAATAGCTGCTACTGTAAAGTGCCGTTCGACCGCATTTTCATCCGGGCTGTTGTTGTTGTTGTTGTTATTGTAAATTTATTTTACATCGATTGAATAAACTAGTCTGCTATATACAATTAACTGTACAAGAAACAAAGACTTTGAGAAAGCTAATCAAAATCGATGGTTTTCGAAAGCAAGCCTGCGTCACGGAGTGTTTCCTCTGCGACGTACCAAAGAGGGACGCTCCGCACATACATACGTGGGAGTATTTAAGACTTATGACGATGAGTCCTTTGTATCCCTGCGACAAACCTTGCTCAAGAGGGACTCATAATGAAACAGTGAAAAACTTGATCCTACTTTCTTCAATCGTCGATGGGATTATGATGAATCACGGCATCGAATCTCAATCCCATGGGAGTGTTTTCAATTCTTCAATCGAATCGAAAATTCTATCACATCTACACCGTAAAAATAGTAATTCACAAATCGCACAATCGCATTGGAACTGTCGGAATTGCAAAGTTTGAGCCTAAATAGGGCCAGGTTTGTAAGAGTAATATTATGAGTCTCTGTTGACTGAAGCGCCATCATCAAGTCAAAAAACACAGGGAAACAAGAGACTCATCGTCATGAGTCTAGGAGTAGTTCAGTCCAAGATATTAACGGCCACCCCAAAAACATCAGTTCAGCTTCATTGCAACCCAAAAATATCTGATAATTTTATACTTAGACACCTGTAAATGAACATAAATATCCATGTTAGACACAAGACTTATTGCTCTTTGATTTGATGACGGCGCTTCTGTCACCAGAGACTCATAATATTTCTGTGAAAAACCTGACCCAATTTAGGTCCAAACTCTGCAAGTCTTTGAGTACCAATCAAAAAATTCCGTGATTTGCAAATTACTATACGATTCGATTCGATTGAAGAATTGAAATTCGGATTGAGATTCGAAGCTGCGACTCCATCATAATTCCACCGATGATTGCAGAGAATACAATCAGCTTTTTCACTGTTTCATTATGAGTCCCTGTTGAGCAAGGTTTATCGCAGGGATACAAGGGACTCACCGTCATCAGTCTAGTTAGACACCACACTTATGTTTCAGAAAATATGCTTCTGCGGGGGAAAATAAATATGCTTCTGGATGCTTCTGCGGAAGAGGTATCACAGTGCTTGAAAGGAAAAACAAATCGTTTGTTTTCTTTCTTTTACGCTAGCTTAACCGTAGTAGCAAATAACTGTTTATTCCATGAAAGAACAAAGCAGCGGTAACGGACCACAACTCCAGTGTCCAGCCACCAATGCTAAAACTCCAAGTTGAAGCCTGACCTTGTTGGGGAGGTGAGATCATTTTGTCCGAGGAAACTAATGTGTTCCCCGTGCAGTGGGTTAAAGCCCGGGGGGGGTATTGCACTATAAATTCATACGGGGTGTGCGCCGCAAGGATTTCTGCTACGACCCAATCCTAGAAATTTGATCTGATATTAATACCCAATCCCAGAATTTTGAAGGAGCAACAAAAGCTATTCGACTTCAAAGGGATAAGGGATTGAGGGCTGGGAACGCGAATTTTGATCCCAAGTGGCCATTGGAACGAGGTTCTTATCTGAGTACGCTTTTCAACACAAAAAATACTTGAAATCAGTTCACCAGAAAACGAGCACGTGTTACTCGAAAAATTATACAGTTGTACTTTCATTCAGCACCTAATACCAGAATTTTCAGTATAACAGCAAACCACAATCCCAGAAAATTCCCAGTGAGAGTAAACCCCAATCACAGAAATTTTCCAGGAAAAGTATATCACAGTCCCAGAATTTTCAGGCCAAAAACTACCCAAAACTGGCGCACATCCCGTCTTCCCTATAGTGAAGTACCCACCCACCCCCCCCCCCCCCGGGCACGGGGGGTTAAAGCTCATGCGCCCGTCATAGCTCCAACTCCAAAACGCTACTGCGCATGAACGTTAACCCACTGCACGGGGGTACACATAAACACATAAGTTTCCTCAGACAAAGCATATCTCGTCCCCCCAACAAGACCTATGCAACTATGCAACTGTGTAAAAAGTAGCATAGAGCTCAAAATTTTACAAGGGCGGGTGCGAAATTCTATGACATTTTTCTTTGAATAAAAGTGCTTGAAAGCATTTTTGGGTAATTTACTGTAAGTCTGTCATGTCACCTTTTCCAAATCTTGATTAGCTTCAAAACAGTGGCATTTATTACATTTGAAGCTCTGACGTCAATATCTTAAAATCCTTAACCAGAAGAGCTACAGATTTCTGCTTGCCACCATATTGTCGACCTTCACAAATCATCGACCTTCACAAATCATTGATGTCTTGGAGGTTGTATCAATTTTCCTCAAGTAATTTAAGATTTACGATGATTTTAATGTTTTCGACATTTTCGATGAATTGTTACAAAAAATATTGAAGTTGCTGTCATTTTGAAAATGATCAAGATATCTGAAAATTCAGTAGCCTACGAGTAACCCGTTATCAAAAAGAAGAAAGGGTCTACGAAACAATGAGTGAAAGCTTGCTACGGCCACTCGAGTAATTATCTTTAATTATTTCTAATCCGCTATTCAAATAATGTGTGAAACGCATCTCAACAAAGGATGCATAAATCAAGTTCTAGAAATCTAGAACTCTCTATAGCAAGCTTTTGCTCATTGTTTCGTAGACCCTTTCTTCTCTTGAAAGACGGGTCTGCACGTACTAGGCTAAAACTTCAGCGGATTTGGAAGATTGTGGTGTCTAAAATTAATTAAAGATCACAGGGTTATTTCATCACAGAGCCCTACATTATATCATTATTTTTAACGTTCAGTCAAATTTCGAACAATTTTTGAGACACCCTGTAGGTACCATGAATTTTCGATTGCCTCGAGTTAGTTGGGCTCACTCGGTGCCTTGCATTCCAATTTCCAAAATGCTCTAAAGTGAGTGACTTACCGACAAAATTCCTGGGTGCATCCAACAATTCTTCAGGGATAAGTGGATCATCTAAGGCATTTAAAAGTAGCACTGGTATTTTAACCTACAAAGAGAAAAGAACGTCATCTCCTATCTTGTGTAACTTGCAGTCTGCTCATGGGCCTTAGGAGACTGCCGTGTTGGCCTCCATCAAGATATCATAAGAAATGTGTTTCAAAACTGTGCGTCTTTCCTTTTTCTTTTTGTCTGTTGTCTACTCGTGACAAGTTCGACTGCATCAGATACATATTGCATGGATTTTGCGCTTGAGCTTTGTGGAGTGATGGTTTCGCCGCAGCACTTGACATAGCGCATGCAGAAAACCAATGCAATGCGATGGCAAAAAAGCACGAAGTGCACTTGTCACGAAAAGACGACAGACAAAAAGAAGAAGAAAAGATGCACAATTTTTAAACATATTCTCAATGATATCTTGGTGGAGGCCAGCACAGCAGTCTCCTACCGCCCATGATCTGTTTGATAAATCGAATATTCAAGGTTTAAAGTAAACTCTTTGTGAGCCATGGCATCACTCGTTGACAACCCAAAATTTCACCTATCTTAGCGCAGGTCTTACCAGTGAATACTTTACACATCAATTCATCCACCCCAAACGGGAGAATACTTGCGTCTGTCAAAATGGAATGGTGCCATGGTACACAATCGATGGGAAATAAATTTAAAACAACACAACAACACAGAGTGCTTAAAAATCAATATTTTATTTTCATTCTTGTTAACGAAATCGTTAAGTGCCGTTCCTAGCCAGAACGAGATGATGTCATGTCTGCTATGGTTGGAATAGAGTATTGTGTTTCGTTGTTGTTTATTCTAGATTCAACATCCATATGAGAAAAGCGTTCGAGACAACAGGCAGCGTTTCATAAAAAATCTCTCACGAGGAGAAATGAGCATTGGTTTGAAATAGTGAAAAAAATCATTAAAATCATTCCAAAACTAAAGCGGATAGATAGGCGAACATTGAAAAGGAAGACTGACTTCAAAGGAGCGAGAAGCAACTTAGCACCACGAGTACTTCACAGGTTTGAATGATTCGAATTCTAGCTGGAAGCAGAAAGATCGAAGTATTTTTGAGATTTTTCTCGCTGTCTTTTACCAGCATTAGATGTAAAGGTAAATTCAACTTAATAAAAATTTCATGGTTGCAACATGACTAAAAAAGGGCCTAAAGCATTGATCAAATCGTACGGAATCTCCTCACACGGAACAATAAGAGATGGCTTTTTCACCTCTCAGAAGAATTTTAAGACAAATTTTCAAACAAATACACACGATTTTCAATCCCATGGCAATGAAAGTGCATAGGATCTCTCTCACCCATGAGAAGTTGCATTTTCTTTACTGTTCTGTGCGAGGAGTCGTTTATGAATTGATCAATGCATTCGGCTCGTTTTCAGTTAGTTTGCAACCATGAAGTTATTGTAACGTTGAATTTTCCTATGCTTCTAGTGCTGGTAAGACTGTTAGAAACTCACAAAAACACTTTGATATTTTGGCATTCAGCTAGGATTCAAATCTGTGCAGTACTCTTGGTGCAATGAATTCTCAAACGTGAGAACTCTTTTATGGCTCACCCAGTAGTAACATGTAGCAGGAAGTTCAATATTTCATATGGATATGTAAAGATACGTGAAACTCCTGCGAAAGGAAACAACGGAGGAGCTCCGAATGCGTGATTTTGCATTATCTTAAATCTCACGCGACATGTAATCTGAGACAGACTTTGGCAACTTATCTTTAGTTAAATAACGAAATTTGTTGGTAATTCATATAATGTTAAATGGTTAATTCAAATTTGAACCACCTTCTATAATGGTAAAGTTCAGCAGATAAAAATGAGATAATTACATTTTCCATATAATTCCGTGAGCTGGACCATCTGTAGAAGTCTCTAACATCGTTAAAGCTTGCAAAACGCCTACAAGAAAAACAAAAATTTCAGTTAAGGGTGATCAATGAATAGTTTTTAAATTACTGCAGTCGAGATGGCTCATGACCCAAATTTGTTATCAGGACTCCTGTCTCTTCAATGAAAAAACAATCAAGGGATTTTGAAATAAGATTAATCGATCTAAAAATCATTTACATCCATATGTTAAGACTAACAGCATGCAATTAGAACTGTTTGTCAGATTTGGCAGCGATTTTCTTTATTCCATAATTGTAAAGTATGTTTGTGATTATAATTTAGATGCACATGACCTCTGTGTGTTCATACAAAGTTACAAACATCTGTTTCAATATTTCAATAACATGAATATTGTAAATTGTATTCGAACTGAAAACCGTCGTCTAAAATCTATATGAGCTTAGATTGCCAAACTATGCAATGCCATCCCAACTTTTATCAAGATGTCAGTTTCTTTTAAAGGCACGCTGTCGTGGTGCTGATTGGATAAACAAGACATTCAAGAAGAAAAGAATTAGGAAAGGTTCAGTAATTTCGCTGTACAGTGAAATTCACGAAGATGATAATGATCTGATTCCTTTTATTCTCGAAACAAAGCATGATCCAAGAGCATAAAGGCTTGGTAATCACTCCAAGGCCAGAGCTTTGTCTTTTATTTCAACATCACAACTAGCCAATCACAACCGCGACTGTGTGCATTTAATACCTTTAAATCAAAATAGAAGGAATTCCTTGTCAACGGATATAGTCTTTAACTAATAACTGCAAGAGAAAATATTGTTTTGTTTTTTCCTTTCCCCTTTCGTTGTGCGTGTCAGATTGTTCATTGGAGGCTGCTCCAGTTTAGTGTTTTTTTAGTAAAATACATTTTTTAGTTTTAGTCTTCTTTAGTGAGAAGGGAGGGGCGTCTCGAAGTTGATCTATGAGAGAGCTCCTCCTTAGGCAAATATCTCTGAGTACATTTCCTGTCTTATAATGTTTCCTTTTGTTGATTTATTCATTGTAGCAGGGCCGAAACCAATGGGGGGCCGGGGGGCGGAGTGTCCCTTCAGGAGACCATTTGTCGGAAAATTTTGCCCTCTAGTCGTAATTTTGTGATTTAAATGACTAGTTTTGGAGGGTTTTGAGGAGAAATAATGCATAAAAACATGAATTTATTAGTGTTAAAACATAAATTCCAACAGAAATCATTGAACTTATGACATCTTTTTAATTTATATTCATTAACTGCGTTGAAGGTTGGATTGCAAAAAGTGGCCAAATTTTAGTTACTGAGGAGTAAGATCGGTCATATAATGCATCAATTTAACGTATGTTCCTACAACTGTTGGTTGATGGTTTTATCGTCGGAAAATTTTGGTTTTTCACCCCCCCCCCTAGGCAGTCATGGCGGGTATCGGCCCTGCATTGTTGTCTAGAATCATTTATTTTAACTTAAGTTATCTATTTTGCATTCTTGGGCACCTAATTTCAAGTTAAAGTAAATCAAAGGGGCAAAAGCAAATTAGCTAAGGGGACTGGGTCCATCTAAATATAACCTATTGCATTTCATGTTTTCATCGATGAAAACAAAAGGAAGATAAGTGGCGCTTGTCGTTCCTTTGTGCTATAATCTGGAGTACCGAATAAACGGGGGGGGGGTGAGAATAATCGCGGGGGGGGGGTTGGAAATGGTTCAATATAACAGTAATCGGGGGGGTTGGAATAATCGGGGGGGGGGGGGTCTTGGAGAAATAGAAAATAGTCGTTTTCTAAGGTAAACACGTCTCTTATATATATTGATGTGAACAGTGATGTTACTAATACATTTACTTTTGAGTTCTGTTTCTGTTGAATGCATTTCTTGCGACTCTTTCTTGCGTTTATTCAGAAATTATGTTTACTATCATTTCATTTTTCCAAAAATTAAAAAAAGGGGGGGGGTTGGAATAAGAGCGGGGGGGGGGGTTGGAAAATTTTTCAAAAATTAATAAGCGGGGGGGGGACGATTATTCGGTACTCGAGAGTATTTAGATTGTGCTTTATCTCCGTTCATTTACTTTACTTTTACTATCGAGGAACATTTTGAAAGAGCTTAGAGCTAAATTCAAATCTCTGGCTCAGACTAAATCTGTATAACTTTTTTGCGACCCCCCGTATATTCTGGCAAACGCTTCTACCTTTTTGGCCTTACCCAGTATACTCACGACATAATCCCAGTTGTCGCTGCAACAACAACTAAAACAACAACAATGACAACAACAACAACGTTTCTTATCTTTGCTCAAGCTGGGACTTATGGATTTGCATATGTAAAAAATTGAGACAGAAATGCACAGATTTATCCGTGCACTCAGGAACGATGCCAAGACGTAGTTCCGAAGCGAGGCAAGCAACCCTCGACAGTCAGAAATTATCATTGAAGCGGTGCAGTACAAGGAAGCTAATTGGCCCCGCCAATGAGGAGCTCCAAGTTCACAGTGAAGATTTGTTGATTCTTGGATCGAGGAAACATTCATCTGGATACTTCCAGCTTTATTCATGGCTAGCAGCACCTTTATAGTAGCACTGAAAACTTGAATTTTGTGGTGTTTTAGCAGCGGAGGCGCGAGCCAAGTCCTTCTAGTTTGAGAATGACTTGGGAATTTAGAATGATAGTCAAACAAAGTTAATTTCATACTTTATAGCTGCATCATCCAATTCTTGTAAAGTTGACGCTGAATAAATTTTTCTCCAATCCAGCCTGTTCGATGGAGATCTTGCTTCAAATTCAAGAAAATGTTTTCTGTGCAATTTGGTCATTAATCGTTTGTAATTCCGTGAGATCATCCAGTTGTAGAAACGTCGAAGTCCTCTCCATTCCGTCAAAAATGGTGAGGCCCTGCAAAATAAAACGAACTGAATTGAAATTAAACAAATTTAAGCACCATTTTAGGGATACCGTCAACCCCATACCATGGTATCAAGGATACAGAAGAAGTTTTGTAGCTTTGATCTTCCAACGCAATACCACAAAGAATCTTCTCGCTGGAACTCCACCACTGGGCATAGCATCTATATCCAACAGACAACGATGAAATCTTAAGCTTTAGTAAAGTTGCTTGGTGTAAATCTACAGTTTGGTCTCCGCATAACTGATCTTTGCAAAAGGCAGCAAGCAATCCAGCTAAATGTACTAGGGCTGCAATCACACGATGCCGGCACATTTTGAAAACGGTGAAAAATGTGACGGTAGCAAAGTTTGAGCTAGCGTTCACACGATGCCAGCAACATTTGAAAACGGTAGGAAATTTGACGGTAAAAAAATCGCTGTACAAAAAATGTACCTGAACCCTAAGAATCGACCATTCTCGTTCCAAAAGCGTCGTAAAATGTTCTGTTTTCGTTATTTTGAGTGTTTAAGCGATGCCATTTCCAAAATGTGTCGGCAAGAGTTGCGTGTTCAAAATGTTCCTTTTTCAAAATCTGCCGGCAAAAAAATGTGCCGTTTTCGTGTGAACGGGAAGCCTATCCATTACATTTTTCACCGTTTCCAAAATGTGCCGGCATCGTGTGAACGCAGTCTAAAACAACAAAAATCTTTTCTTGGCTTGCAGAGAAAAAGGTACTAGTCCAAAGCTTTATCTTTTCTAACTCCAACTACTGCCCTGTAGTATGGTTTTTCTCATTAGCTAGATCTATGGATAAGATCGATAAAATACAGGAGAGAATCCCACGTTTTCTTTATGATGAGCATGATTCTTCTTATGAAGAGCTACTTGACAAATCAGAAAAATGCACAGCGCAAGTAAATAGACTAAGATACCTTTGTATTGAGATTTTCAAAACTTTAAACCAGCGAAATCCTGAATTCATGCAAAGTAGTTTTGAAACGAGAGCCTAAAATCGACCGTCAAAATGATTTGCAGTACCATAGGCTTCCAATAGGGTCAGGTCTTTTGGGCCGCAGATTCGGAATCGTCTGCCAGATGACACAAAACCAGCAGAAAATCTGGTCCAATTCAAAAGGCTAATCAAGAGCTGGGATTGGGCCAACCGCAGACGATGCATGCTTTCGAAATGAATCCTGTAGACCACTCCTTCAAAATGTTTGTTAAATTTTAATTTTCTTGTATATAATCGAAGTAGACTTGTTGCTCTTGTAGCTAATAATTTTTCGATTTATAATCACAGACATACACACAAAACCATATGCCTCTCGAACGATCGCATCAAGGAAACAGAAAAATCCTTGTGGCTTTGCTTTTCCCATAAAATACCACGCGGAGATCATCTCGCTAGAATACTTGCATTACTAAGACCATTTGGATAAACCAACCTCCACAATAACGTTGCAATGCAGCTTTTTTGGTAGGGTGATGTAAAATTTCCTACTGACCTAGCAATTTTGCTTCAAATTATCCTATTTTCGAAGAAACAGATAGTTTTACTGAATTATGCACAACAGTGGGCGAGCTGTGACGAAAAAAGCACTGTGTCTGTCATGAATCATGAGCAAAAAACAAAACGGATTTAAATGACCATGGGATTCATTCAGATGTTATGAATTATTTCCCACGGGAAAATCCTAAAAGTTGGGATGTGATTACCAGATAGAAAATAATTTCATGCATTATAGAGTGTGTTTGATTGGTAATTCCAAATATACCAGATTCTGAAAACGGTAGACATCGCAGAGATGGAAAGAGAATTCCTAAAAAAACACAAAAATTCTTCAAAGCAGCAGGTTTCAGATTTATCCTGGCGAGGCGAAGATGAGGTTTCCAGTTGCAAAACGCGAAGACGACTCTGGTGCTTGGCAACAAAGAGTACAGTTGCCGAGTACTGTAGCAACGCGAGTAAGTCGTCTCGTTTTCAGAGTTCTGCAAACGAAATCAAGAATCTTTCCGTAGTCTGCCAACCTTCTGCCTTTTGGAGCAGAAGCCTCAGCAGGCCTGCCAAACCTGCCGTTTTTGGAACTGGGGAGTCAATCAAACACATATTCAGAGTCTTACAAGTCTACCGTTTTCAGAATTACCAAATTACCAAAATTACCACATGGCAAATTACCAAATTCCGGAAACGGCCGGTTTGGCAGGTTTGTAAGGCCTGCTGAACATTCTGCTGAAAAAGGCAGAAGGTTTGGCAGAATTCGGAAAGATTCTTGTTTTATTTGTGAAACTCTGAAAACGAGGCGAATTGCTCTTGCTGCTAAGGTAACTGAGTCCGGTTAATCTTTGTTGCCAAGCACCGGACTCGTCTACGTATTTTTACACTGAAAACCTCGTTTTCGCGAAGAGGAATCTGAAATCTGCTGTTTTGAAGAATTTTGTGTTTGATTGGGAACATTTTGTCCGTCTCTACGAAGACTATCGTTTTCAGAATTTGATAGGATTGGAAATACCAACCAAACATGCCCTCTCTCTGCGAAGTCTGCTCACTCTACCGTTTTCAGAATGAGTATTCTTTTGGCATTTTTCCCTACGACGTCTGCCAACTCTACCGTTTTCAGAATGAGTATTCTTTTGGCATTTTGCCCTACGAAGTCTGCCAACTCTACCGTTTTCAGAATGAGTATTCTTTTGGCATTTTTGCCTACGAAGTCTGCCAACTCTACCGTTTTCAGAATGAGTATTCTTTTAGCATTTTCTCTGCAAAGTCTGCCAACTCTACCGTTTTCAGAATGAGTATTCTTTTGGCAGTTTTCTCTGCGAAGTTTGCCAACTCTACCGTTTTCAGAATGAGTATTCTTTTGGCATTTTTGCCTACGAAGTCTGCCAACTCTACCGTTTTCAGAATGAGTATTCTTTTGGCATTTTTCCCTACGAAGTCTGCCAACTCTTCCGTTTTCAGAATGACTATTCTTTTGGCATTTTTCCCTACGAAGTCTGCCAACTCTTCCGTTTTCAGAATTTGCATTCTTTTAGTGACTGATATTTTTGGTGCAAGCTTTTACTATATGACGATCAAGATCTTTCCTGTCCTATGACTTAAACAGAAAATACTCAAACTTTACGTTATATCTACGAAACTGGTCGGTTTGACGGTCTGAAATCTTTCTTGTGCGAAGGCGCACTAACAAACAAAGCCATGAAAGTTTCCCTGAAACCATTAGGGCAAACTGTCGTCTTGCACACTCTAAATATCGGTTTTACGAGAAGTCATTAGCATAAGCCGTAGAAGCTCTATTTACAACATCTCTGATAAGCCCCTCCCCTCTGAGCCAAAAATTTTAATGAGTCCCCTCTCCATTATGCTCCCTCCCATATATCAAATTCCAGATTTTACAAAAGATTTTCTATTTTTTTCTTTATCTATACTAAAGATAAGAATTTGTCACAACAACGAATTACCTAAGATACTACTTACAATACACTTAACTATACACTACTAAGACGATGCCCCGGGGAGCACAATATCCTGACTACCCCGACGCCATTCCAGAAAAAACATAGAACTTAACTAACATTAAATCTACGATTACAAAAAGCTACATACAACAATTTACCGATAACTACTGAAACCTGTTTCGTAGTAGATGTCGAGTTAACAAATTCTAAAATTTAGAAAACCAAGGCACTGAGCCAGTGGTAGTAAGATTTGGATCTTGGAGGTCAGCTGTGACGCCTGACATCAACTGCGAAGCAGACGTAAAATATCCTAATAAGAGACAAAAAGGACTTTGTGACTTTTACGAAGGAAAATTTTTGAAAATAGCGAGAGGCAGGCCACTGGTCGAAATTCTAAAATCTTAACCTGCTGAAGAGATGCTCGTTAAACTAATATTCAAATGTAATCTTACCAGAAAGTTGATTATTTTGAGAAGAAATTCTTGTGATTTCCGACCAGTAACCTACCTCAATCAGTCAAATAGACCAGTTTTGTGAATAAAATTTACGGTCAGTTCGAGTATATTTTCATTGGAATTTTTCATTGATTTTCTATTTCTTTAGCTTAAAATGTTTACATGCTAATTTTGATATCGATTGGGACAAAACTGAGTCGAATTTATGTATTTTCTCGTAAAATTGTTCGTTGAATCATGGGTCGCAGGAAACGAAGTAATAGTCATAACTGTAAACGCAAACATACCTGTGTCTTTATCGTGGCTTCTTCGGCCTTTCTTAGCTTTCCTTTGCATCCCTGGTTCAGCTCAATTCATTGCTTCAAGCAGAGAAATTGAATAAGGCCACTACGAACTTGAAGCAATAAATGGAGCTGAACCAGGGAAGCAAAGGAAAGCCAAGAAAGGCCGAAGACGCCACGATAAAGACACAGGAATGTTTGTGTTTACATTTTTAACTATTGCTTCGTTTCCTGCGACCAATGGTTGAATCCGCAAAATTTGAAGATCCGGAAAATTCTTTCTCCAAATCGCTATTATTTCTGACCAATGATATCGTTAACTCAACCCTGACCTGACAGCATACGTTTGCCATCACGCGCCTATGCTGGCCTGACATCCAATGTGGAACAGGTTCCAGTATGTGTTAGTATCTAATCTTAATTTACTAAATTTTTATCTATTTGCATGTCTTTATGTTAATGGCCAAAGGGTAGTCATTGTCTCTTGCTCCTCGTGGTCCCGTCCAGGTAGTTTTGTACTGTTGTAGAGTAATTAGAAAGTATAGTAGAACGTAGATGTAGCATGTATTGTAATTTTTTATAAGGATATAAAATAAATTTGAAGGAAAAGACTTATAAAGCTGTCATATATATGCTTTTCATAAAGATCTTTGAATGAGCCCCAACCGCTAATAAGCTCCCCTCTTGAGTGTCACAAATTATATAAGCAGGCGCTTAATAGAGCTTTTACGGTAAAAGAAGAAGAAGGATGAATGTAAAGATCTACCTGGCGAATTTGTTTATTTGAATTAGAAATCTGAAAAACATTTTATTTCTCAAAATACTGAAGATTTTAGAAACTTCAAAGATCAGATAACTATTACATTTTTCCATGAATTTAATGACTTGAAAGGAACTTTGGTGGAGTTGCTGTAAATCTACCGTGGCAATTGTTTTATCTTGACTATTTTCAAAATGGCGTCATTTTGATTATGTTTGTATAAATTCATCGAAAATTTTGAAAAATTACAATCGCCGTAACTCTTAGATTGCTGGAAGAAAGTTGGTAGAATCTTCAAGAAACCATAGAAGGCCTAAAATATGGTGGCAAGCAGAAATCCGTAGCTCTTCTGGTTTCGGATTTAGTAATTTGATGACACTTCATCTCCCAAATTAATAAATGCCGCCATTTTGAAACTAAACAAGATATCAAACTTCCTATCAAAACACTTCGATTTAAAGAAAAATGCAAGAGAACTTTTTCTCCCACCCTTTAAAGATCCTAGCCCCATTCATTTAAATGGAATGGGACATAGAATTTCAAACCAACCAAGAACAGAGCCCTATTGGTTATCCATACTTACCTTACTAGGTCATATCCTTGACAGATAGATAACGCAAACGAAAACCACCTTTGCCTCTCTGGTTTTTCTCCAAGGTATTTCAACAAAATATTTGCTCCTAAAGAAAATCCGACGCCAATTAACCTTTTGCTGGGGTTTTTCCTCGTAATGTCCTTCACAACAACGTCCAGTTCTGTGGTACACCCTTAAAGAAACAAAAGATACACATGTTCAAAAACAAGAATAGATTTTGGAACAAAATAGAACTAGCTGCCTTTGACTGACGCCTCAGTTCAACGCGTACTGGTCCCGTGTAACTGCCCTCGTAGTCTGCCCCCATTGCACACCCTTGAAAGAAACAAAAGATACAAACGTTCCAAAAAACAAGAATAGATTTTGAAACAAAGAAGCATTAGTTGCTTTGACTGACACCTCGATTCAAAGGGATCAAACAGATAACATCGCAAACAACAGGCCATAATTGGGTACAATATAACAAACTTTTAATAAGTTGAGGCAACTACAGTATATGGCAAAAGCGAGCACGGAGAGAGGTAAAATGTACCACAGTATAACGAGGGCAATACCAGGTACCAAAACATCCGGTACACTGCACCGTTAGTACTGCTTTAGATAGAGAATCAGGACAATACTGGGAAAAATCGGAATGAAAACAATTGATAACGTCCGTTTTCGAGTCCTCAAAGCAGTCCTCAGTACCACAATAATTCCTACCAGTACCCCAGTAGCAAAGGAAGGTATCAGAAACAGTTAATGAAAAGGTACAGTCCCATCAATACCAGCTGTGATCATCCTAAAAAGTATTGAGCATTCTTACAAGCCGCTCTGTTTGTTTCACTACTAAACTCCAACAAATTCAGAGAGATATTCGAAGCTATTAGTTGCCTCTTTGACATCCTTGAGAAGCTATTTGAGAACCAGTACAACCAGTCAGCAAGGCATGCAAGAATGACATCTTTTAGACCCATTCCATAAAATCTTCCAACTTTCATTCAACAAACCGATTTGGGAAGCGAAACAAGAGACTACGGAATGAGTCGAAGAATCTTGTATGTATTAGTTGTCCATAGTCCCCTGATCTGTTTGAAGAGTTACAGAGTCAGTCTTTCAGACAGCCATTATGATCTAAAATGCACGGTAAGATCTTCCAGGTCTTTTGAAATAAATTCGAAATCCAATTCAGAATTAGCAAAACTAATAAATTTATAACATGAGACGGGGATCCCATAAGAAAAAGTTCAGCTTGCAACAAGCGTGCAACCTTCAAAGGAGCATGATTTTGGCCTGAAAGAATATGTTGACACAATTTTGGCCAGTTTGCATGTTATCAAGCTTGACAATGATCACATCCTGAAATCATTCTCAATCAAGCTTGATTGAGTTTGCCTGCCAGTTCATAGACGTAGGAACCGGGGGGGCACTGGGGGCATGTACCCCCCAAGATTTTGCAATAAACAAAGAAGTGCCCTTTTATTTTTAGAAATTGCCCCCTTATTTTTAAAAAAAGTGCCCTCGAAAAGCCGTGCCCCTCCAAGTTTGAGATGCTTCGTACGTCCCTGTTCCAGTTCGAAATATACCTGCTGCAAGCGAGCGCAAGCAGTGAAAAATTCTTACTCAAATCAAGCTCTCAAACACACCAAAAAATTATATATACTCAAACAAGTTAGAATCAAGCTTGAAGCATGCTCTAAACATGCTAATTCTTTGCTAATGGATAGAAACTGAAATTGATACCTTATCTATTGCTGTGGAAAAAGGAGCACTGGAAAATAGTGAAACTGACAAGTTACATTCCTTTTACAGTATGTTGAAATACCTCTGACTGTGCATTTTAGGCCATTTTCTGGATGTTCTGCAAACTAACTTTCAATTCCTTTGAAGCGACCAGTGGATCATTATTTTGAAAATTATGAAAAAATTGCAAAGAACAATTCACCCTTGCAACTATTGGAAAAAGGCAATTTTGATGATTGCAGAATTATAGTTGGCATGTCATGTAGTTTCATAAACTCCCTTGGCAAACAGAGAACTTGCCATATTAAAAGACTGGAATGTTGGTGGCTTTAGAACCAATTTTCAATGACAAAGAAACATGGAAAGTTGCAGAACATGGCATGTATGAATTTCACTTCTAATAAACCTTTCCCAAGTCATTTGTGACAGAATGAGACCAACACTGATAAATCAAAAAAGGCAAAACTTACAGTAACAAAGGAACATGTTCAATTTGCTCCCATGGAACAGTATGAATTGTACATTTCTAAGACAACAAATGCCATTTGCAACTGATATCTACAGATGGTCAAAGATGACTGGAAATAAAGTCTGTCTTTGATTCATTGAATGGTAAAAATCAACACTTGGAAATGGCTATTGCATGATTACAATTTTGATGCCTCTACAGAATCTTTTTGTAATATTTCACACCTGGGGTTACATAATAAGTTGATGGTACAGTAAGTATGTGCACCCATATGGGTGGGTATTTGGGCCAAAGAATTTCTGAACAAAGGGTAATTTTTCACAAAAATTCATCAAAGAGTGGATACAAAGGCAAGTCTTGGCAATTTGCAGTGTTAGAAGTGGGTACTTTTCTGAAAACTGCAGTCCTGGTAATATCAGGCATGCGATCGCACGCCTCCACACACGCCTGAAATGTCCAAGGCGTGCGATTTTTTGCACGTGCAACAATACTTTTCACTAATGGCACTTTCTTAGGTTTTCTGTGTGGTTCGCGATGAACGATATGATTCGTTCCTTTGGTTTTCTTCCCTTCATGGGCCATCTACCAGCAGTGTTTCCAGAAAGTTTCTAAAAGTTTGTAGCGCTTTTTAATCGTTGTCTTCGTTGGTCCATTGAACTGACCAAGATACAGAGTGGCATACCCGAGAAGTCAAGAAGTTGGGCAATCCACTCTTCCTGTTGTCTCGTTTGATGAAGTGTGAAGATCAATTCAAAATGAATCAAGATTCCATAAAAGTCATTAGTAGATTAAATAACGGGATTAGAGCAAAGAACTCCCAGTACTTTTCAGTACTTCTCAGATAGTAAAGCCTTACAACTATCATAGCAGAAATAAGCGTATCGCGAGTTCTGTTCGGTGGTCTAAAATTTAGAAACTTTTTTTAGAGTGCGGGGACACAATTATTCACCCTGACAGAATGATTGTGTCCTCCTTGCTTGTTGCAGTTCTTTCCGCACGATTTCTTGCTGGGATCATTGCTACAATAAAGTTGGCAGGTTTCTTGTACTTTTTTTTATCCTCCGATGCATTACAAAACTAAAAACGCTAGCCATGTGATCATCAAGTGATGGTTAAACAAATCAAGGAAGATTTCACTCTTCCTAAGAAGCATGCAAGTGTTTTCAGCGCAAAAGGATTTTTGGCCGTTTTTCATTAAACAAATGGATTTCGCCATAAGCGTGTGAGATTTTTTGGGAGTGAAGCCCCCTCAAAACAAACAGACAGTTCTGGAATCTGGATACCTTCGCCGTTGTAATAAATTATTATGGTGACTTCATCCAGGGGGTCAGGGCAATACACTTTTCTTAGAGGTGATCAGTAACCCATAAACAATTCTGTAATGACTTTTTCAAGGACGAGATCTCTTGCTCAGAACGAAATGTCACTGAAGAACACAGAGGAATGGAAAATCTCTATACAATTAGCAATGAAATAAAAAGCTCCCAATATAACTTTATGGAGTACCCTTTGGAGTTAATTGTTCCAAGAATCAATTATCTTGACATCAACGAGCTGTTCCAGCAGCAGAATGTGATATTTGGAAGGCTATTAAGTGCCCTAAACATTGATAGAAGTCACTTTTCTAGATCGCACGCCATCGCACGCCTAAAATTCTCAAGGCGTGTGAACAGCAACACGCCATCAAATTTCATATTACCAGGACTGAAACTGGATGGCAGACCCTCATGTTCCTCCTTAGGGGCTCAAAGTACAGCACCTTACCATATGTAAAAATCCTTGGTGATGTAATTTTCACATTTGGATGAGCACCAAGGTGATTGAAAACAGCTACATCAAATCCATTTTCAACAAGAATTCTTGCGGTTGCTTGAATATAAATTGATTTTGAGTGATTTGCAATCCCAGGCACAATTAGAATGAGGTGATTATCCTTCAGCTGCAAATTCAAAATATCAATTATAAGACATTTTTCCAAGATTCCAAGCAGTGTCCTTGGCAAGAAACATTCTTTCTATGAAATCTCAAGAATTAAGAAAATGCATGAACAGTATAGTATACTGTATATAATAGTTTTGAAAGTTCTGATCATAACTTGAATCAAGTTACCCATGAATGACTTTAAATTGAATCTTGGGTTGTGCGCTGAACATGTCCAGTGCAAAGAGCGCTTACTTTCTATTGTGTCCATTATTTTATTGCCGCACCTGGCGCACAAAAATTTAACTTTCCATACTGGGAAATCATGGCACTCAAACACCCTAAGGGAGGTACAGTATAGGATTTTCTTGATGAAAATGAACTGATTCTCTGCAAAGAGATTCTAAGGCCCTGTCCAAATGTATCTGGATATTTTTGAAAACGCATCTTTTTTATCCGTTTTGGGTTAGCATTCACATGGAGACGGCGTTTTTGGTCACTGAAAACAAAGCTTTTCGAAAACGCTCTCCAGAGTGGATCTTTTTGAAAACACCGTTTTCATGTTGTCATGCGGACAGGTGAAAACGGAGCTTTTCAAAAACGCTGACATCAAAGCATCGATTTGCGACCTACCAGAGCATGCGCACGGATCTTTGGGGATCACACGAGGGCATTTTGCTTGTCTGTTTTCATGTATCGAAGCTCAAACAGCGGAATTTGAAAGTAGCTGCGTCTTCATGTGTACGGGGATATTTTCGAAAACGCTGCTTGTGTGGACGCGAATATTTTTTTATACGGATAAAAAAGATGCGTTTTCAAAAAGATCCAGATACGTGTGGACGGGGCCTAAGGCAACAATCCCCCTACCCCACCTCTCCATACTTACATTTTTGTTTCCGTTATTCTGCTCCTTGTGGAAAAAGTTGTATGAAATTGTTGCACCATCAACTCCTTTCAACTTTACCAATTTGCTTTTCATTGCTTTCTGTTCCCCAAATCTGCCAGTTGCTGCATGTACCATAGTTTGTAGATGTCCATTTCGTCCCCATAACAGAGGTGGTTGGTATCTAAAATATGGGAAGAATGATACCCAGTGTCAATCACCAAGAGTGGGGTGGATACAGTAGCAGAAAGTGAAAAATGGGGCTCTGAGGGCTAGAGTAGGACTCCAAGGTGAGGCATCTAAAACACCATTCTCAAAGATAGGATATTAGATCATTAGATAAACTGTTTTCATCATGACAAATTTAGGCGAAATTCGCAATTTCTTAAAAAATAATCTGATAAAGATAGAGTCTTATTCCTCGAATTAGGCCAGTTTGTCGTTGTTGAGTTCTTTTCTGTTAAATAATTTGCACTACAATATTCTAGATACATGTAAAAGACAGAACAAACAATGTTTGAAAATGATATCCAGATTATACCAATTTTGTATTAAAAGTATGTATGTTTAGTGCAATTTATTAATCCTTCAAAGGTATTAAGGCGACTGCCAGCTCCAATCGTCAATCAAAATTCATGAAGAAACGTCATGAAATGCCATAGCAAAATGGCAAGAAAAGTACCAACTGCCCGTTTCTGTTTCCTGGTTGATGGTGACCCACAGCACAGAAACCACTTCATCATACTTACATTTCATTCAGTTTCTTACATCTTTTGATCACTTGCTTAATAATCTTTCCATCTTTATTTTGATAAATTGTCGGCCTTTCGCATTCCTCGTTTAGCTTCAATATCAACTTGAATACTAAAGTCAAAAGAACAGCAACGATCGTGAATACCAGGCCAAAAGTATCGAGTCTCAATTCTGGCGCTATCATTTGCTCAGCTTTAAAGATTACTTTCAGAGATTCTCTGGTAATTCATGTCATTATGTGCCCCAAAAATGATCTTCTGACTTGAAATTTGCAACGATCAAAGGTCTGTTCACTCCAAAGGTCATTTCAATAAATCGGTTGCCTTGCCTGTTTGTTGACGTTCTGCTTTGGCGGCTCCGAAGACAAGAGACAGCGGTTGACTAGGCCACTGCCTCTTTTTCAGATCGAAAGATTGCGCGAGGCCGCGTTAATCACAGAAACGAGGCTCCAAAATCATCAGCTCCTCAGCTCCGCTCCGGGAAGAAGAAGGTTGGAAGAAGGCTGGCAAAAAGCGGATTCATCTTCATGGAAGAGCAGAAAATATGGGATGTCTGTGTGATTGGTTGTGGAATAATTGGAAGTGCCACAGCTTATTCGCTTGTCAGGAATGGCTGTAAAGAGATCATCGCCCTCGAACAGGTGAAATGAACGTTTTATCTTTAGGCCTAGTAGGATTCTTCTTCTACTTGTCTAGGATGTCATGACCTCAGTTAATGCTTTAGGCCAAAAGTGGCTAAGTAGGGATGAGCTGGTGTGCCATTTTTGTCTTCTCTTTTGGCGCACATTTGTTCTCTTGTCCAATAATTCCTCTAAATTTAAATGGTACTTAACAAAACCATCAAGGAGGCAAAGGGGTCAAATTTTTCAAGATTTCGCAATAACCAGAGGAAGTGCCCCGTTATTATCAGGGAATGCCCTATTTACTGTTGAAAAAGACCCTTGAAATGTGTTTGCCCCCCCAAGTTTGAGACTCATCCTGCGGCCTTGCAAAACCCTAGAGTACAATAACAGGCAAATGAATACATTCAGTACAATATAACAAACATTCAAGCTGCCGTATGGTATGTAGAATTGAAGACAGAGCAAGACCAATCAAAGGAAATGCAGGGAAATTTCTCAAGGAAGAAAGAAATTAATTCTAAATATGGGTGTTTACCCCCCTCCCCCACTGCCAGATTGAAAGGACAACCAAATGTTTTGTCCTAAAAACTACATTTGAATGCTGCACAGAAGTATACCAGGTGAGTCAAAAAAATTTTACGCATTTGTTTGGCAGGATATGGAGGAATAAACAGTATACCACCAATGTTCAAAACTAAGATCTCCATCTATCAGTCATAGGCTAACTTAGGTTTGAAAATATTGTTTTGGTAAAATCACACATCTTCAAGAGCCAAACATTAGAGAAATGCATGTATGGGGCTTGTATTGGAAATCAAAAGTTCCACTTCCTTTTCTGGTCCGTTACTTATGTGGCATTGAAGCAAACAGTGCCATTTTCAGAAATAGAACTTTAGTGTCAATAGCAAGTAAATTATGGAGCCTCTATATGGGATGTGGAGCCCCTGTTCCCAAATATTCTCCCTTACCAGTATTTTTCTAATTTCTGGGTCTGAATGATGAGTGATTTTACCAAACAAAATTTCTCATCTAAGTTGGCCTCTGACTAATACATGAACATTTCAGTTTTGAATAGCAGCCTCATACTTTTAATTCTTCACCCTCAGCCTGTCAAACACATTAAACTTTTTTTGAATCACCTTGTACATGAAATTCAAAGTACAATAAATCTTCGGAAAAATGTCATCCTGTCATTGGGATACAAATCAAACACAAACATTGATACAACATTATCACATTGCATTGCAGTTTCCATTGCCGCATACCAGAGGTAGTTCACATGGACAGAGCAGGGTCATTCGTCATTCCTATGGTCAAAAGTTCTACTCAGAGATGATGGCAGAATGTTTCAAAGAGTGGGAGAGCCTGGAGCAATTAACAGGCAGAAAACTTCTGCAGTGAGTAAAACTTCAGTTTCAAAGGGACTGTAAAGCTTTCCAATATTTTGATCCTCATAATGAATAGCTTTGTAAATGTTTCTAGAGATATGCCTCTAAAGCTTTGGTTTGTGTTGTATTATTCATAACCAAGCCAACATGATATTAAACATAGTTAGCAGTTGCATTTCTCCTCTTTTCATGTTTTTATTCAAACCCATATCACATCCTCATTCCTAGAGTGTCCTTACATTATATGCTGATCAAGAAGCAAAATGAACACCCTGGTACACTTTGATAAAATGTACCTAGAAAATGGTTGCATTAGCAGCTATTGTGGATTTTAATGTATGGGTGGCTAGGCAGCACTGATGATGTAACTTCAATTTCAAACAACAAAGCAATGTTTTATTGGCTGTTTTCTATTTGATCCAATTAAAAGAATGCAAAAATTTACAGCTACTGTCCCTATGATGATTAGAATAGATGCAAGCCCATGGGAGTTTAATGTCCGTCTCACATTAGATGTCAGGCAACTTAATGGTTGTAGGTCAGTGACAAGATGACATTGTCCATTGATCAAATTTATTAATCCATTGATCAAATTTGACATAATTCGGTGGGAAGCAGGGAAATTGTTCTGAAACTCCTTTCCCACAGTCCTTTTGCCGCAAGCGTTCATTTTAATTGATTTTTTTTTTAGGTTGTAGTTAGCGTACAGTGATTAGTTTACAAGTATTCTTCGTTTTCTTTTGTGTATTGTCCTAGTAGTGTTATATGTAAGAACGTGGGGTAGTCATGCCATTTTGCTCCTCACGTTATTGTCCCTGTAGTGTTATGCAGTTGTATAGTATTAATATGTAGAGTAGGTAAACATGTATTGTAAGCATTTTATATGGATAAAAAAAAAAAAAAGATGACATTGCTGTTACTTGAATCATTAGAGAGTTTTCAAGACGTGATTTCAATTTTCCATTGTTTTTGATCGCAAATCAAATCGCAGAATGGCCTCCTGTATCCCATAGTAGAGGTAGAGCAGAGTCCACTCTGGGGATGAAACTGATTATAGCACTTTGAACAGAAAGATTTATTCTTAGCTATATCTTGCAGCAGCTGCAAATAGGCCACAGAGACACCAACACACCCTTTTGTTCGTTTAGCTACACAATGAAACCATTTGTGTCAAATTGTCAAATACAATATAGATCTTTTTATAAATTGGGCTGGGCCTGCTTTTAACCATGTAGATCCCCTTTAAGGAAACCTCTAACTATATATCCAAAACTCAGTAACTTAATAGACTCCTTTACAATTTGAAATGGCCCATGAATATATTTTTGTTTTTGGCAGTAAATGTGGCTTGCTTAGCATTGATGCATCCCCTTTGAAAGCAGCAAAAGAAGTAAAGATAAACTTAGATGAAGTTGGAATCAATTCAGAATTGATCAAAGGAGAACAATTCAAAACCAAATATCCTATGCTGAAATATGAAAATGGAACAGGGGCTGTTCTTGAGCAAGAAGCTGGTGTCTTAATGGCAAATAAATGTGGTCAGGCCTTCAGGGTGTGTAAACGGCATAGACCTAATCGGCTAAAGTTTGTTTTACCAATTTCAAGTCATATGACCATACTCTTGGGAAGTCTTAGCATTATACTGCTTTGCACTCGTAGCACATCTTTGCATGGCACGAAGTATGTTCGAGAAATCAAAAGATGTTTTATCAAGAGATTGGTCACATGACTTGAAATGGGTGTAAACAAACCTTAGCCTATTTTGTCTATTCATTAAAAGTACTGTAATAGTTTCAACTAAGCTGCTTGTGTATACATGCCAAAAACTGACATTGTTATGACCATCACGTTAGACTGATATCAGTTTTTAAAAGTTGGACCTATTCAACTTTCAGTTTAAACTGAATGTTGATCAACAATTCAGTGCCACTAAGCCTTGCTAATAGATGCAGTGTAATGCCACTAAGCCTTGCTATTCTTGCATAATGTTAAAGTCACACAAGGAAACACCAGAGGAAATATGGCTGCCAAAACAAGAAGCATCAAGCAGACTGAATATTTCATCAGTATTTTCAAAGCAGAGCTGAGTTTGTAATATGTTCTAGTCGTCTTCCTCTTCAAAAGGGAGTTCCTGCAGTATTGTGCCATAAATGACTGGGTATGCCTTCAAAGCCAAGGTGTAACGCTTGAAGATCCTTTTCTTCAACTTCTGTTTCGTCTTTCAACAAAACTACTTTTCGGTTCTCTGGATTTCTAGAGGTTTAAACTTTCTTCCAGGACCTTTTCATGAAAAACGGTGGTACCATGATTGATAATGAAAAAGTCGAAAAGATCATTCCAGGAGAAACAATAACAGTGAAAAGTATGAATCGAGAGATTAAAGCGAGGAAAATTATTATTACATCAGGTGAGCTGCTTACATAGTTGTTGATCTTGATTCCCTTCTTTCAGGTTATTTCTTTCTCATTTACAAAGCTGAGTGAATAAGGAAACTGCATTGACGTGTAAAAGCTCGCAAACCGTGTAAAAAATCCCCAGAAACTCACCATGATTTTGCTGCTTACTTACCTACTTAGATACGAAAATTCAGTTTGTCAAATTTATCATATCATTCTCATATAGCAATGAATTTGGAAAATGCTTCATCTCAAAATCCTTGAAAAACTGACCTAAAGTCTTTGATTAATCATGAATTATGTCAACAGACTGTTAGAATCAAAATCAGTTACCTATTTTTCGTTTTACATTTGTGTTCAGGGCCATGGACCTCGGAACTCACAAGACAGTTGGGGCTCAAGCTTCCATTGCAGGTACGGTAGAGAAAAGCTTCTATAATAGTTTAAGCAAGACTAGTCACTGTAATTGTACTGCACGAGCGGCATGCCACTTCATAAAAAGACTACGATAGTACAAGATTTCTAACAGCAACAGGATTCGTATAGCATTTTAGGGATTTTTAGTAAGAGCAGAAGATTTTTAGAGAAGTGTATGAGATGCATTGAGAGTGATTGCTCCTTGAGATATAACCCTACCCGCCGTAATGTTTTCAAAACAAAAATGAAATAAAAATCTACTGTATGCCACAGTGCATTTCCTTACAGGGGCAGATGCTTATGAAAGCATCACTAGTTTGGCTACTTGCTTGAAAATGCCAAGAAAGGCATATCGTAATGGGAATTGAATGCTCAATCTCATCATGGGCAGTAATGCACCGTGTTTGTAGCTTGGAAACTAAAGTTTCTACCTTGATATTACCATAATTTTATTCGTTGTTTTCCCTCTGGCCCAAGCTTAACCAGTGCTAGAATTTAAATTCAAATGGCTACGGCGCGTCTTAGCTTTTGGCTCCTACACAGCGTTCATCCTGATTTCAAACTGTTTGAATCGAGGATGAACGCTGTGTTGGAGCTAACTGTTCAGACGAGCAGGAGCCATTTGAATTTGATTCCAGCACCGGTTAGGCTTCAGCCGAAGAGAAAGCAATGAAGTACAACAGTAATATCGAAGTAATAAACTTTAATTTCTCAGCTACAAACAAGGTGCATTATTGTCCAGCATACGGCTCAAATCTTTCAAATCTTTATTAGGTGGGTGTAAAATTGTATCACATTTTTCTTTGAATTCATGTGCTTGAAAGAAACTTTGGGTAATTTGCTGTAAATCTACCGTGGCAATTTTTTGATGTATTGACTATTTTCAAAATGGCGGCATTTTGACTTATTTTGCAAAAATTCATCGAAAATTTTGAAGAAATTAAAATCATCGTAAATCTTAAATTAATTGAGAGAAATTGATACAATCTTCAAGATAACCATACTTTATGCAGGCCTACAACATGGTTGCAAGCAGAAATCTTTTGCTCTTCTGGTTAAGGATTTATAAATTTGATGACGTCACAGCCTCAAAATGAACAAATGCCACCATTTTGAAAGTAGTCAAGGTATCAAGAAATTGCCACGGCAAATTTATTGCGAATTAACTGAAGTTCCTTTCAAGCACTTTAATTCAAAGAAAAATGCAATAGAATTTTACACCCACCTTTTTAAAAGATTTGAGCTCTATGCTTTATTGTCCATGGTTTCATGTAAGTTTTCGTATGAAACATGCTATAAGGACCTATCGCTAACCACCATCCTTTGCATTCTGAATGAAAAACAAAACGGAAACATATGCCAAAAATGACTTTCATATCATACGAAAATCGAATATCAGCGTGGACTGCAAAGGATCATGGTTAGCTATTGATCTTTAATTCCAACACTGGAATAATTGGCTAATGACTTCTTTATTGGGTTCCCAGATACTATTAACCTTAACGAAAGTCATTTCCACAGGCAATCCTTATAAACGTGTGCTACTGGAAGACAAATGACGAAAGATATCGTGCAGACAAGGGATTTCCGACGTTTGGTGATTTTGGAAGTGGAACAGCAAAGAAATGTCAAATATATGGCCTTCCTTGCATCGAATATCCTAATATGCTTAAGGTAGGGCCTTTTTATTTTCATGTAGAGTAGGAGCTGCCCTGCCTGGGCCACTTTTCAAAAAACAAAGAATTTCCGCAGGTGAAAGAATCTTTGGTAGAAACTCTCGTTGAACAGACTTCTCAACTTGTTCCACGAACCTCACATTGAAAGACACGCAAAGAGCAGTGAAAGCGAAGAAATATCAAATACCCTTTCATGGGTGTCATTTATCCAGTAAATGACCATGTATTGTGTATGACAATTAACTCAACTCTTTCTTCATTGAAGATCTGTTTACATCATGGAACAAATATAAATCCGGATTCAAGAGACGTCGCTGCTTCATTGAAACATGATGTGGCTGAGATTGGCCAATACATCAGAGAACACTTTGAAAATGTGGAGGATAAACCGAGCATAGTGGAGCATTGTATGTATACTGTGAGTATTGATCAATGAGTTTTATGTGGTCATGATGTTATGTGGTTTGTTTGTTTGTTTTTGTTTTCAATTTGTTTTGAGTGGGCTTGTCAGGATTTCTAGCTACTGAAAGCTAATTTAGGCCCACTGTGCATGCCGCATCCAGGCACGGGACCCCTCGTTTAACGTCTCTTCCGAAGGACGGCGAGGTGAGTTGCGAGGTCAGGCCTCAGTGGTCACCCATCTGAAATCTGACCTCACTCGACCAAGCTTAACTTCAGTCACCTGACGAAGACTGTATAAGCCACTCGGCCACTCACCCCGCTATCATCCTCCTGGTAATCATCCTCTTGGAAAATTTACGTCCTTGTTGTCAGTCCTGTTAATTACATTCTGTGCCCCCTATTTGGCAAAAACAACAACAATAATAATTATTTTATTATTAATTTCTTTAAAAGTTGGCTGAAAATACAATAGCTATGATTAAATGGTAATTTAGGCCAACTAAAGAATTACAATATATAAGAGCGAATAGTAGTTAAAATGGTAAATTAGAAAGTGTACGATGAAATGTTGCGCATAAAAACCAATAAAGTTCAATCAAATGAAGCCTAAGATTGAGATAAAAGTTTTGCATAATCGGCAGTGTCAGCTTTCTCCAGACCAAGATTTGATTTTCTTTTTAAACTCAGCAAGAGATGCAGAATCTTTGATGAATTGTGGAACGGTAGCCCAGACTTGCGGGCCTCGAAAGTGAATGGTTTCTGAGCCATATGTAACAGTTTTAATTCTAGGAAGAGAAAAATCGTTAGAGTTCCTCACACTATATTGACTTTCTCGTTCACAAAAAATCTCTCTCTCATAAAAGCTGGATCCAAGCCATTCAAGCGAAGAACGGATGAGCCTGAAAAGTGTATCCAATGCTTAAAAAGATTGTAGCTTAACAACTATAAAACCAATTTGAATAGTTGCAACCTTGCTGTTTGGTTCCTAGTTTAACGTGATACTTCCAAGTAATTTACAATGCAAACAGAGCAGAAATTGCGTAAAATGACGTCATCGAGGAATCTAAGATAAGGAAATTTTTGGATAGATAAGCTGTATGAAATGATAAATCAAGAGTTTAAGGCCCAAGGAAAAAACTATCAAGTGTTGCTGGATTTTGGAATCTGTTGCAGGGAGCTAGGGGGACTCAAAGTTACGATTTTCGTGCATTTTCATTCCAAGTAAATTATGATTTTCGGTATTATACCAGATATGATTCTCAGTTGCTTGATATCTTCAATTCTTCCATCAAAGCTATTTTTCAATTACTCTTACCCTAGTCGACTCCGGATGATGACTTCATTATTGACAGACATCCAAAGTACCACAACATTGTCATCGGTGCTGGATTCTCAGGTAAAACATTGAATTGTTATGCATGAGCGTGCGGGTAAATAGAATTTAGGGGGGCCTCCCAATAAATTTTTTCCGACTCAAGGCCGATTTGCTGCCCGATTATGGCCGATTTTTGCACATTTTGCGATGGTTGGGGGACTGCTGTTCCGTCTCATACATTATTGTTGTTCTGAGCAGTTCTGTCCATGTCTTGTCATAAACTCTTAAGCAGCTCAAAGTTTGCTGGAGAGCTTAACATTGTCAACTCCTTTGATTTTTTATGCTATGAATTAAGGTTTCCCTGAAAATTTTGGCGATATTAGTTGATTTTGGTTATATAGTTAAGTTGTAATAAAGAATTCCGAATTTTTGAAATATTTGCAATATTTTTACGTAGATTTTTCTGTTTGCTACCGTGATCTTTACCTCCCGTAAGAACTCCCTGACTTATCAGTTCTAATTCAAAAGTTGGCGCCATTTTGAAAAATTGAAAGCTTCGAAATCTTGAAAAATTTGTTTTAATGGGGCGCACGTGAAAATCTAGCCAGAGAAGTCCTGAGATTTTCCTGTTCAGGTTGGTCTGAGAAAAATATCTTTATATTTAAAACTATCTTACCAAACGAATGGACAGCACCGAATTTTGGAACTGTGTCTCCTGATTATCTACAGTAGGCTCAATGTAGGCTAGGGTTACTGTAAGCCAAATGTGTCTCTTTTTTAACTTTATCTTTCTGACTTTCAGCAATGTTTAATCCACGAGCGTTACAAAGCTGGCGAAATCCTAGAGGAACTTTCTAACTGATTTTCAAACTCATGTATTTGCAAATTTTTCACAAATTTTATTTTTATTCCCGCAGGACATGGCTTCAAGCTAGCTCCCGTTGTAGGTAAGCTGTTAGCAGAACTTGCCCTCGAAAAGAGTCCATCGTATGATCTCACTCCATTCAGGATTGATCGATTTACAGGGCTCAAGTCTTCTCTATAAATATCTTTTAGAAATATAATGGGCAACTTTATCAAGCTACGACGAAACATAATTCTGAAAGGAGCATTTTACTTTGCCAGAGCATACAGTAAAAACCCACGTATAAGAGCCTAGTGATTAAGAACCTACAGGCTAAAATTCTGAAATTAGACCCCCCAATATATAAGAACCCATTCAGCCTGAAATTTGAAATAGGTTCTTATTCGTAGAGTTCATCAAATTAGATAAATACTCCAGTTGCTTTGTCATTGAACCTATACAGACTGATACTGCCATATGTGCATCTTGCAAAGAAATATAAAGATGCTTTGAGAGCTTTTCATTGCATTCTGTAAAATTTCTGATTCTTTCATGCACTGCTGTTGTGAATAAAGCCTCATGAACTCAGGTGCCTCTGAACTGACAGTAAACACTGAGCCTGAAGATTCAAACGGAACAAAAGAAATACCTGAAAGTCCTGAATGAAATAAGAACCAATTTAAGAACCTGAATAGCCTAATTTCCCACTAAATATTCAATATCTAAAAAACCTAATCAGGCTGACTTGCAAAATTGTAGGTTCTTATACGCGGGTTTTTACTGTAGCGAACATTGGAAATATTTGGGAATGGAGACATGCTAAAGCGAGAGGAGACAGGGAAAACGAACGCTCTGTGCATATCCCAGTCTCATATGCATGTGTTAGCCCAGGGGTTTATAATCTTTAATCGAAAAGGAAAGGTCGCAATACCAACGTCGCATGTGGGATCCAGAGATGCCTGTGATGACGCATATATGGATAAGTTTGCGAGCAGAACAAGGTGTATCTGATCTTTAAAAGGCTACTGATGAAGGAAACATTTCGACTGAGCTGAAAGAAGTAATAAAAATTGTCTTATGAATTGATACGATATTTAGACAGGCATTTCAGTTGAAGAAAACTTCTTTGAGTCGATTTCCCTCTTGAAATATAGCGGCTAAAGCTTGTATACTTTCTTTATTCTTTGCATAAGAAATGACAACAGCAGCCAATCGCATAAAGTGGATAACTCGAAAATGAAACAAGGTCTGCAAAAAACGGCATTCTGTATCATTCAACAGTGCAATTCATTTGCATCAATAAAGATCTTCACTTCGGATCACCTTTATCTTCGGATCACTAATTACAAAATTACGCTACTACACTACCAAAACGATACCGCAAGGAGCACAAGGCTGTGTCTACCCTGCGGCCATTTAACATCAAGATAAAAACTACAACTAAGTATGAAGGGAAAGAGAAAGAAAAGAGAACAAAAAATACACCTAAATCCCCGAAGTTACAGCAGCTAAGTTTCAGTGGAATCATTTTATCATTCACAATGTTCGTTATTTTGGTTGTGTTTATGCACATTCGTTGTCGTTTCTTCGTCGCGTTGCGATGTTTCTGTTTACAATCTTCTATTATTTTCCCTTGGGCTATTCTAAGGGCCTGTTCATATGGCGAAAGTTTCCCCGGCATTTTCCCGCTTCGCCAGGAAAATTCCTCAGCCGAGATCTCGCCTCATATAGCTTTACCACATAAAATATCAGAAGCGTTCACATGAGAAAACATTTTCCCGGCCAGCCGAGATCTCGGTTGAACTCTACCGAGATCCCGCCTAGCTGAGGAAATATTTTCCCATATGAACTTATTTTCCCGGCTAGGCGGGGAAATGTCTTTTGTTTGTGGTTAATCTTTTGGCGCCAGAGACAAAGCGCTCTTGTTCTTTATCCTGGCCGGCCGGGGAAACTTTTCTCATATGAAAGGTCAAGGAATATTACTTCGGCTGAGTGATTTTCCCGGTGAAACGGGAAAATGCCGGGGAAAGTTTCTCCATATGAACAGGCCCTAAGGCAGAATAATTCAAATTTCCTAAATATCTATCCTTTATGCTGGTTTTTAACAATCCTTCCCACAATTTTCATTGACTTGAAAGTCTCGTCCTCAGTACAAAAAAGGAAAATATAAATCTTGTCCTGGCCAACCCGGCGACTTTTTTGAAGCAAACTCATGTCTGTCTTTTGAAAAGAAATTCGTATACTTTCATTCGTCAACATGATTGTCGACAAATGATTTTATAAGCTCCTAGTTTCACACGAAATAAATGCTGTCGCTTTTCTTGGATCCTTTCGTCTCAATTTTTTATATTTATATGTTTGGTAAGATGAGATAATTTACTATACTATTTGGATAAAATGTATCATTAAAATATGAAAAATTTTTATAAATGAATTAGCTATGAATATATTGAAAATATTACGTAAATGGATTTGATATCATCTTTTTATTCTACTTGATTGATTTGTATTGTTTCCTGTGCTTGATTGATACCCCGTTTTACCACGAGAAAAGTGGAATAGTGTTACGTTCGATTTCGAGACCGCTGTGTAGGACGATGATGCGCAGGAGATACCAAAGGCAACTTAGGCCCAAACATTTCGAAAAGAGCATGTGACGGAGCTCTTTAGCTCAAGGCCAGGAAAGGGGGCTGGGACGGGGGAGTTCTCGGCTGAATTTCGGGCAGGGGTGTGCCGCCGACAGTTTCAAAATGGCACCGTTGGCTAGACCAATTTTTGTGAAAATGATACCCGTGGCTAGACTAATTTCTACGTCAAAAGTGCCACGAGTTAGCATTTCCTAGACGAAACTCGCCAAATTTTCGCTATCTCTGGGTCTCTGGACCAAAACAAACAATTTGAATTACTAAAACTTACAAAAAGCATACCCTTGCCCAGACTAAAATCGACTGAAATTGCCAAAAAGTATACCCTTGGCTAGACTCGAAGTCCGAAAAAGTATACCCTTGCGGGCGGCACATCCCCAGGTTCCTTTACAATGGGAACCCCCCCCCCCACGTTGCTAAGAAAGGCTACCAGTTTACAAGGAGAAAATTTATGGCATTTCAAGGTAGGCAAAGAATCTAATCCGAGCTAATTCAACCTAATTGTGTCTTACCACGCATGTTTTTATAAAAGAAGAAAACACCGAAATTTACTTGAATTCCCCAACTGGTCCACATCAAGATCTAAAATACCATAAAATCCTAAACGCTCAACGAAATTCCATTGATCTCAGCACTGAAAGACAGTTTATAAAAGCAACATCGCATAAAATCTGGGACTTTTGCAAAATCAGTTTTTAATTCTCGAGGAATAAGAAGTATTTCTATGTTGCTCAAAGTCAGGATGTTGTTTATCCTTTTTGGAGCATTGCAAAGTAAAGGAACATTCATAAATCCAATGCTCAGAAAGATAGAAGAAAATTCAAAAAAATACTTCAGGATTTTAGCTATCAATCAAACTTTGATTATTTCCAATGCCATTAGTATTCTCCGCATTACAATTTTTCAAGCAGTGGTAGTTCCAAAATTTACGTTTTTACAATAAGCCATCTAAAATGTTCACTGTAATAGATTTGACGGTTTCCTTAGAGGTAGAAAGACTGTCTTGCATTTTTCATATTTCTATTGTCTAGAATAGAAAGCAAGGCTATAAAAAAATGAAATGAGGTTAATTAAGGAGCCATTGTTACCCAGAGTCCTTTTGTAGGCTTACTGCAGTTTCAGACTGTCTGAGAATCAAACCTTGCCGCAGCAAAACATATGAAGCCACACTGAAATAGTGCAAGTGATAAAAGGTCTTACTTTAGTTGGCTTCTATTAGTTGGCTTCTCTTAGTTGGCTTCAGGAGTTCAAGTTAGATTTTAGTTGCATTGTCGATCCATATGTTTCTGCTTTGGTCAGATTTGATTTTCAAACACTATCTGAAATTGCAGTTTGACCGCAAAGGACGCTGGGTGACGATGGCTCTTTAAGCGATTAGAGAATCAAGGGTAAGATAAGATAAACTCGTGCTTTTGTCCATCTGCTCAAAGTTATCTCTCACAGATCCTTTTTCGCTTATTTTACCGAGAAAGAGTCTCGCCTTGCAAGGCCTTGTCATGTGTTTTATCTGAGCCACCAGTCTTTTTGTAAAGTTGGACTGTTGACGTTGACCAAGACAAAACCATCGACTGATACGATACAGTTTCATTAACAATAACCATCAACTCGTCAATGGTCACAACCCTTACACACAATGTCGATAAGCTGCCCGCAAAATGCAGCAAATTTAGGGCCTTTTTGCTTGCCAAACCCAAAATAAATCTCATTACTTACGTGTATCATAGAGAGACAATAAAGGCTTGCTTCGACATTGGTTAAAACACGTGCCTACACATATATTCAGCGTCGAAATTCAATGTTTTGGCTGGCCTATACCTTACGGATGCACACACAGCTTCTGATCAATTATTTCAACTCTCTGCATACGGGACAGACAAGTAAAGCTGAGGGTTGCTTGTCGCCATAACCATGCCGTAGCTGTTTTGATTAGAGGTGGCAAATTCTGGTTGCTCGTAATTGAGTCCAGTTCCTGCTTTAGAGGTAGATAAATGGAGGTAAGAAACAAGGGGCATTTTTTGTTGCAAAATTTCCTTTGATCGACTGACATATAAAATGAAGCAGTTTCTAAAAGTCGTCAGTTTTTCTTAGGACAGAGAACAGAGATGAAAACAGCCTAATGACTTTCGTTTTGAACTGACTGTTCTTCTTGGAAATGTTGTTTTAAATGTCAAGAAACAGATACATAGAACTACTTCAAAGTTCTTGCTGCAAAAATATAAAAAGACAAAGTAGGAATGGTTAATACAAAAATATGAAAGCAGATACCCGTGCAAAATTTTTTAAAAGAATTGCATCTATTTTTAGCCATCACAGATCCAGTTAATTATAGAGAAGTTTCGTGTAAACGTTTTGATATTTGGCAAAATAACCATGGTGCAGGCTATGACCCCTGCTCAGTTCCCCTTATTGGACGTAGGAAGCATCTCAAACGTTGGGGGCACGACGCTTCGAGAGCACTGTTTCCTTAAGAAAAAAGAGGTATTTTCCAAAATAAAGAGGGAACTTCTTTGTTTATTGCAAAGTTTTGGGGGGTACGTGCCCACAGTGCCCCCAGTTCCTACGCCTGTGTTCCCCTTGTCCCAGGTGTCTGCAGGATCCAGATTTACGCCCCGCTTCCGGTCAATCAACACCCTGAACTGTTTCCTTGGTTTGCTGCTTGGGTGTGATGACTTGCGCATGCTCAGATAACTGGAAACTTGGTTGAAAACAAGATGGCTGCTGAGGATGCATTCCGAATTTAATCACCACAAAAATGTCAAAGCGAAAAGCAAACTGTAAACAAGGAATAGATCACAAGTAAAGAATTGTTTACCAGGCCTATAGCATCAACAACGAATACAGCTGATAATGGCGTTGCTTACAGTTGAACGTTCGCAGTCTGTCGAAGGATTTTTGAGCTCTGCAAGCGACGAGGAATCGGTGAGAATTTTAAGAATTTGCAGGTCACAATCAGGAAATAGAATTGAATTTTATCAGTTTTCACTCAGATGACATATGGTTTGCTGTTATGGCTTGAAATGAACCAGTACAATGTCGTTCTTAGTCGCAAAGCTAGAAATTTCTTGCTTTTGTGTCTTCTTAACAGTCAATTTTATCGAAGATTTTGAAGACCATGTTTTAATTAAGGCCCAAAAACAGTGCAGCTTGCCGAGGTTAGAAGGGAAGTCACCAAAACGTCATTCATGGCTAAACAAGAGGCTGTAACCAGAGAGGCTCAAAGGAATTAAGCTGCAAATGTGATGTAAACTCCCCATTTAGCAGGATTTGATGAACATCAAGGCCAGATTACGATACTGGAATATTTTATTCCCATATAATTATTGGAATATTTCAGAGCCACTAGTACAGAATATTTGATAGACTATTTCACCTTAGTTTACCTGTGCTTACTGAAATAATTGGTAGGGAGCTAGGATTGGTTTCATTGGTTGAAAATAGGCAGTTGTTTTTGCAAATGAATACTTTAATATTGAGCTTTTCTTTTTGGGAACCAGGTCTTAGTTTTAACAAAAGGCCTGCAAATACATGTATATGCAATTCATGATCAGAGAGCTATGGCATTCATAGACAGGTGAAAGGATTGCCTTTAACCTTTAACTGTATTTTAAATTATTCTCATGCAACCCATATCATTAATTTGCACCTGCATTAATTCATAGATGCTACTGACGAATTCATTACCAACATCCCCCCTCATTACTTTTAATCTCAGTCCTTTTTTGATTTGGTCTTGATGACAAATAAGATTTCAGTGTCTCATTTGACATGTATATTTGCAATATAAGCATTGATCAGTGGCATCTGTAGCACTTGTTATTATTATTATTTTTTCTCTTTTTTTCTTGCACTCTGAGCATTATACCGATTAGTGGTCCTGCTCAGTATCTATGTAGATGTAGATATAGATGTATTCTTGGCAGAGAAGCAGAGACAAGCAAAAGAAAAACATTTGGGAAAAGAAACTCTGCATGGGAATGCTCATCCAAATATAGTCAGTTATACTGGGGAATGAGCCCACTAAAATGTAATTTGCAAAGTGTATATTTGGCATTCCATAGACAGTTTTCATCCCAAAATTATATACCTAAATGCCAAACTCAGAATGTTTGAATTATTTTATTTTCCGGATCAATTTATTATGGCTGAAGCTCCATAAGGATGTGAAAAAGGCTGAAAAGTGCTGCAAGAGACATTTCAAGGAGTTCAGGACTTTCTTGGGTTATTGGTCCTTAAATCAACCATTTGAAATACTCCAAATCAGGCAGGGGTGTGAATATTTTTGGGCTTAAGCTGCAGATGCAGATATAAGAGCACCTGGTGTGTCAGGGTACATATCCATATTGCCAGACGGTAAAGTTTTTTCAATGTGCAGGGAAGGTTTGTTTTAACTCTGAATAATTGGGCAGAAGAAGTTCCATTGCAAAATATTTGGGGACTAGTCTAGAATCGCACACCTTATAGGATTTTGGTAGGGTTTTGGTAGGGTTTGGTAGGGCTTTTGGAATGGTTTTTGGTAGGGTTTTGGTAGAGTTTTGGTAGGGTTTTGGTAGGGTTTTTGGTAGGGTTCAGATAGGATCAGTATAGCCACCGGTGTGCGATTCTAAGATAGCGCCACTTTTTGTCAGCAGATCTTATTGCAAAATGCTGTATTTACACACGGTGTGGTGCAGAACAAAAGAGGTAAAATCTCTGCTACAACATTATTCTAGAAGCTGCATGACTGTCTTGCATATTTTGGTTGTTGCTTCATGGAGCAATTTAGACCACAAGCAAATCTATGAGGATTGTGTTGAAACCAATCCGCTCTGAGGAGGTGCAAGATTCGCAAGCCTCTTTTTGAAAACTGTATGGGTAGCGTGGCAAACTGTTGGGCAAATCTGTGCAGAAATTGGCATTACAAAGAACTTTGCACAGACAGAAAAAAGCCAGAAAGTTTAGCACTAGATCTTGACTTCCTGGTTATGGCCTGTTGTTTGTCAAGAATTTATTTTTAGTCTTCTACTGCTGTCTCGTGAAAATTCCTATGGATGAGTGACCACTTTGAAAACACCATAGTTATTAAGATGCAGAGCAGAAAGGCTCCATGGTGCAGGTTTTATGCACATCAGCTGCTTGGGGGAGGTAGCCTGCATGCATCGCCTACTGTTTCTGTTGATTTGAAATTTGCCGTTGAATTGAAATCATTTTCTGACGCCAGTAGGGTCTGCAAACCAGCAAATGAAAGCCTGTTCTTAGTCACGTGCAGGCTCCGCAAAAGCTCGGAACCATTTTCGTAGGTCAATAACCAATCTATCTTCGTGCGAATTACTTTATGTGGTTTTTACTTCATCCTAATTGCAGATATGCGTCGTCAGAAAATAAAATTGCTTCGCAAGCCAATGGATTGTTTATTGACCAATAAAAATAGTTCCGTGTTTTTGTGGAACCTGCACATGACTAAGAACAGCCTTTCATTCACTGGTTCGCAGACCCTACTGGCGTCAGAAAATGAATTCAATTCAACAGGAAATTTCAACTCAACGGAACTGTAGGGGATGCATGCAGGCTAGGGGGAGGGGTATTTGACCCACATTTGCACAAGGGGTGTGCCCCCACATTCTTGATCAACTATCCACTACCATGGTGACTTAAGGGCTGACCAATCCCTTGAAAAGTATAGTAATACCCTTTTGAACAGTATTTCAAAAAACTATTCATTAGACCCATTTTCAGGAGAGATTTACGAAAATTGCACTCTGTTTTGGAGAATGTTCCCATGTAGAACCCTCACAGATGCAGTGAATACTCCCCTCAGGGGCATGTCATTGCATTTTGGTGATAATTAACCTTATCAATAATCCTCCCACCAGGATGACCAAAAAGATGATTTTCAAGTAGAAGATATTCAGTCATCAGGCCCAAGACCTCCCAAACTTGGAAGGATGAGATCGTAAGTTTTGAAATAATGGTTTTATTGCCAAGTAAAGTTCAGCAACTGTTTTTGCTTTTTCTGTGACTTGCTTCTTGAGTGACAAGTGTCTCCTTGAAAACCATTTGCTACAAAGCAATCTAATAATGTTCAAGAAATTACTTAAAGATGAATAGCACTGCACTGTATTTGGCTAAAAAAACTGAGAAGTAATTACTATATGAACATTTTTTGCATTTCATCTGAAGACTGAAGTTTTTATCATGTCCAACCAGTCCAGCACATCATGGCTTGTTGAAAGCAGTTTTTGGCACACCCAACACTGCAGATATTACATGACATGCTATTTTCATTTTTATAGCAGGGGATGATTGCTTTCTTGTTAGGCTATAAGAGTGTGCGTACCTGGTCACTTGTGAATAACTTGCATTCAGTCAGAAAATAAATAGCAGGAAAGAGTACAAATATACCCATATTTACATAGATTTAGAATTGCATTACCTGCATCAAATCATTACCAATTGTTTTCTTTGTCAAGATATTTTGACATCATTGGCTCACAAAATGAATTCAAAACAGAGAAGAATGTTTTTAGCACTAATATCCCTTACGATGTTTACTTTGCTTTTAAAATAGAATACACGTACTGTACATGTAGTTCTTGATGTTCAGTTTAAGGAGACAATTTAGAATTGCACAAATATTATTGACAAAACGATAGAGATCACCATTCTTGTGCATGGAATATAATCTCCTTGAAGTGATAGCCATGAATTTTCCTTGCCATGCAACACAAGAAGGTTTTTGCAATCTTACAACAAAGTTGCCTCTTACATAATTCACTGTAATTTTGCAGCAAACCAGTGCCATACCTAAGGAGGGAATGGGGGAGCCCAACCCCCCCCCCCCACTTATGGCCCTCAAGATTTGCACAAGAGTTTGTAATAAAATTGGTAGGGGGGGGGATCAGGCTGATCTATCTAGAAGTGGCCTCTGAGATTCTTGAAAAGCAAGCACAGAATGGTTTTTCAAGCTTTCGTAACAAGGTTTGGGTTTCTAAGAAATGCTTGAATGCTGCTGGAAGAGGCATTCTAAGTAAAAAAAGAATGCATATCATCGAAAGTTTCCTAGGAGCTTGCCCCCAGCCCCACTCATTTCAATATCCCCTATTATCTCAGCCTGTACATGCCACTGGCTATAGGGATCCTCCTTTGCTGCTATTGTTGAAACAAATCTCATCAAAATGATTTGAAGAGCTGTATCAGAACTTGCACCAGATGATTCATATTGCAACAACAATTTCTTTTTCCAAAGCTTCTTGCAAAAAGAGATGCCATTGACTGACTAGAATTATAAAGTAACAAACTGAGACATTTCCTTGAATATTGAGATCACAGGACCAGACAGACTAGTGGCAAACCATTTTGTCGTAAAGGAAAGTAAGGCGATTTTGCAAGTCACACTTGATGTGCTGGATTCGTTGTTTTTGAATTTCTGTTTCTTTTATAGAGTAACTTGCTACTGTATGATGGGTATAAATTCTCAGTGCAATTTTAAGAAAACCTGCCTAAGTTGCATTGACTGCAGCTATGTTTACAATGCAAAATATAACTAAAAAGGGTGTTTGCCTCATTTTCCAAGCATCTGAGTAGCATAGTCATTAAAAAATTTCCTAGGGCTATGCCCCAGATTCCTTCATGCGTACACCCCAGGAGCAAACTCTAATGATGAATTCTCAGGATATATATTTTGATTTAATGCATAGCCATATGCAGTAGACCACTTTCACATTGACATCAGTTCTTTTGAAATACTTCCAAGAACATCACTTGCTTGGATCTAAATCTCAAAAGCATTCATTTCTCTAGCGACACATGAAATTGTTTCGTACATTAGTTGGTGTATTTTTAACATAAATGATATGATGTAGATTTCTGGCTGAACAGGGAATAACATCTTTGCCTCTAATTCAATTTAATTGTGAAATAAGTCTCTGTATTTACCAAATTTGATTGGTGTTTAAATGTGTTTGCTAAAATTACTTGTAGAAATGGTCATTAAAGTTATCAGGTAAAAGATTGTTGGAATTGTTTTCTAACTCACAGCGAGTGGTAAAAGATTTCCTAACTTCAAAAACATTTAGTTGCATTTAAAGCAGCCTCTAATATAGATCATTTTTTGCTGCAGGCCAAGCTTTGCTGGCTTCTTTGCATCAAGAGGAGGTGCAGTGTCTCTCCCTGATGGTGTCAAGGCAAGAACAGCCACACCTCCACACATAAAATCTTGTGGTAAGTTCAGAACCGAAGCTTTTAATAAATGGGTTGCAAAACAGAAATTGTACTTGCATGCTCAAGAATCCACAAGTTAAAAAAGGGCCTTTGATCTTTGGAAATTCTTCATGGAATGATAAAATTTACACTAGGTGTCTCACAAAAATCTCCTCAGTTTTAAACTCAAATGTTGCCCAACGTTCTTATTCTAGCAAATTTTCTAAATGTGTAGTGATAATTCAGTTACTAAATGAGCTCTAACTTGATAAGATTGGGCAAGAGAAATGAACACAGGGCATTGACAACCTGAATCATCCTCTTAATATTTGCAAGTAGCATTTTACTATTATCACTGTGTGTAACTGGGCATACTATAATGATCTGCTTATTGTTTATTCATCTCAACATCAGTTCAATGACATCCCTTGAAAGGAAACATGTCTTGCGTGTGTCATAGTGGTCCATCTCTGCAAATGGAAGGGGTTTGTTTAGTGCAGATGATAAGTCTGTTAATTTCAGGTGGGAATTTTGAATCTTTGAGAAATCAACCATATGTACGGTAGTGGTTTGACCTCTTTGGAACAGTTTTGACCTTCAAAATCTGTACTACTGTGATCATCTTTCTCTTTGTTTGATTGGGAGAATTGAGTTTTTCAAATACACTCATGTTTCTTCAAATATTGTTTATGATAATATTTTCAAGCTCAGAATCATCCAATTTTTAAGGATATTATGAGGATTTTGTTCAGCCTCACTTCCCATATTTGTGTGTTATTTTTCAGCAGTTCCCTCATGTGGGATATTCATAACAGAGAATCACATGACTGACATATCTCATTTCTTCAAAAGTGTGGTTTCTATTCAAGATTTTAACTACCCCCCCCCCTGAAACCATATCAGATGTCAATAAAAAAAAGTAAGAATGCTTTAAGAATATATTCAGGCTTAAAGCAAAAACTTCTACCAAGGTCGGAAAAAATTTACATAGTAGCTTTCTTGTTGAAAAGGTATAGCCAGTACAGTATGTAGTTTTAAAGTTAAGAAGCTTTTTCATTTTCTTCCAGGAGAGTTGCAGTTTCATTTGCAAGCCATGACCACAATGCTTAGGGAAGAAGACATGCTGAAAATGGTAGATATGTGAAGTTTATTTGGCTATGTATATCTCAGTGTATGTAGTTGGCCTGAATGTCCTTGAAATCTAATCACATGACGTATTTTAGCTGTACAGTATAATGTGGACAGCTGAGTATCTTAACCTGGTTTGTTTCTAGGCTGTGCGCATAGAGAGCCAGTTACCAGACAAGAAGAGGTATTTAACAGCTGTTTCAAGTCCTAATGATGGAAACTTACTGATTGGTATTGATTGGGTCGATGGGTAAGTTTGAACAACAGCCATTTATTAGTTTCATAACTGAATGTTTCCTGACTGATATTTCTTCACACTATATACACTAGAGAAGTTTTTCAATTTCTTCAAAATAGATTGGTTGGGTTAAATCTTACTACCAGACTTTGACAATTTCCCCTTTATAACTTTGGAAATCGATGACATGATAAGCAAGCTTTCAGGTTCTGTGGCAACTGGCATTCATTGTGATTGTTTGCTTCATTTTTAGTGGATTTCATTCAATTCAAATCCAGCACTTAACAGGTGTAAGGACAAATAAGCTGCATCTGGAGCTGCAGTCATGTCCTGCTGGTTACAAGCAGCATGACAATAAATAATTTTCATGAAGCATAAAATTAGGCCATTTTAAGACCTTGAGTAGACATAGCCTTTTGGTCCCCTGGAATTTATCATCCTAGTAGTATTGTAATTTTGTAAGTAGTGTAGCTCGTATTGTGTATTGTAAATTTTTTTTAGAATATTTAAATATATATAAAAGTTAGACCACTTTTACAAATAGGGCTGCAAGGCATTCCATTCACCCAAAGCATTTCTGTACATCTGAAAAACATTTTTAAAGCACGGGGCTCAGAGTTCACATTAACTTGTTTCTTTTATTTGTTTATAGGGTATTGTTTTGCTAGCATTCAGCATTTTCAGGCTCAAAATTTTTTCATAGTTTCGTCAGCCTTAGTCATCAGTCTTTGAATGTTGTTAAAATGTGGTTTCTGTCAAGGTCGCCCACCCGATTTTAAAGGACAAGTCCAGGGTTGATAGAATTATTGTTAAAAAGCAACCTTACCAACTGCTGAACACCAGTCGTGAGTTCTTTCGAAGTTTTCAAGGCTTGAACTTTCATAAATTCAACGATTAATCTTCGTAAGTTAGGCCAAATATCGTCGCCGTTTTCTATTTTGTACGAGTGTGCAAAGGTGCGATAAGGGGGCTAGCAATGTGGGTGGTATAGAGTAAATCCCCGCGTATAAGAACCTACTTTTTTGAGAGTCAGGCTGAAATTGGTTCTTATTTCAAATATGCTGATACTAATTTCAAGGTATAGAGGTTCTTATTTGAAGGGTACCTCATGTTATTCCCTTGAGAGTCTCACAAAGATGTTCAACCCTATTATTTGTTTTAGAAGCCTTCTTATGGACATAATAAGTAATTGGGGAGGAGAATAAATCTTTCAAACCCAACTGGGACCACAATGACCTTGATAGCAGCAATCAAATATCAACTTTGCAACCTCTGCAATAAGAACCTAGTATGTTTCATCAGACTGAAACAGGTTCTTAATTGCAAGGTACATAATTTAGGAAAACAGCCTCTAGGTTCTTATTTTGGTAGGTTCTTATATGCGGGGATTTACTGTAATATCAACACATTTGGCAGCCGCATTCAGGTCAACTTGAAGTGACGTCATACATAATGGCGTCATTTCGTACTTCTTAGCAGATTGAAATATGTAGTTTCGCAGATGAAAAGAATTGAAAAAATTACTACACACCATTCACAACAGTTTAATCTCTTGAATAATCAACAATTATAGCAAACCCTGACTTGTTCTTTAATAAGATACTTTTGAAGACCTTTTTCCTTAAGGTACTTTTTCCACTTTAATAATAATAATAATAACTAATATTTTAACAGGTTGACTTGTTCAGATGTAAAACTATCTGTTATCATTCAAGGACCTGTAATCCTACCTATTGAAATAAATCGTCATATAATAAAATAGATAAACAAGTCATTAGCATGTTCTTTGGTGAATGTCTTAATTATTTCAACTCGCTAGCTAGCAACATATTCGATGCAAATCAGAGCCACTAATATTTTTCTGTCACCCTTCTACTGTCCGTCGATAATATCAAATAATTCTTAATGATGAATTATCCACTTACTTTCTCCTTCAGTCCAACGATCGGATTAGTCCTGGAGCTGTATAGTTCAACAATCGCAAAGTTGGATGGGGACGGGTACGTACCTGTCTTTTCGTAAGCTTTTTTTATTTGTGTTAATTTTTATATTAATTTCGGCAGATTTTTCCAAAATCATACGTCCTCATTTTTCAAGGTCAATTCTCTAGATCATACGCTGTTCCCTATTAAGCAGGTTACATATATATGCTATATGCAGTTTATTTCTTGCCTTGTAGTGTTTTGTTTAATCCCTCGCATCCTCTTTCTGATTATAATATATTAATGATATTTATTTTAGTGGCTTCCACGTCTCATATGACTCAGAAAGAACTCATTGCTTCAAGCCAGTCTCAGTACAAACACTATGGTAATGGCCCCTTCTTTGCGTTATTTGGCTGTTTTAGCAAGAAGACGTTAGCCAAGGGAACGCCAGCATAATTCTTTTGTTAGTTGAAGTAAATTACAAAGCGAAATCAACTTTAAAGTTTTTGCCAGTCTAAGGGGATTTCGATTACGTTCTGTCTCTGAAACTGACAACCTGTAAAGAGTACTTTTGAAGGCCGCCCCTCAGGAAAAGAAGGTCATGAAGGGAAGCTAAATACTGTGTGAACAAATTCATAAGCGATGGAAATGCAAGAATGCAAACCTTCAAATCTTGAGATTTTTTCTGTCTATAAAGCTTTCTAGGAAGGTAACGGCTTGAAGGTTTGAATGTTCCAAGAAGCTTCCAAGTATCTGCGTTTTCAAAGGCGTCCACGTCTTGCTACTAAAGCCTTTTTTTACGAACGTGACCTCAAGCACTAGGGATACAACAAAGGATATTGTTTGATATGTAGTTATCAAATGCACTGGTCTCATTTTATTTCTAGAGTCACCACCGTTCAATCATTGAAATTTTGCAGGTCTAAATTGCATTTAACTACTATGTGTTTTCGGACACTGTAAGTTTTCATGCTATTAGATAGACGGAAATAAATAGTGGAAATATCGTAGTTATCGCTATTAATTTCAGCAAATGTAAAAGGCGTTGTTATTGTTGTTGTTGTTGTTGCTGTTGTTGTTGTTCTTATTGTTGTATTAACTGAGACTGTTGAGTATAGCCTATTGGCATTTTAAGGTTTGCAATTCTTTTTTCTCCTTTGCATGCTCGTTTTATGAAGTCGTGTTTGCCACTTTTATCCTTCTCCCCCTGATAGAGTAATCTCTTTTCATGTAGCAATTGAATTGCATACGTAGCCAAATTTTTTACACTTTGTGAAAAGCAATTCTGTGTATCTGCATACTATCGTTTTGTCTTTACATCTTTTTCTTGTTTGCATGGCCGTTTTTTAAAAAAGCAATTTAATTGCACGATCGAGCATATACAAATTTCTTACATTATGTGAAAAGTATTCTGTGCATCTGCATACTACCGTTTTGTCCGTTACATCTCTTAGTTTGCAGTGCATTTGTTTCTCTTTTGCATGCCAGTTTTGTAAAGTCGTATCTGCCTCTTTTATCCTTTTTCGCTCTGATAGAGTAAGATGCTTTTATATAGCAATTGAATTTCTCGATCAAACACTTACAGATTCTTACAATTCGTATAAAGCATACTGTATGCTGTATCTGCCTAGTATCATTTTGTCTTTCTGTCTTTAGGTCTGCCATGCATGTAATTCAACGTGGAATAGAAATGGCTGCGAGATATGGACATGACAGTGCTGCATACAAGGAATTTCTCAGTTTTTATCGAAACCAAATCACTTCTGATCCAACAAGCATCAGTGAATGGTAGGACTGTCATTTGATTCATCATTGGGATAATACAACGACTGATTACCCTTTGAAAAATAAATCTTTCTATGACTTATTAGTATAACTGCAAATGGAAATAGATCCCGCAGCATAAAATCCCCTGAACTTCAAGTGGCCAACTCACTTTTGGCACATGGAAAAGAGTCGTTAGGAAAATACATGAGTACAGAGAATGGATGAAAGGAGATGTAAAAATCAATCAAGATACCGTAAAGGCACTATTTGGCTCCCCTGCCTAATTAGCTCCTCCCGTTTAAGCCATAATGTTTGATAAGCCCCTCCTCTCTAATAAGTCCCTCACTTCTATGAAGTACCAAATGCTAACCAAAGATTTTCCATTTGTTTGACCGAACAAGTTTGTATGTTAATTTTGATGTGGTTTGGGATAAAACAGTGTTGAATCTATATTTGATTCTTGAAACTGTGTATTGATTCCGCAAAATGTGGCGTAATAATTGAACAAAGGAGCCATCATTTATATCCTTGTCATTTGACTTTGTGAATGAGCCCCCTCTCTCTTTAAGGCCCCCCTGTAGATTTTCAGAAATTAAGTAAGCCTCCCCGGGGCTTAATAGAGCTTTAAGGTATCTACTTAAGGAATTTTACCAATTCTGTTCAGATCTTATTGTACATGTGAACCACAAACAGAAATGTTTGAGAATACATTTCCCCCTGCTACTCATGGTCACTGACTAATGCGACAGACTCCTTCGGCAGACATTTGAGCTTTTTTTCTTTTCCTCTTTCCATGAGCGATAGGACACCCAACTGTGTAGCAGTTTGAATTTATATCAGAAGCGAGCCACCTTAACATGTTGTGTTTTTGTGTAACACAAAAACACAATAAGTTTAGGTGGCTCGCTTCTGTTATAAATTTCAAACTGTTGCACACTGGGTGTCCTATCGCTCATCCTCTATCGGTAGTTTTCAACAGATTTGTTGACTTAATGCCCAGAATATATACCTTATATATTCCTTATATATTCCTTATGATTCTTCCAGAATCTGACGTACGGTCATAGGAAATCTACTAAATCTTTCAGACAAATGTAGCAACCATCGCCTATACTCTTGACGAAATTTAGTTGTACGAGAGTGTCAATATGCAATAAACCTATTGACAGATAGTACTGTACTCTTGTCCTGCTAGTCAAATTTTTCAAATTTGTGAGTTTCCTTATGAGAATTTTGTCGTTTCTAGGAATATGATGGATGATCTACTTTCAACTAGGCAATTTGACATGGTTTTATCAGATCAAGAGTAAGTTTGATGCCTCCTTGGTGCACTATTTTTCCTAACAATTTTATGGTATATTCCATGTATTGCAAAAAGATATAAATCTTAACTTCAGAATGGGAATTTCTAAACCCTGTTGTCGTGTAGTTGGATATCTCTGTTTGATTTTTCACACGGTGTGACATGCGAAAATGGAAACAGATGATAGTCATGGTGTATCACTGATAAACGAGGATCATCACTTTGATGAAGTAGGTTTATCACGATAAACTAGGTTCATCACTTTGATGAAGTAGGTTTATCACTGATAAACGAGGATCATCACTGTGATGAAGTAGGTTTATCACTGATAAACGAGGATCATCAATTTGATGAAGTAGGTTTATCACGATAAACGAGGATCATCACTTTGATGAAGTAGGTTTATCACTGATAAACGAGGATCATCACTTTGATGAAGTAGGTTTATCACTGATAAACGAGGATCATCACTTTGATGAAGTAGGTTTATCACTGATAAACGAGGATCATCACTTTGATGAAGTAGGTTTATCACGATAAACTAGGTTCATCAACTGATAACTAGGTTTATCAACTGATAAATTAAAATTATGAACATTTCTTTCATAAACTGGATCTATCAAAGTGGTGAACATTAGTTTATCTAAGAGAGCTTCACTATCACTTGAAGATTATGGAATTTGAACAACTTCGTTGATCAGTTTCGCGTGGAATAGACAACCAAATAGACCTTTTAGCTATTCAGCAAAAGAGCCTGGATCGAGCGCTATTTTTATACATTTTTATACACGAGATTCGATCGAGTGGCATTAGAGCTTCTATCACCATTGTGCACATTCGAAAATTCTACAAATTGTAGCAAAGTATCGTTCGATTGGGATTCTTTTTCAGAATAGCTAAAAGGTCTATTTCATTTACATTGACATGTTGATTTGAGCAGAATAGTCAGTAAAATTTGATTTTCAATTTTACTCGCGGGACTAATAAACCAAAATGATTAAATTAGAATACTGTAGTTGACACTGATAAACTGGGATTACCAGGCAAATTTTTATCAATTCAATTCAATTCAATTCAATTTTATTCGTAAAATACAAGTTGTTACAATGTACGATAAATCTGTGAAAAAAGGTACTTGCATTCTACGCGACCCAAGTAAAGCATTGCTTATCTAGCTTGGGCCGCTAAATAAACTTCGCAAAAGAAAAGAAAATGAGGATAACAAATAAGATGATAAGAATAAAAATTAAAATAAGTACAGTCGTATACTATCATATGATGAGAATATGAGGCCATCTAGAATTACGAGTAAGGAAATGGATTATATGATTATTAGTAATAGATTTGCACTCTTTTAGTTAATATTTGTCAATGAAGATTTTCTTTAATTTCGTAGCGAAGGTATGAGGGTTGGAGATGTCTTTAATTTGAGAGGGAAGTTCATTCCACAGGCGTGCACCTTTATTTCGCATCATTTTATCACCCCATGTTTTGTTTACTCGAAAAATTTTATAGTCTTTAGTTTGACGTGTTAGATATGTATGACTACCTTCATTCTTTTTCAAAGTAGCCTTCAAAGACATCAAGTGATAATGAAGTTCTCTTTGATCAAGTGAGTTTATCACTTTGATAAACAAAGTCTATCACTTGATAAACCCACTTTATCAAAAAAAAATGTTGATAATCTTAGTTTATCGTGATAAACCTACTTTATCAAAGTGATAATCCTAGTTTATCAATGATACACTAGGTTTTTCAGGTTTTTGTGATTTTCGCGTGCCATAAAGGGCAGAACTAGCGAAAGTCATGAGTTCTTTTTCATGGTCGAAAATGTTGATGACTTGCAAACGACTATACTGTATCGGGTGAGAGAAGAAGAGATTGAATCATTTTTTGGATTGTAGAATTAAGAGTACTAGGCTGTTATTCGAAACAAAAGCTTCCATCTATCATCAGTCAAAGACTAACTTCGATCTGAAAATTTTGTTTTGTAAAATCACTCATCTTTTTAGGCCCAAAAGTAAGGAGAATCCTGATGAAGGGTTTTTATGACAATGAGAACTGCATTTCGAATCTGGTGCATGATTTTGCCATTTAAAGTTTAGTTCAATTTAAATTGTGTGTTTCAGAAGAATGACTCGAATTTCCAAGTGGCCTTAAATAGCGGACTCATCTAAATAGACCATGGATGCACAATAAACTTGCATCGTGTAAGGAAAATACTACCAACTCCTGTAAAAGAACTGCAGTAATATAAGATAAACCTGTAACTGGAGAGAAAGCTGTTAAACTTGCAAGAAAATCAAGTAATCAGTTATCAACAACGTTATTACACCAAATACGCGTTTCTTCGCAAGCTCTTCAGTTTAGTTCATGCGAAGAACAGACAAATGACAAGGCCAGGCTGTTTTTATACCGAACAAAACAAAAAACATTTGAGAATCACGTGAACGTCAACACATGAGCCACTGATTGGCTAAATCCAAATAACACTGCGAGCAAATAGCCAGAGTCCTGTGCACAAGATTGAAGAAAAGATTAACTTTGTATTAACCTTGTAAAAAAATCTTGTACCACTAATCGTTTGTTTACAATTTAAATTTTAATAGCAAGTAATTTATACACCAGAATCGAATAAGGAGTTCTCATCCCCATGTAAGCCTTTCAGCTGCATTAAGGTTAGCCGTGACTGATTACATATCGGTCTCTTATTTTTTATTCCACAGCCCTTCGAACGTTCGAGCTTTTTTGTCCCACCCGATTTATTGGTTTGATCAGTAGGTAGTTAACAGTAAATGTCTTTGGACAGCACCAGTGGAGTATGAAAAATGCCTTTCCTCCCTTTTTTCACAGAAAATCAGAGCAAGCCGTTGTGAAGAAACTTCTTCGTTCGAAGTTGAAAGAGGTGTGAAAGATACCTTCTATACGATTTAATTTACTATCTATCGAGGTACGAAGAGTTAAGAATTTGCTGTCAGCAACTGAAGAATATTTGAATGGAAGATCTGTGCTTGTTCAGCTTGTAATTAAGAACATTAATTAATTAATTAATTAATTAATTAATTGATTAATTAATTAATTAAGAACATTTGGGTAGGTAGGTTTCTCGGATGATCTGGGGTCTGCCTGGCCTTTGGTTTTGGGCTTGGTTTCTGCGGGGTCGGCCATTGGGATTCGGAGTGGGCCTGGTAGCATGTGGTGGGAGATGGAGATGCTGCTGGGTCTATTCTGGGTCTCTCTGGCTGATTTGGTGGGGATTGGGCCTGGGGCTGGGGGTCGGTGGATCCCTGGGTCGTCTGAAAAGCCTACCTGCCCATCATATTTCCTTTACTTTTTATCCTGCACATAATGTAGATATTGTATTTTATAAACATATTAGCTTTAATTTTCTTATTCAGTATTTATTTTTGTAATTATTGTATTTATTGTATTTTTAGATGGAGGGCCCCTTGAAAAACAACCTTTGTTGAAGGGTCACCCTCCTTAAATGATTGAAATGAAATGAAATTAAGACGAATCATTCAAGGTATTTTATTGCAGACTTGCCGAATCGACCATTGTTTACGACACATTTTCATCTTGCAGGTCATGATTAGAGTCGACTTGGATGAAGTCACGTCACGGCAGGTAAAGAACTATTAGGAATATTTCGTAAATTCCCAGAACTGTGCAAAGCAACAACATTAAAGAGATTGTGCAAGGCTATAAGCCTGTATTTGCACAGAGCAGAAAAATCTAGAAATAGTTCATCGAAATGGATGACTCACACGTGTTGTTAATAATCGATAGCTAAAGAAACAATGCTGTGTTTGCGCATTTTCTTTGTTCTATTAATAGAGAAGCCTATTTACCATTGCACACTCCCTTTAAAATCAAGCTGTTGGTAAGAACATAGGTTCCAAATATTTTAGCAATTTGGTGTAGAATTCTTTGACCTCTTTCTTTGAACTGAATTGCTTCGGCAATAGATTCATCTCTTGAGAGGAGCTGACCAAAATATTTTGCTGTCTCTTTTATTTTGATTTGATTGAGGGCACCTAGAAGTACGAAATTTCTTCTTTGAATTGGTGGATCGCTATGTGATGTGAGAGAGCAGACCGTTTGTTTCACAAAATTCACTGTTACTTTCCAATGGTGAGATCCGACGAAAACCTTTCAGGACTCTTTGTGGCACGTTTCTAGACTCTTTTTGACACAGTTATAAACGCATTTTTCCTCCTTTAGATTCGAATCATGTGCGAAGAAGAGCTTGGAATTGATTTATCTGAATTTAAATCCTTCATTGACACAGAAATGTTTACGATACTTGGACAAATGGATTCGGCTTCAAAGATCTTTGACTATCTGTATCTTGTGAGTAATATTTGTTTGCATTTATTGCATTGCATACCAGACGCGCAAAAATAAGGTTGGAGGCATTTGAAAATCTTAACTTGTAGATTTTCATTTCATCTCATTTTCATTCTATAATATATAGACACGTAGAAAGTTTCAGTATAAGCTATCAATACTGTTTTCCTAACTGATGTGTTAAAAAGATTAATAGATACAATATTGCAGAGAAGCCCTAATACAAAGAAAAGAAAACAAGACGAAGGTTAAAGTTAGCTCTGGCTCAGTGTATTGACATCGTCTTTTGATAGCTGTTTGAAGGCAGTGAGGGAGGGTGCCACTTTAGCTTCCTTACTCCAACTGCTCCAGAGTCTGGCCCCTCCATACGAGAATAACTTTTCACTAGCGCTAGCTTTGGAAAGTGGCAATTTTAGATCTGTATCAGTTGAACGTAATGTACGACCGTTGCTTTCTTAACATCGTGTGAACAGATTTCACATGTATTCGGGTGCAAGCTCATTCAAAGATTTATACAGCAGTATTGCTGTTTGATTAAGATTAGAAATCGTAATGTAAGATAGATGTAATGCATACGTTCTCTGTTGTCATAAAGGAGGCTCGTCCCCACAGTTAGTTCGTCAAATCGAGGTCACATAATTAGCGTTGCCAAGCAGACTGCAAATCCTTAATGGCTGCTAATGCACCCATGTTCTGGGCGCATTTGAGCGAAATGTACCAGGGTGTTCATTCCGCTTCATGATCAGCGTATGACGTAAGAACACCTTTGGGACGAGGTTGCCCATAGAGCGAACTTTGCTTGACTGAGAGAAGCTATAATAATTGGTAATAAATAAATAAATAATAAATTATAATTAACAAAGGCAACTCCTTGATTTGGAAGTGTGTGGAAAAATGTCATTACCCTAAATCAGTTTCATCTCCCTCTATAGAGAGATATGGTTCCTTATACAGGGTGTTCCAAAAAGTGTTCGACGTTTGATTAACGGTTGAAAAATAACGATATAATTAAGGGCTCCATGATGAAAAAGCCCCATTCTTGAGATCTTTAATTAATTTTAGACACCAGAATCTTCAAATCCGATGAATGTTCATGGAGGGACGAGCTTTTGAATGTCAACTTTGTGCGAAAGTTGAAACCAGAGGCCTGTAAATGGCATTTTTGGTTAAAGTTGCATGGGCTCTCGTTTCTGTTATTTTTCATTTGTTTCAGAGCAAAACAATTCGGATTTGAAAAGATTGTCGATAACTTAACTTTCAAGCCTATGGATACTCTGCGGGAAATGATTCCGTCCGTTGGCGATTATGTTTTAAACTAATGTTTTTGGACATATGCGATGTTAAGCAAATTTCAACAATGATAATAATAGTTACATTATTTTCGAAGTCCTATTGGTTTGCTCTGATATTAATATGCACATACTAACCGGTTTTGTGTTGTACAGGAAAATATAAAGCCCGAGGTATTAGAAGTACAGACTGAGCTTGCGAGGTCTGTGCATTAAGACCGAGGGCTTTATATTTTCCTGTACAACGATAAAACCGGTTAGTATCTGAGTTTTATTACCTGACATCTTCTAATCTTGACTCGCATTTCATCAAACACATTTTGTTACAATCATGTCGTTTGAGTTCACTGCAAATCTCACAGGCCTAGGCCTAAAGCAGTTGCCGTGGTGACTAAAACGCGTCCTTGTATCGTATTATACAAAGCTATGGGAAACCCGCGGGAAATGTGTGATTAGCCAATAGGAATGGCGGGATTCTGTATTGCCTCGTTTTTGAAACTCCAGTCAGGTAATAAGCTCTGATATTAACCAGAGATATGACACTGGATAACCATTTACCTCGATCGTGGGGTATTTTTGCATTACAATCGATATGGAGGTCTCTGGTTTCAGCTGTCGCATATTTGTATCTTTAACAGCTCACATCTCAATGAATTTTCAACCGATTTGCATGATTTTGGTCTCTAAGGCTATTCAAAAATCTTAGGGATGGGGCTATCTTTCCATGAGCCTGTTCGTACTATCGTTATTTTTCAACATTTAATCAAACATGGGACAATTTTGGGACTCCCAGTATAGCTTAGGATACTGTCTCCATGTTATCTAGTCGTTTTAGCCAATCTCCATTTCGGCCTCAGCCAACCTCCTCGCGCTCGCGTCTTGATAATTTGATGCATAGCTTTATTGTTATCTTTGGTCATTCGTAGCTATTGTTTTTTAACTTGCTTTGTTTTCGTAGGGTTCGGAATGGAATGCATCAGACCTAGAGGAGCTGAATCGCTTAGGGTAAGTGATAAGTAAACGCATTGCCTTGAGCATGTTCGTAGAATTTTATCACATTAGCAATAGCTATTCATAATATGAAGCTATGCTTCCGGCATTTTGAGAATTTCTCGTGCCCCAGTTCTAATCCCTTGTTCTCAATGGAATGGCTGTTTATATCGACATAGCTTCAATCTGTCAAATTATTTGATGTAGGGAGGAGTGCGTTTTCTTGCCTTTGATATTTTGATTAATAGAACCTACCTAAGGCTGATATGCACTCAGTTGAATTTTCTGAGCGGACTAAAGATCTATTATTTACAAGAGAAAATATTTCTTTGACTTTGAACAGAATGTTTTGCACGACAAACCTTTCATATTATAGAATTCCATCCACTCGGAAAAATTGACTGAATGAAATTAGCCTTTCCTCTTGTATAGTTTAAGCCTGGTTTCCATGATATCATAACAGTGATCGTTACCATATGTCGCCGACTGATCAGGGACACGTTGCCAATGCGTCACAGTAGGTTGCCAACTGTTACGATCATATGGAAACCAGGCTTTAAGGTTGAATGCGAAATCTATTTTAGCTGCCTACATTGTCTGCTTGTATAGAGTGGTTATCCATGTTTTTTGCGAAACAGATTTTTGTCCTTAATAATTTTTGAGGTTTGTTGTAAAAAGATAGCCTGACTCACAGACCAAACGAGGAACTCGTATGGTCTGTGAGTCAGGCTAGTAAAAAGAAGATTTGCTTGTTATTTCAAAGTTGCATTTCTTTTTATAGGGTTGGTTATATACTCAACTTGACGAGGGAGATCGACAATTTCTTTCCTGACACTTTCCAATATTACAATGTCAGGTTTGTGTGCCGTACCCATTCTGATTCTTAGGGACGGAAAATATTTAGATTCTTTGTGGCTTTCTGCCTGACTTCAAAATAGCTCAATTTTGGCTGATAAACAAGCTTCACAGTCAACAAAGGCTGCATAAATTAAGTTCTAGACATCAGGAACTCACTGCAGAAAGCTTTTGCTCATGGCTTCATAGTCCCTTCCCTCTTTTGAATAACGGATGTACGCGTAGGCTATAAACATGTCAGCTCAGATATTTTTCAGCCAGGTTTCATTGTTAAAATTATTAGTAGATTTGCTCAAGAACTTTATGTCTGTTTTGAAAGATTCTGAGATGAAGCAATTTGAAAACGGTAGGAACGACTTCCAGAATAGAAGGCCAAATTGCAATGTTGATAGCTTCTACGCAATTAGTTTTAACCATTACTTTGATTTGTAGGGTTTATGATGAGGAAGAAACTGAACTTCTTCAATACTGGGATAACACTTACAAATTCATTAATAAGGCCAAGTAAGTATACCATTCTTCTCTCAAGTTATGAAGCTGATTTACCCCATAAGCCGTCACAGCGATTTTAGTTTTGAGAAGGTGTTGCGGCGCAGTGGTGTAATCCTCTGAGGTTGGAGCCAGAACCGTCAGGCGGGGTGGGTTCGAGTCCTGGTAGGGCCCCACCACTTGAGCGTCATGAGAAGGGTCGGGGACTCGATTAGCGCTTATCTACTTCTGCGATCCCAGCGCTAGGTGCTAAAAGCCGCAACTTTACCCTCATCTTCACCTTCAATCGGCATGCATTTTCCCCTTCCCTAATTTTGAAATTGCAACATGACACAAAGAACCATTGTGTAAAATATTTCCCTGATAGGACCCTTGGTGCTGTCGCCTATTAGAGCTCCGCTTTGAATCTATACCATGTTCTTCTTCCAGAATGGCTGGTTCAAAAGTTCTTGTTCATTGTCGAAGAGGAATAAGTCGATCTGCATCTTCTGTAAGTATAGCAAAGCTTTTGAAGTCATTACTAGTTGTTCTTGTGGCCTCATTCGATAGAATGTGATCCCATGTCAGATAGACAATTGATCGACCATTTCGTAAGCAATGTGTCTTTTGTTGGCGTACGTATCAGAAGCTAAGAATACTAAAATTTTTTTAGAATGTTCAGATTTTGAGTCTTACGAGTTATATTCAAAACCAAATGTTTTGGAAGCCTTTCCGATGTTTAGACCCTGTAGACATTGCTCAAGTACCCTTTGGAGTAATATAGAATAGAAAATCTATGCTAAGGATTTCTTCAACTGAATTTCTTAACTAATTTTCCCAGTACTGGAATTCTTTTTCATTTTTAGCGATCTGAGAGTTCAGTTTCTGATAAACAGTTTCACATAGAAAATACATGTATGCTTATTGATAGACCAGATTGCTGTCAGACTCACATAAGTCGGATCACTTCGAACCGAGAGAACCAATCCGACTTGAGTAGGAGTCGGATTTTGTCGGATTTAAGAATGGTTTCTATTTTTCTGATTCGGGCAAAGAAATTTTGGAGAATTCATGCCGATAGGGCTGGGACAGATACTTTTTGTCCGACTTACGAAAGATCTGACTAATGAGATATCCGAAGTATGCAAGTGTGACTGTAATTTTTTAGACTGCCTTCTTATTTAGTGACCAGACTAATTTGCTGGGACTTTCTATACGCCAGGTTATTGCATACGTCATGAAATCACGTGGCTGGTCACTGAAGGAGAGCATGGAATATGTGAAAAAATGTCGCAGTATTGTTGATCCAAATGCTGGTTTTCAAAAACAATTAATCATCTACGAAGGGATCCTTAATTCAAGGTGATTTTCAGTTAAAAGTGCAGAGTGTCCCAGAAACATTGTGCTCAATTTGTGTGGCAGCTGTGAAGGAGCTGTAGATTCAGTTATGTCGATTTTTGCACAGTTGCATAGGTCAACCTTCAACTTAGAGTTTCAGACTTTGTTTGAGTTAATCTGAGTCATGATTGTTGATTTATGGCAGAGGAAAGGCAAAATAATTGGTTGCTTCAAAAACAGTACTTCTGTTGTTCTCCGGCAATGTCAAAACAAAGAACTTTTTCAAAGAAAGGGTTCTAGCGTTATAAAAAAATTTTTGCTAAATCTTTTAAAGGGTTAGTGGTGGTTTCTATTGATAAGAGAGAACTTTCTACCTTTAAGAATATGCTGTGGAAACTTTGATACGATGCCAGAGCCCTTCCTGTGAAAGCTTACTTTATTTTAACATTTCTAGAGAACAATAGAAGTGCTGTTTTGGAAGCAACCACTAATTTTGCCCATTCTCTGCCATTAATTAGCAACCACGTGTCAGATTGACTTAAACAAGGTCTCAAACTCTAAGTTGAAGCCTGACCTACACAACTGTTTAAAAACTTGTATAAGATTTACAGCAAAGTGCCCTATGTTCACATCAAGCAATTCATTTCAAGGAAAAATATAGCAGAATTTTACAGTCACCAACAAGGACAGATTTTGTAATACGATAGAAACACTTGCCTTAATTTACATCTCAATTCAAAGCGATTAATGACTGCAGAGAGAGGAAATTCTCTCAACCGGTAAATCAAAACAAACATGGCCGTAAAAGTTGCCTCGAAACATGTAGGACAAGCTCCCGCCTTGTGCAAGTGAAAGGTGGTTTTTAAGAGAAGTTATGTGCTTATGACGAAAGAGGAAGGGTAAATCTAAATTTCTGTCTCGCTGATTTTGTTCATTTGATTCAGAAGCCGAGTAGAAGGCATTATGCTTCTCATGTATTTAGGGCTTTAGTGACAACAATTACCACACAGCTTCTCAATCAAGTAAACATGCTCCTTACCAACATTTTTCTAATTTTTGGTTACAAATGATGAGTGATTTTACCAAACAAAATTTTTTCACCAAAACTAGCCTGTGACTGATAGTATAACTTTTTAGGGCCTGTTCATATGGAGGCGAGCCATCCCGCTTACCGGGCTGGAGCTCTTTGCCAAGATCTCACCTCATCCCTAATTCCAATACGAAACTTGATTTCTGTTCATATGAGCAAGCGGGCTGGCCCGCTTAGCGAGATCCCACTGGTGTAGTGGCGAGATCTCGGTAGGCGGGATGAAAATTTCCCCATATGAACACTCCATCCCGGCTACCGAGACGAAAATGTCGCTATTGCTCATGCGCTGCGTCTCTAAACAATGGGCACGTGTCTCATTTTTGACACGTGTCAAATTTCTGTCTCGGCAAGCGGGGTGGAATTTCTCCATATGAACACAAGATGAAAACTGTCTCGCCTACTGGGCCAGCCCGGTAAGCGGGCTGGCCCGCCTCCATATGAACAGGCCCTTAGTTTGAATATTGGCCTCGTATTTTTTATTTCACAGTCCGCCAAACATGTAAACTTTTTTTGAATCACTCGCTAGTTTGTTTGCGTTTTTCCTGAACAGCCTTTATGATAGCGGATGTCTCTTGTTTGATTTTGTGTCAGATAGTAGACTTATAAGGCTCCGCTTGCACGATGCCGTTTCATTTTGGAAACGGTGAAAAATTTGACGGACAGGCCTCCCGTTCACACGAAAACGGTACCCTTTTTCCCGGCAGATTTTGAAAACGATAGATTTTGAAAATGGAACTCTAACCGGCACATTTTGGAAAAGGCATCGTGTGAACACTTGAAAATGATGGAAAAGAACATTTTTCGACGCTATTAGAATGAGACTAATCAATTCTTAGGGTGTAGGGACATTTCTTTGGCATCAAAGTCTTGCGACTGCTTTTTTTATCGTCAAATTCCCTACCGTTTCCAAATTGTTCCGGCATCATGTGAACGTTAGCTCAGATTTTGCTACCATCACATTCTTCACCGTTTTCATAATGTGCCAGCATTATTTGAGCGTAGTGTAAAGCACACCCATTGTTTCTTTCAGTCGAAACCGCTATCTTGCTTTGTTCCGTCAACGGTCAAAATCAGAAAAGTTGCCGCCGACAACACGTGAGAAACGCCGAAAGTTCCAGAAATCAAAACTTAGTGCTGAAATTGACGAAGAGGATGAAATTGACAACAATAACACAGAAGATATAAGCAAAAGACCTAAATCATGGGCCCCTGAAACGTCAGGTATTAGTTTAATTTTATTTTCTTTCATTGTACTTTACAGGTTGCCCCAAGAAATTGAAACAAGAACATTTCAATTTTTCTTACTTCTTTTCATGATAAAGTTACGTGAGATCCAACGGGTGACAAACTTTATTTTCTTGTTTAACATTTGTTGAATTGTAAGCATCATATGCAGTACACTTTATGGCATTGAGTCACTTTATGGCATAAGGGGTATTGAACTTGAGTGGTTCTGATCCTATCTTAATGGGAGACAGCAATGCTGTAAGGTGAATGGGCACATATCAAAAATTGAAAGTATTCGATATGGAATTCCCCAAGGGTCTTGCTTGGGACCACTTCTCTTTTTGATGTACATTAATGACCTTCCACTTTCACTTGATAATGCCAAGGTTACTATGTATGTGGAAGATACCAGCATCTCTTATTCCTCTAAATCAGTCGATGCAATCAATTCAGCAATCAATGACGATTTGTCTAATCTCAAACTATGGCTAGAAGGCAATAAGTTGTCTCTAAATGTTTCGAAAACTCAAGCCATGCTTATCGGTAGCAGGGCAAAACTCCAGAACATTTCTAACGGTGCTGACATTAGACCTAAGTTTATTATTGATGACGAAGTTGTCCCAATGATAAACGAAGCTAAGTACCTGGGAATACAAATAGACAAATCATTAAGTTGGAAGGAACATATCAGCATCATTGCCTCGAAGATTTCGCGAGGCATAGGGATGCTGAGATATGTAAAGAGGTACGTGCCACTCAGTACAGTAAAAACCATGTACAGAAGTATAGTCGAGCCCTATTTACGATACTGTTGCACGGTATGGGGATGTTGCACCGAGACAGACTTAAAAAGAGTGCAGATTCTCCAAAATCGTGCAGTCCGTATTGTGACGAATAGTGCTTATGATGCGCACTCCTTGCCTCTTATTAAAGGGCTGGGCTGGCTAACAGTCAAAGAGCTGATCAGGTTTGAAACGGCAACTACTGTTTTCAAATCTGTGAATCAACTTTGCCCAAATTATATGGCCCAAATGTTTCAAAGACAGGGTGAACAGGCAAAAGGACGCTAAGAAACACAGAAACTGACTTGAAACTTCCTTTATTTAGAACTAACAATGGACAAAAGTCATTTGCATATCGAGGGACGGCATTTTGGAATGGGCTAGATCACCAAATCAAACTGTCTCCTTCGCTATCAAATTTCAAATTAAAACTAAAGAAAGGATTATAAAGCAAACTTTACATTCCTCCTTGCATCAAGAATAAATTCTATTGATTTTCCTTTCTGTTGGAATTTAATTTCTTTTTCTTTTCGTTAGGACTATTTAACATGGGGCTTTTCAACGTATTAACTTGTTTTAGGAGAATATTGATTAGATAATTTTTCTTTTTGCTTTTGTTTTCTTTTGTATTTTAACAGGGCACATTGTAAAGCAGTTAATTCTTAGCAACTGAATGTTTTTACGTTGTTTAAAGAAGTTAGAATGAAATGAAATGAAGTAGGGACCAGATGACTTTGTTTCCTTTCCCGCTGTACATGGTGCATATTAAATAGATTTGCTTTACCTCTTTGTCTTAATTGATGATAACAAAAGGAGAAAAGACATTGTGCCCCGTTTGTTTGGCAACTTTAGAGGACCTGTAGCTTTAGGGCGTATTCTTTTGGGCATCTGAAGTCTGCGAAGTCTTCTGAAAACGGTAGGCTTCGCAAAGAAAAATTTCAGTTACCAAAAGAATGGGAATTCTGAAAACGGTAGAGTTGGCAGACTTCGCAGAGAAAAATGCCAAAAGACTACGAATTCTGAAAACGGTAGGTTTGGCAGACTTCGCAGAGAAAAATGCCAAAAGAATGGGAATAGAATGCTGAATAAATGAGAATTCGAATGTTGTTGTTCGACCGAGCGAATTGAAACCATTGCAATGCAATGTACTTTTGTGATGCCAATCGCAAGACAAAAGAATCTGCGAAGTTTCATTGTTTTTTCGAATGTTTTGACAACTTTCATTCACGAAACAATGCTCTCTGCGATCTTTCAAAAGTCTGCCAGCTAAGGAGTAGAAGGTTTCCGAAGCCTCGGATCACAGGAGGCCCAACGTATTGTAGTAGAGGAGCCCTCGAATATTCTAACGCGTGACTTACCAAGATCTTTTTTTCTTCAGATAGAATATCTCGTTGAAAGTTCTTGCAAATCAGATTTTCTTGTCTGTGTCTCATATGACAGCCATTTCGCTTTTGTCTTTCGTCCTTGCCGTCGATCAATCCAATACAGCGCCTCGAAGAAGGCTAGCTATCAAGCCGTAATGATAATCAAAATGCCGTTCGTTTTGATTTGCGTTAGTGTTGCACTGTTGTATTTAAGCCTGGTTTTCATTAAATCGTAATTCATCGCCGACCATTGTCTTAGAGCATCGGCGATCATCGGCGATGCTGTAAGACAATGATCGAGCATCGGCGATCATCGGCGATGCTATAAGACAATGATCGGCGATTAATTACGATGTAATGAAAACCAGGCTTTATTTATAGTTATAAGTAAAGGAACGCAACTTATTTCCAAACAGATCAGCAACAACTGTTTTCTTTTCACCCGCGTTGCATTTATATTTATCCAAACATGCAAAACAACACATGAAAATGTTGCTAATTTATCAGGCAACATTCTTAGATATCTTTCTGTTTGAATGTTTTATCAAAACTCAACAAATTTCACTGCTAAAGCTTATTTAGTCAGCCTTATTTATCTTTCTCAGTAGGCTCTGTAGCTTGCCTTAAGCCCAACATTCGAAATTCGAACTCAACAGTACCTGCTGAATTCGACAAAATTTATCTCGGAAATCTGAAGGCTGGTTTCCATATAACCGTAACTGCCGTTAGACTGCCGGCGGCACCTATCTTCCATCCACAGCTGCCATGCTTACGGTACCGCCGGCAGTGAAAAGTTTAATGGAAACACTTTCCAGCTGCCATGCCGGCGGTACCGCAACTGCCGCTAGAAAGTTGAGCTGTGTTCAACTTTTGCCGGCAGTTGCGGTAGACTTGCGGTACCGCCGGCATTGAAAAGTTTAATGGAAACACTTGTTAGCGGTACCGGCGATCATTTCATTGTTTTGTAGTGTCATGTGATATTTTCTTGTCCAATCAAAATTGTTACAATTTCGCGCCATTATTGAATCAAACGACGAGATCAAACATGGCGACTTCCAGTGAACCTGTGGCTGACTTGGCGGGAAGCACTGAAGTAGCAAATGAAACACTGATGAACTGCATCAGGAATTATAAAGTAATTTATGACAAATCAAGCAAGGGTTACAAACTTCCTCAGCGGAAGAAAAATGCCTCATAGCCTCTGGTAGGCCTACTTACCTGAAAAAGTACCCTCTGTCACTGAGCCTTAGCTCTCTGTAAAGGGTATGAAAATGGCCTTGTTCCCATCGCCGACGGAAAATTGGACGCACCCAAAACTTGTGCTTGCGTTTGACTTTTAATCTTCGTCTTCGTCTTAGTCTCATGTAGCCCATGAGTAGATACAGCTGGCAGTGCAACAGAAATCTTTTGTTGACAGCAGCCATCTTGGATTTTGTTGAGCCCGCAAAGCTGCATGGGATCGCAAGCTTGCGATGGGAACTTTGGTACCGCCGGCAGTGTTGCGGCAGTTACCGTTATATGGAAACAAGCATTTACGGTACCGCCGGCATGGCAGCTGGAAAGTGTTTCCATTAAACTTTTCACTGCCGGCGGTACCGTAAGCATGGCAGCTGTGGATGGAAGCTAGGTGCCGCCGGCAGTCTAACGGCAGTTACGGTTATATGGAAACCAGCCTTGAATCAACCTCTATTAATCTGCGCAATAAAGCTCGCACTTGCAGATTAACTTGGGTTGATTTAGATTTCCGTGATAAATTTTGTCGAATTCAGCAGGTACTGTTGAGTTCGAATTTCGAATATTGGGCTTAAGGCAAGCTACAGAGCCTACTGAGAAAGATAAATGAGGCCGACTACACGAGCTTTAGCTGCGAAATTTGTCGAGTTTTGGCTAAACATTCAAACAGAAAGATATCTAAGAATGTTGCCTGATAAATTAGCAACATTTTAATGTGTTGTTTTGCATGTTTGGATAAATATAAATGCAACGCGGGTGAAAAGAAAACAGTTGTTGCTGATCTGTTTGGAAATACGTTGCGTTCCTTTACTTATAACTATACGTAAATACAAAAGTGCAACACTAACGCAAATCAAAACGAACGGCATTTTGATTATCATTACGGCTTGATAGCTAGCCTTCTTCGAGGCGCTGTATTGGATTGATCGACGGCAAGGATGAAAGACAAAAGCGAAATGGCTGTCATATGAGACACAGGCAAGAAAATCTGATTTGCAAGAACTTTCAACGAGATATTCTATCTGAAGAAAGAAGAGATCTTGGTAAGTCATCCGTTAGAATATTCGAGGGCCCCTCTACTACAATACGTTGGGCCTCCTGTGCTCGGATCTCTACCGTTTTCAGAAGAGCCCAAAAGAATACGTCAAAAATCTCTCGGAAGTCTACCGAAAACAGAATGACCAAAAGAATGGGCTTTTATAAAAAGCGATCTGAAGTCTGCAAAGTCTACCGTTTTCGGTAGAATGGTACCAACAGAATGGGATTGTATCTTCTACCAACTCTACCGTTTTCAGAAGATGCCCAGAAGAATACGCCCATAATTGCCCCGTGTATCACGAGGTTGCATAAAATAGTTTTCAGCCTTAGAGCTACGAGACCTTGTTATAGTCAGTGTTTGAAAAGCGGTTGCTTCTTTATGGTACAGGAAGAACAAAGTAAGTGATCGCCAAACGGTCGTCAGTATAGTCTCAGATCAGTAAGCAACTATTTCAGAAAAGTTCTACCGCAGACTTATGGCAAAATAGCTAAAGTTTCTTTGGAGCTGTTCGATTGAAGGAAATGTGTCATTGAATTGTACACCCACTTTTTTGAAGATTTGAAACTTATGCTTGGTAGGTAGGTAGGTATTTATATTTAACGTGGCTAGCCTACGAAAGTCTGAGAGACTTATTTCCAGCAGGGGCCACGGATGTTTTACCATCAGTCCGCAGCCGCTACCCGCCACAGCTACCAGATTTCCCTCACATGGCTCTGGTCGACCCGGGCAAGTGTTACGGACAGCGACCAAACTGTCCAGCGTGGGATTTGAACCTACGGCCGTTCTGACCTTTGGCTTACGAGTCAGACGCCTTAACCACTCGGCCACACGCTCACTAGGTAACAGCACTGTAATAACCCTTTTCAATATTTATAAAGAGATTGAATATAAGGCTAGATAGATAGACCCCTTTCGTTGAAAATTTACTTCACTTTGACATTGCTGGAGAACAATAGAAGTTACAGGAGTTGACAAACATAGCAGAAACTGCGCACGCATGCGCGAAGATTAGTAACTTTGAGCCCCCTTAGCTCCCTGCAACAATTCCCAAAATTAGGCAACACTTGGTATTTGCACCCTTGGGCCTTGAACTCTTGATTTATCATTTCAAAAAGCTTATCTGTCCAAACACTTCCTTATCTCAGATTGATCGATGACAATATTTAACGCAGTTTCTGCTCTGTTTAGGTAGATATGATAAGATGTAAGTGACATAGCTTGTCTTGCAAATCATTCCGTTATCATGGAGGGTGCCAACATAGGTTTCAAATCTTTAAAAATCTGGGTGTAAAATTCAATGACCTATTTCTTTGAATTGAACTGCCTCAAAGAAACTTTAACTATTTTAGAGAAAATCTTCCGTTGGACTTTTCTCAAATCTTCAGTATATTGTCAGAATTACAGTGTTTTTCCTCTTTTTTAAGAATTCAAGAAAATTTCGAAAAAACACTTAAAGCTGTCGTAATTTCTAAAACTCTTGACGAAAGATCAAATAATTTTGAAGAAAATCATAGTTTATGGATGCCTACAATATGGTATCAAGCAAAAGTCTCTCAATCTTCTAGTTTGTGTTTTAGAAATTTGATGACGTCACGTCATAAAATGAGCTGAAATATAAAAGAGGCCGTAATCTCGACAAATAATCAAGATTTCTGAAAAGTCCAACGGTAGAATCATAGAAAAGTGGATAAAGTTTCTTTCAAGTCATTCGGTTTAAAGAAATAGGTCATTGAATTTTACACCCGCCCTTTTCCGTAGATTTGAAGATTTGGAACCTATGCTGAGGGTGCCGTTTTTTCGCGTTCGATGACAGTTTGCTTCAAACTTTTGTCTTTGCATGAAAAGCTATTGACTATTATTGCTCTGTGTTGTAGGTATCATTTACGATGACACATTAGCGAGGCAAGAAATGCAGACACCTATCAAAGTTTCATCAAAGAGTTTAGAAATGCCTGCTCTTTCGGAAGATGTTGAGGAGGCTTTTCTTCCAGAAACAAAAACTGATACTATGACTCCTGCAGTTGAAGCAGCAGAGCTTGTCTCGAAGGAAATTGGTAAGGAGACGCAGGATGTTGTTGATGGGCAACCGAAAGCAACTAAATCGAAGACCAAGAAACGACGACCGCTGTCCCGCGCAAAGACGCTGCCATGTCAGCCAACGATGCATTGGGAGGAATCTGTAGAGTCAGTGGACTTAGGAGTGGACCAAGATTCGGGCGTGCAGAGTCCGGAAGAAGAAGCGAAAGAAGAGGGTGCATTGAAGCAAGCCATGAGTGCGTCCGTCAATAAAATGCGCATGCTTGAAAGTCTAGTAAATCTGCAGAAATCATGTGATACACGGACTGTCTTGGATGATAAATTCTCTGTGGAGAGTATCATTAAGCCATCAAGTCTGCGGAAGATTTCGTTATCGAGGAAATTGCCATATCAAAGGAGGAATTCCCTTTCGGAGGACGCTGATCATGATAGAAAGCATAAACTAAGAAAGAGGGCGATGACAATCGGGCCTAGTAAGTGCTATCTAAATGATGATTATGATGATGATGATGATGATTTAGATAGGGAAGAGAGAGAGCTGCATGATGAGACGGGGGAGGTGAGAAGTGAGAGCGTAAAACCAAGTGTTGTTGATTCAAAGGATTCGTTAGAAACGACTGCGAATTTCGCTGATTGCGAAAGTGCAACAGAGGCTGATTCAACAGCTAAAGCTTGCCTCTCATCCGTCGATAAAGTTGTCGAGAATTTTGTTGAGAAATATGAGGAAACAGAGAGGAACGACAAAGCTAAAGCGGTCAGTCATGACAACATTGATAAGCTTGATGACGCTAACAAAACTTATGACATTGCAGCATCAGACTCAACTGACGCATATGTCATTGAAACATCACAATTTAAAACAGTAAAGGAATCTGCCCAGCAAATCGAAGAGCGATCACGTTCGCAACGGTTACGATTTTTGCGAAGCCTACGTCGCCATACGATTGGCGAGTCGAAAGTATGGGACGATATCATTGAGAGTGCACAGCCGAGTCAGCCGCGTTCAAAGAGTACTGAGGGTCGTGTTAGAAGTCGGGACCAATCGCCAAGTCCGGCAAATGTTGAGCAAAAACCCGGTAAAGGACAGAAAGCTGCAAAAGATAATTTACTCAGCGTCCAAAGCTTCGATGCTGCAAGTTGCAAGAGTAGTTCATCTGGAAACAAATTACGAAAGCACAGGTCGTTCTCCGGCGGCGAGAAAAACGAAAATACGGACAGAGATGGGATTCCTATTGAAGCGTATTTGGCTGGGAACGATTGCGGTCGTGTTGAGAGACCAACGGCTCTCCGTCCGCTTGAGAATTTGAATGATGACAATGAGGACATATCCGTTCGGAAATTAGTCCAAAGGCATGTTGAGCTCATAAGGCATAATTCTCCACCAGGTAATTCTGACAGCAACGCAAACAGTTTTGCTATCCCTGACTCTGCAGCCTCGATCGGAGAGGAAATGGTCTCACATTCAATTGAAAAGATTGATCAATCTGCTGGGGTCGATGTTGTGAAATGTGAGGCGAATATGGAAGCAAGTGAAAGTGAAAATGTTGAGCCCACTAAGGTTGCTCCAAAATCTGATACAAGTGTCGTTCAGCCCGGTCTGGTCAAACGGCAGTCAAGGCTTTTTTCCCAGACGAGTGCAAGTGATATCGATGTTTCACCTTCAAAGGAGGCAATGACGGTGGTTGATGACGGAAATCGGCCTTCAGCTATGGAGAAAACTGTAGGGCCTACGATAATGCAACAAAAAGAGTTGGAAACAAGAGGAGAAACTGGGATGGGATTAGAACCTGAAAAGGATCTTGAGGAAAAGGATGCCTGTCCATTTGCTCGATCTAAGCGAGGCAGCGTAAAAGAACGCCTTGAACAGATTGAAAAGAGGCAACAAAAGACCGATCAGCCTAAGAGTCCGAAGCGACCGGTCTCGTTACATTTTGACCGAAGTGACAATGTGCTTGATACCGAGGTTGCCTGCATCATGGACCAGTCTCAAACGCAGGAAACTGATAAGGGGACGGAACGTCGTGATTCCTTGCTTCGCCCGCGTGAGCAAGCCTTACAATCAAAATCTGCACCCGTGTCGCCAAAGATATTGAGGGATGAGAACAGTGTGCGTTCTTCCAGCATGAGTGACATGTTGCATGCTCAAAATGTTGCAAAGTGCTCTCGTGATGTGTTCTTACGGTTGTCACCTAAAGAAACACCAAACAAAGATGTCAGAAGTCTCGTTGACAGATTTGAAGAAGGGGACATAGTTCCGTGAGAGTAATCCAGAATTGTCGAAATGTATGTATGTGACTTTTCATATTTTGATCGCCGTATGGGTAATGAATAAGAATCGACGATATTCAAGTAAAACGCCCTTAAAAAGGTCCGTTGGGCAGTTGTTTTGGTCATGCAACGTAGTCAAAAAGACATTTGTGGGGCAGAAATTTTCTACTGTTTGACGAGAAATAGCTGCTCTAATGGCCAGATCTTCAATACCCCTTTTCCAGGACCTTTTATTTTACCCAAGAGATGGCATACTTGAACGATATTGAGATAATGACAGATGCAGGGCCAAGGTCTGTTTCACCTCCCCTTTTAAAGATCAACAAAAATGCTAGATAAGATATTGAAATATTCAAAGATTCATTGACGACACCCACTCCAAAAATTTTGAAGTACTGATTTTCTGAAGTGCAGAAATGATAAAAGAATAAAAAATTTGTTACTGCAACTACTTAAAATTTTTGAAGGGGCCCATGGCACCCTTGCAACTGCTGTATTTCTGTCATCGGACAGCTCCCTCTCTTTTTAGGCGACGGCAAAGGTTCGCATGGACGAAAGTCCTCCTGGTTGTGGCGTGCTCTGTTGTCGATTTATATAAATCGTAATTTAATGGTGACTCAGGTTTTGCGAATCTACGAACATTGCGGTTCATTTTCGTAGTTTGATGTTTTGATACAAAAATTGTAAAGCGGTAGTTTAGAAATGTTTCTGTTTGGTTGAAATGTTATAGAAGATTAAACTTTTTCCATTTTAGATTAAGATCTTATCTAATCTCGTAATCAGAAAATTTATGAACCGTTACAGGATGTCATAGGAGTAACCATGGAGTGAGATACTTCAGCTCCACGTGTAACTTAGCCTGCTTGACGACTCTACAGTAAGTGCGGAGGAGCAAACAGGAGAAGAACGCTCCTCTCCTCCGTACTTACTGTAGAGTCTGCATGCAGCCTAGTGTAACTTGGCTCAGCAGATTTTGGCAGATTGGTGGCAGATTTCGTGCAACAGAAGTTGCATGTTTCCGAAAAGACAAAGCGATTAGCATTTCTGAGGAATAAATTTCACACCTCTGATTGCAATGAATCAAATCAAAATAAATTGCGGGTGCTAAAAATTTTTAGGCAGGTTTCGACTTGTGCAAATTTGGTCGCGCGATCGCACGACCAGTCGTCTGGGCATGTGTAGTTTGTTTCAATGACGAAGATTCCCCAGTTATTGGCGGTCGCGCGACAGATTTTGGAAGTGGGATTGATTTCAACTTGTTTGCGACCAGCACGGGCAGAGCCAATCGAATTGCTTTAATTTTGCAATGATTACTTGATACGAATACCGAGACTATTGGTCGTGCAGTCACACGACCAGTTCGCACGACTGCCTTCGAGTGATCGCAAACGGGTCGTGCGACCACTGTTGCACAAGTGGAATCCGCCTTTACGGCTGGCTGCGCAGAAGGTGTGAAATCTATTCTCAAGGCTGCAAAATCGCTTTGTCTCAATCGGACGTGAATTCTTTGTTTCACAGAACCGCCCCTTGCTTAGTTGGCTGCCATTTCTTCCCGGACTTACCATTTGAGTCCTTATTTTTGCTTCATGTGAATTAGATGTGCGTATTAATGGATTTAGTTACCAACATTCCTAGGGCTTTGTTGATGGAAATAGGGAAAAAGTCACAGGCACTGGGCCTAGTCTTTTTCTTCTCATATATGTGATTTCCAAATGTTTTGCCACCTTTCTCGTTTGTATCAATTCCTTTTGAACTTCATGGTTGTCACTTAAGTAACTTCATGCCTTATTGTTATCTTAAAGTGAATAGCCTGAGTTAAAAGATGAGATCGCATAGGTTTATAAATAGCCTATTGTATTTGGTAATCCAGCTCGTGGCGAAAGAAAGCAACGCCAAAGGAAGCAATGCAGGGATTAGGCGCCTCTTTGTCCTATTTTTAGACAAGCGCTATATATCTCAGGTCATTCACTTTAATACCGAGAAATAAGATGAAGCACCTTTAGCAAATCCCAAGTTCATTCGTACCGTCTCACTGCCTTGAAGTCTGATTTGTAATTTCTTTGGCTGGATGACTTATACGTCAAACTAGTGTCTAATATTGCGCTGGCATTGAAATTTGAAACCGACATCCAGTCAGAAACTCACATTCCTAGACATTATTTGGGATAGGTTAACCACTAAAGCGAAAATCCTCACCACTACATCGAAATTCTGCAAAAGTAAGTAATTTTTTAACAAGAGGATTATGTTATAACGTTTTAGGCCGCGTTCTTGAAGAATACTCCTCAAAGAACATATTGACTTTGGATATTTATCAAATCTGCTTAATGTTCATGAAGTTAGATTGAATTTTACTGTCAATGAGACGATCCTAAGACATTGTCCCCACTCCAAAGTTGTTTTTGTCTGATGTCTCTTTGAAAACCCCAATTGGCTGTCAGTCGAGAAGCCTGGGTAAAATTTTTTGATAGACTGGGTTGGCCCTTTGACAAAAATACGATCCTTCTCAAAAGTCATCCCAAAAGTTTTTTGTTGCTTCAGAACGTTTCAACTGGTTGTCGGTCGAAAATCCTGGCTACAATCAATCTGTTACGAAATCATTGGGTCCTTTGACAAACCTACTATTCTTTGGCACGGTCTGCCAATGTTGGCGACAGCCGAAGGATTTTTTCAGGTGCAGAGCAGTTAAGTTAGGTAGAGGTGGAGACTGCAGATTCCTTTCTGCATGCGTAACTCAATGAATTCAAAAGTAGGTCCATGAGTGCGTTGCCTTTGGTTTTGAAAGATACAACTTTTTTCATGAAATCGTTCGCCTTTGTCGCCGCGTGCCGTATCTTACCCGTCTCCAGAATTACCCATAACTTTCTTTGGTTTCCTAGGCCTAAGTTTCCCAGTAACAATCTTTCTTGAAAACCGTTGTACCCGTTATTGTTAACACGGTGTTAAATTCATTTATTTTCTATTTCCGAATAGTTTTGTACGTATTGCAACTAATGTGAAAATTTTATATTTTCGTGGTATACATATTTGGTACGTAGTTATAATGAGTAATGGCAGAGTTGGAAATTATTTTGTTTCTCCTTCATTAATTTCTGCGCATTCGGAACGGTAAGGCGTTAAACAAGAAACCACAGTCTAATTTCAGTTCGAAATCTACTTGGGGATTGTCCAAACTGATCGGTTAACTTTCGGGACAGTGACATTTCTTAAAAAATCTCGCATGTGTCGAATAACGAAGAGATGAATGTCCCACTTCAAGGCCTTCTTCAACTGCGTTTTTTAAGGTGGTTGTCTACCATTAAAAACTTTTGTCATTTTCTTAAAATCTGCTATCTTGGGAGCAATTCTAGTAACATATTTTGTTTCTTGGCCACTCATATTTCATATATACAGAATTTCATGCATGAGCAATTCCGCATAAATTAGCATAATTAACTTAAAGCTTCCAAACTTTAAACAAATACTGTTGCTAGACTGTTTCAAATAACCTCTTGAAAACTATGGAGAGGCAATGTCTAATGATTTAGGCATGGCATCCACCAATTTTTCTTTTGACAAATCTCTTAAGGTGGTAGCTGTACATAGGTAAATGTTGATACTGACAAAAAATGTTGCTGCGGCAAACATAAATTTTGGAATAATTACATGGGTATGCATAATTCTGAAATATTTTTTGGTGCTTACTCTGCCCAAATGTATGCTTAACATGATGTGAAACTCTCACTGTGAAATCTTAAGTTGTTTTTGACCAGTATTTGTTCAAAATTTGAAAATACCTCCAAAATTGATTTTTGAGAAAACTGAGTTTAAAAATTGTGTTTCCATTCTTGTGTTATTCTGAAGCAAAACTGCCTGCAGAATATGAATCCCCTCCCTCTGCTTCCTTCTCAGCATCAATGTAACCCTTTTTGGTGGCCCTCAACATCTTCCTTCTCTTTTTGCCTATTTCAGAAGACTTTTTGTCACTGCTATCAATGCGCTTCTTGTCTCTCTGGGTTGCGCCTAACATAAAGTATTTGCCAACTGGTATGTCTAACTTCTTGTAAACATCACCAAGTCTCAAAGAACCATCATTATATGCAATAACAGCTGAATTTGTTGCAAGCTGCAATGTCTCTCTGCCCACGAAGATTTCCTTTGGGCATTTCTGCCATAAAACTGCATTAAATGCCTCATTAGCATTTTGCGTCTGGCCGTGGAGGCATTTTCCTAAAAGTTCATCAGCACTAAGGTCCCTGAAAATTGGCTCCAATAATCTTTTGATACATACTGGCAAATTCAGCTTTTTCTTGTACAGAGATGTACCCTTTAGTTTGTCTGATTGCCATTTGCACCAGCCCTCTGGCTCTCTGGGACAAAATTGGTGGCGGACCTCTTCCTTTGTAATATCACTACAGTGGTATAGCACTGCACCCACTGCCTTTTTCATACTAAAAAGAGAATGGGTATTTTGCCTGATGGCCATGCCATAATAATTCTGCAAGGTATTGATGGCCTTGTCAGTTAGCCTTCCTTTTCCAAGAATCTTCTTTCCATCTTCTAATACTTTCCCTCTGTGGTTGTTTCGCAATAAACGTAGCCTGGTGCCAAGTCGTTTCTGTACGTGTCCCACACACTCAAGTTTCTGTGGAACCATATCACCATAAGGATTTGAATTCTTTACTTTTGAAAAAGCTTCTGTGTCACCATCCCAAATATACCAGCGAAAACGAAGATTGTGTGTCTCAACTGATCTTTGAAACATGGCCACAGCACCATCTGCCTCCATGGCACCAGCAGACTTTTTATGATTGATACTGCACTTGTGGTTTAGCTTCCATTCATCATATGCAGGGGTGCCTTCTCTACTCTTCCAAATCCTACAACCCATGCAATGCTTTGACATAATTTGAAAATCTATCACTTTTCCTTCTTTTGATGCAGCAATAACAGCACCATTCAATGATGCATAGCCTCTCTTCTGCCATGTACCATCAATTGTAACTTGACAGTCATTGATTTCAGCACTCTTATCTTCCTTTACCTCATCAGCAGCTCTAGCCATGCTCTTATTGGCAACATCTTCATAAGCTCCAAATAGATCATCAGAGATTGAGGCAAATGCTTTCTTTGCCATTGGCGGGGGCATATTCATACAGGAATTAAACATTTTCATTGCCTCATGCCCCTTACCAATTTCCCGAAAAGCAATAGTAGCTAAGGTGTTCACAGTGTGTCTGTTTTGAATCATTTTTTTCTATCTTTGGTGATGTATAGGTGTTAATACACCACAAACAGCTGCTGCAAGAAATCTTGAATTTCTGGGAAAAGCCCATTCTTTCATTGTCAAGATGCTGAAGAACAACATTGGGATTCTTTGCCCTGCAAGTTGCACAATGCTTGGAAACTACTTCAATAACATATTTGAGAATCGAGAAATTCATCAGAAAGAAAAAATTATCGTTTCCTTCTATGTCTCCATCCTCTAATCTGATCTTTTTTGCACTCCTTGAGAGTGGAGTACCATCGTCAGCCTTTCGTTTTTCCTGACGATGAGGTGTAGTTTGGTCTTCTTGCTTCTGCTTTCGACCCTTCTTTTTGTTGCCAGATGCATATTGGTTGCCACGAAATGACTTCGCAGATGCTCTGTTCTTGTTCTTTTTATTCCCCATAACATTAAAGCTTAGAAAACCTTGATTGTATAATTATTTGAACAAAACTCCTTCACGATTGCAAATGAAATGTTTCACAGCAAACAAGATGGCCTAAAATGACAGAGAACCTGCTGTCTAGCCTCAATTGCCGGCAAAACCAAGCATCATCAGAACGAGATATATTCATAATAATAAACATAAACTTAAATTCAAGCACCTTGGTGATTCAGGGGTTCTCATAGCCCCTAAAATAAGCACATATTTTTTTGAAAAAAGAGCAAAAGTGGTTGCTAAGGCGTTGCTAAGCAAAAGTATCAATACCTCAGTTGAAACAATTGCCAATAGCATGGAAAGGAAGTAAAGCACGGGAATAAGGTTTTCACCCACATATTCTCCAGTCTTCAGACTATATTCTTAACTTGAATTTTATTTTTGTCAAAAATTGGCCTGTAATGGTAGACAACCACCTTAACTAGTTTTGAGTGGGCTTGTCAGGATTTCTAGCTACTGAAAACTAAATTAAGCCCATGGCGCATCGGGCGCATCCAGGTATGGAACCCCTAGTTTAACGTCCCTTCCGAAGGACGGCGAGGTGAGTTGTGAGATCAGGCCTGCGTTCATTAAAAAGCCTTCCTTTGGACTTTTATCCAATTTTCAAATCAAAATCACAGTTTAGAATTAATTGCAACCTTGCACCTGTCATGTAATCTGTTTTTGATGCATTTACGGCCGACCTCACACTCTAAAGTTCTTCTCTTCTGAGATCGCAGACTGCTTCCCTGCATCAACTCCACTGCATTCGTTTGAGGGTACTGTGCCAGGGGAGCAATTTTAGACTGCTGCCGTGGAGCCCAGGCCCCCAGTCGAAAATGACGTCAGGGAACCAGACTGCTGATATCAACATCTAAACTGGAGGAGGAAGGTCCAACCATTGAACTGAATCTGTTTGATACTGCTTTGAATTGTCGCCTCCACAAGCTTTGGTCCACCCTGCAGTGCAGATCGTAGGTTCTCGTTTTAAAAACATCATGGAGCTGAAACGTCCGACTGAGATTATTTGTCCTTTTGTGTTGTTTTGGAGTAAAAGTTGGATTTATCAAAATCAATATCAAATCCAGAAAGGTCCAACAAGTGATGATATTTAGTGACTTCAGCTGCAAGAGATTCAAACGTCCCCTCAAAAAAAAATAAAAGCTAACATAATCTCCCGAGGTTAGGCCTACAACATCAATTGCATTAGTTGGAATCTGCCAATTGCGAAGTGAAGTTGTGCTCTGCACTGGAAAGTGTGAGATGAGAGACGAATCATTTCCCTCACCACGCCAAAATCATGCAGGGAAATTGCGTAGGCGTTGGTTTGTTGAGTTGAAGCGAAGGAGCTGGCAGCTGGTACAGGAAGAAAATTTCTGACACTACATGTCATGGCTAGTCAGGCGTTCATAAAACAACCAGATAAAACACTTCCAACATTCAAAAAGACAGATGATGTATCATAATGGCTTTCCGCTCTTATATGTGCACTCATTTTTCATAGAAATTTTGGCTCTAAATTTTGTAGCTAGGCTTCTCAATAAAACGGTCTTCTTGAGTTCCTTATTTTTTCCAGAGAATTAATTTCAAAAAAGATCAACATTCAAGGAGGACCGTTTTGCGCTGATATTTGCAAGAAATAACCAAATATTGAAGAAATTCTACCAGCGTTACAGTTACTGGAGATTTGAGATATGAATGATTTGAGGAGTGCGTGAAGGTTTCTTACACGGTCTATTATTGGATATCAAGTGAGATTTGCGATAACGCAAAATTACTCCTATTGGCCATTTCTGGTGACATTCGATTTGAGTCCCATCCCGTAAGTCATGACATTCATAAAAATATGTAAAGTTTGCTTGTTGTTGTGCGGCTTCAAACACTTCACAACTTTTATTCACTTTGGTTGAAACAATTCTGTATATCACCATAGATATCCGACTTTAAACAGGTAGATCAAATGTGTTTTATGGAATGAAGACTTATCTAGTGTTTTTAACTACAGATTAAGCAATCGCTGATGGTTTAGAAGAAGACGAAGGAAACTTGTGAAGGCTTCTGGCAACCGGCCTAAATTGATAGCTGCATAGCAATATGATGGGGAAGGTTTCAAAAGAACTGACTTTTATGATATTATTTGCATTATGCATTGCACATACAGTTTTAGCAATACCCGAATTCAAGCATCATAACCATGAAGATATGATTAGATACATGAACGATATCGCAAAACGATGTCCAGAAATAACACGGATTTATGATGTCGGGACTTCAGTTCGCGGAAAAAAACTTATCGTAATGGAAATGAGTGATAATCCTGGCAAACATGAGCTGTTGGAACCTGAATTCAAATACATTGGCAATATGCATGGTAATGAAGTTGTAGGGCGGGAAATGCTGCTATTGTTGTTAGATTATTTCTGCCAAGAGTACAAGTATGGGAATAAAACGATTCAACGGTTGGTGGATAATACAAGAATTCATATAATGCCAACGATGAATCCTGATGGATATGAAATTTCAAGGGAAAAGGATTGTGACAGTGTGCATGGAAGAGCAAATAGTCACAATGTCGATCTCAATCGGTGAGAATTACCTTCATTCAATTCCTTTCCATATTGTATAGTGATAATTGCTCTCTGTATCTTACTGTTCATGTTTCCTTTTCTCTAGATAGAGGTGTTGAGGGGTGGAGGGGATTGTCCATCATATTTATTCAGACATCATATGTGATAGCTTCAATGTTTGGGGGAGTTTTCCCTTTTTAGCAAATGCTGTTTCACATGCATATGTTTCACAAGACAAGAAAGAAGTCCTCCTAGTAGACTTCTGTGTCTTTGTTTCCCCAACAAATCAAATAATGCTGGGAAACAAGGAACTCAGGGTTCTCTAGAGCCCCCCCCCTAAGAATTTGAACTTTGAAAACAATCTGGAACAGATGATAAAAAACTTGCACTACAGAAACAAATCCTCCAAGATAACTTGAAGTTAACTTAATGGAAACTAAACTAGGTGTCCGAAGTTTTTGTTATCTATCGTAGCAGCAGAATGTAAAAAGTGAAAAATGGTACAAGATTATGTTGTCTTGAAGAATTATTTGCTGAGCATTGCGCCTTTTGAGCCCAGAGAATATATATGCAGTACAATTAGGGGTGCTCATGATTGCAAAGCAACCCATTGCTACTGTCCCTCAAGGAACCTGTACATAAAGTTGCTTTTGCTTTCCTGGCTTCCCCAGCAGCAGCCTGAAGAAGTTGGGTGAACTTTGCAAGGAATATCATGGGAAGGAGGAGGTGAAGTTGCGGTTTTCACTGCCAAGCACTGGGATTGCATAAATGGCTAAGCGCTAATCGAGTCAGCGACCCCTTGTCATGACGCTCAAGAGGTGCTGACTAGCATCTGAACCCAATCCACTTGAATTTTCTGGCTGCAAAGTCAGTACAATGCTGCGCCACAACACCTTCATGTGCTGAAAGGTGTACCAAATTGAATTTGAAAACAAATATGATCACCTTGAAAAGTCATTGAAAGATGGACTTCACACAGTAAAAACCCACATAAGCCCATCTGCTTGGAAAATTCTACTGAATGAAAATCAGATTAAATGGCCCTCATGCATTCATGTAGTGTTTCATACATAAAGGTACTTAAGTGGCAAGAAATAGTGGTTCTTAAATCATAGTTTTTTGTATGTGGATTTTACTGAATGTGGAAAAATCATATGTTGAAGAGAATAGAATTGAAGTTTGAAACAGTAGAGTGGGCCATTTCTTTATGGATTTAGATGCAGTATTGATAGGAAATTGAAATTCTATGGGCATTTCTTCAATTTCCTGTCAAAAGGATTTCCTTTGGAATTGTACATGGAAGGAAAGGTGTGTCCTTGAAGCCAAACTAGCAGAGACACCTTGTTTGAGTTTGCCTTAGGGAAGTAATACTGTATTACTAATAAAAGCCTCTTGAGAGACAGGTCAGCAGTGGCCAACTTTAAACAATGAACAAAGAGATCATTGTGACAGTTCCTTGGTTTATATTTGAGCCAAGTCAAAGTCATCTGAAGACCAGACCATTGTCAGGAAATTTCTTGAGATTTGCTTTAAGCTGATAACATGGGAAGAAGTTTTCCTTTCTATTGGTGTGATACTTCCACTTAGATCTTTGATAACTGATCTCTTTTTGAGATGATTATTTTTACTGACCTCAAATGGATTAAGAGCAAGAGGTGACTTGTGATCTCCTTATCAATTGCTAACTTTGCTATGTTTGGCAGGTTAAAGCCCATAAGACCATGTAAACCCTGTCTTTATGACACCTTTACTCTATCTTGGGACACTTTTAAAGTGGCAGTCATCAAGGGGGTAGAACTCTAATGTTACATGTGAGTTTCAATTCAAATCTACTGCTCTTGTCACTTTCAGCCAAAGTTCCATGTCCCACCACTTTGTTATCAAAATGATGGCACAAATTAGTATTGTTGGACATTTTCATCCATCCAGGTGGAAAGAGTAGGAAAGTGGCAGTTAAAATTCTTGAGCAAAGCTTTGAAAATATTCTCATAATGCTAACCAGAAAAACAAAGATGTGACCATGACCTCTTTTTACAAGACAGCAGATGAAGGACCGTAAATCCATGAAATTTCATTAAAATTCTGTATTCCGCGTATCATTTTCAGGATGATACACATGTGGGGTGGAGAATTCTGTCATTCCGCTGAGAAATTGCCAGAATTCCATGTTTGGCAACAAATTGTCTTAAAATTCTGCTGCTCCACAAATGCTGATGGCCCCCACTTTAAAGGACAGGGTTGGCATGATTGATTCTAGAAAACAAACAGAGCAACTGCTGCTGCAAATTATGAATTTCTTTCCACATACTGGTTTTGCTAATTCCATGAAATACAAACTTGGAGTACTGAACAATAGGGCATATAGTGCAATGTTAATGTTAAGGAATTGCAAGGGTTGCAAAGCTTGTACAAGCTGTATTTTTAATTCTATTTTAGTTGGTGGGAGGGGGGATTTTGCCCCTGTCACCTGCTCTGTCAGGAGAAATTTTATGGTCATGAAATGACTTTTTGCAGCTACCTATAATGTGCAACTTCTCAGAAAGTTTCATTGAAATATTATAACAAATGAGGGGAAGGGAGGCAATTTCCTGGGACTGACCCTGGAAAAATCACAAATTCTTGAATCTCAATTGTCATGAAAAAAGGAGCAAAATTACAAGATTTGTTTGTTTCACAATTTACTTGATTTTGCATTTCTGGAGAATTACAGAAAGTGTTGTTTTGAAGCAACCACTTATTTGTTTATTTTGCCTTTCCAGTGCTGAAAATCAGCAGTAGAAAATGAGACAATGGGCATTACAGCTCACCCACAGGGGCTACATAAACAAGGAGTGATCTTGAAGGACAGCTTGTCCAGTAATTACAAGCTGCTGATCTTTTTGAGTTGAGCTTGTTTTCATGTTATGCAAGAGAGGAAACCTAAATATCATAGAATTTTCTCTTGAAAGAGAAATTACTTATCAAACAGAAAGTGATATGAAGAATTGATTTCTATCCATATCTTACTGACATTTTTCTCAAAAATGTCTTCAAGAGCATTGGAAACAAAGTCTTAACATATACTGGATGGCTGTATGTATAGAGGAACAGAGCTTTTTGTGTGTAAATTTGACTGCCCACATTGTGTTTGTATTTACGAAGCTGTATAATCAGACAAGAAAACATTGTTCTTTTGCCCAATGAATGAAACTATGAAGTTGTCAACAGTCGAAAGGAAAATAGATAACCATACAAGAATCGTTTGTTCTGAGAATGTTTGTAAATAAATTCAAAATTTCAAAACACCAAAAGCCGAGATTTCATCTGATATTATTGCTAAGATTTTGAAGTTTTGAAGAATTTGCCGGAGAAGCTTAGACTTACGACTTAATTCGTTGTATTCGTTCATCATTTTCAATTTGAAGATTAATTCTCTCTCATATCGAGAAACATCCAATTCAATAGCGATGCGATATTATTGACACTTATGTAATAAGTATAAGAGAAGCTAATTGTTTTCATCTTTGGAGAACATAATTTATACAGTAATAGTGTGGTCCCCAAAGGTTTTGTTACTTGGAAGGTCGTCTGGGTCAATGTTAGTCGTACGGTATTTTAAAAGCCTTACTGTTTGAAAAAGTGTTTGTAATTTAGGAAGGAAAGATCCGACTTGACGGGTTCAGTTTTAGAATCTAAATTGAAAAGTGTGAGTTTTAACAAGGTGGTTACAAACTTGATTAAATGCCTTTATATGCTTTAAATGTGGAACATTATTTTACTGATCCAAGTGCACATATTTTTCGTTTGGAAATTAAGTTTCAGGATGGTAGGCATTTTTTCTTAAATTTTTAGGCAGTTTTCCTGCCAATAATGTTTTATGTGTTTCTCATATTTTTGATGCTGGAAATGTAGAGTCCATTTAGTTTTGTTTATAGGGCTCCCAAATTACTTAGTAAGATCTCAGCACAAATTAATAAGACGATTTGCGCCAAAAAGTATGTCCAAAAAGTTGCTATTACTTTCAATGTCAAACTTTTTTTGAGTGATATGGGAATATTACAACTGCAAATTCTTACAGTGTCGTATAAGCTGTTTCATATAAGATAGAATAAGTGCATTTTGGAAACCCTAATGTTTAAAGAAATGCCTGTAATTTCGGAAGGACTGATCCGATGTTTGCGAGATGCATCCTCGAATTTAGTCACATCACTAGCTAGTCAGAAAGGGTTAGTTGTTGAAAGAATTCATTGGTTGAGTGTTAAGTTAAAGGCCGTTAAAATAGTTGGAACATTATTTCACTGATCCAACTATTTTGAAAGCACCAATGTTTAAAGAATGCCTGTAACTTTGGCGAGGTGCGTTCGCGAATCAAGTCGCATCATTATCTGTTCAAAAGGTGTAGTTGTGGAAGGAAGTCTGTTGTTGAATGTGAAGTTGTGGAACAATATTTTACTGAAGTATTTTGAAAGCGCCAATGCTTAAAGAAATGCCTTTAATTTCGGGTAGAAAGATCCAATGCTGGCGACGAACATTCTTGAATCAAGTCGCATCATTATCTGTTCAAAAGGGGTAGATGCCAAAGGAAGTCAGTTGTTGGCTGTGAAGTTATAGGCCGTAAACTTGGAACATTAGAAAGTGCCTACGTTTGAAGAAATGCCTGTGATTTCGGAAGGAAAGATCCAGTTTTGATCGGATCAGTTCTTTAATCATAGTCAAACTTTCAACTATTCAACAAATGAGTGACAAATTATTTTAATGTGTAAATGTGAAGTTGTAGCCTTTTAATTTCAGATTGTTTTCACCGTTACTGATTCGGTATTCTGAAAATGGAGTTTCGGTTGATTCACCTGCAATGATGGTCTCTTTCATTAATTATTGATCATGGTACGGAAATCTTTTTTGCTTTTGCAGCTGTTTCGCTAATTGATCAATATCCTTTACTTGCCATTAGAACTCTGTCGAAAGAGAATTTCGCTTCATCTACGCTTGATGTCCACCCACTTTTGACATCTTAATGTTGTGTCAAACATTGTTTTTAATACAATATGATGCTTTTTTTGTTCAAATTTGTGTGTATTATTTATAGGAGTCTAGAGTTTTTTGTATTGAAAGTATGGAAATCTCTTGTCGGTTTTGCTTTGGGTTTGCAGATCCTAGACTGATCACATATTCGTAGCTATCTTTGTTGATAGGCTGATGGAAGCTCAAACAGTTTGAGCAAATGAAGTGTTGTTGTTCTTATCATTATCATTATTATTATTATTAGAACATTTTTATAGCGCCATTTATCTACAATAAAATATATTCAAAGGCGCCTTAACAAATATAGATAATGTAGAAATAGTTCCCAAATAGTTACAAATCAGATATAAAAGCTTATATAAAATTAAAATTATAAGTATCCCTCGAATGCCATGTTAAACAAATGAGTCTTTAATCTTGACTTGAACTCTTCAATGTTAGTCGTCGTGCGTAGTTCAATTGGGAGCGAGTTCCATAATCTGGGACCAGCAATACTTTTCTTTTCTTGCAATAACTGGGTCTATTCCATGAGTCCAGGTTTAAGCAAATGTAATCAAAATCATTCGCCACAGCAACTTTGCTAGCTTTGAACCACATGTAACACTGTCCCAAGTTTTCCGATGCTTCCACGCCCAATGAACCCTTTCAGCTATTTTTAAAAGGTCAGTATCGATCGACATTATTGTCTCTGATGAATGACACTTGCAACATTGGTTCAAATCCTTCTCGCTTAATCCCTTACATGGAAAAAACAGCAGGATATTTTATCCAAGCGATACTTCGACCAGGCGATGCATCGCTTCATTGGACTCATTTATCGACCAGGCGAGCTGACTCTTTTGCCATGCAGACGCTCGACCAGCGTCACAGAATATATCAAAGGTTGGCATATAAAAGCCTGCGTCACAGACCAAATGAAGAAGGTAATCGAAGGCGAGGAATATAACGCCTTGGTGTTATATGAAATTTTGATGACCTGTTTGTGACGCTGGTTTTGTCATTGTTGCACTCTGTTGGACTATCTTTTGCCCGTTCACGTATATCTTTGCCATTTTCGCTGAATTTGAATATGAAACAGAATGTTGTGTGTTTGTTTTCAATTTGTTTGCAATTTAGGCCCACTGTACATGCCACATCCAGTTAACATCACTTCCGCAGGACGACGAGGTGAGTTGTAAGGTCAGACCTAAGAGGTCACCCATCCAGAGTTTGTCCGCACTCGACCGAGCTTAACTTCAGTCACCTGACAAAGGCTGTATAAAAGTACCAGCCTGTATAAGCCACTCGGCCACTCACCCCGTAGTGTTAGATAGACTAATAACCTACAGGCTATCTGATTCCCATCTGGCAAAATTAGATTGACTGTATGTGAAGGAGCAGCTTGTGTTTAACCTCCATACAACAGGCTCTTATTCTATATTCCATTATTATTGCCAACTACTTTTGGTCCAATCGGTTTTTATCCTATTAAAGACTTGCCGCAGTTCAACATCCTTGCAGATAGGAAAGCCGACTTGCGTTGTTTTCAAAATCTCATTAATCTTATCGTAATGTTATCGTTATGAATAGATGCCACAGTCTAGGTTTAAATCGTTGCAGGAATACCATTAAAGTGTAAACATTTGCGAAAACGAGGCTGATGTATTCTTTTCTCGCCTCTCAATCGTCGTTTGCCTCTTTATCATATGGTCATGCAAGAAAATGGCGACACATTGACTAAATGTGGCCTAAATTGTCACGGTTAACGAATTTGAAGCCGTTTGGATTTACAGCCCGAATAGACCCTGAAACTCGATCATTTACCCAGATTGCCGGGCTGCAGCATTCTAGCCCCGTGCATCCTAAGCCTTTGTCATTTCTGCATCTCCATACAGCCATGGCTGTCTACAGCATGTGATGAACATCCCTTGTTTTGAGACATGTCCTTAGTTAGGCCAAACTTTCGTGAAAGTGGCGACCATAGAAGGACAGAGCATGGGGCACAAGCTAGCAACTCAAGCCACCGTCTTTAAACCATGAATTGTAGGACACCGGCACACCAGGGGGAACAATATTGCTTTATCACGTCGGCGGAAGACTATGACTTTTGAGTAGCATAATTTCTCCAGGGCCCCGGGGGAGGTACTTCACTATAGATTCATACGGGGGTGTGCACCGCAAGGATTTCTGCTACTACCCAATCCCAGAAATTTGGTCCGATATTGATACCCAATCCCAGAATTTTGAAGAAGTAACAAAGACAATTCGACATGAAAGGGATAAGGGATCGAGGGGGAACAACATTGCTTTATCTGCTACTACCCAATCCCAGAAATTTGGTCCGATATTGATACCCAATCCCAGAATTTTGAAGAAGTAACAAAGACAATTCGACATCAAAGGGATAAGGGATCGAGGGCTGTGAACGACAATTTTTGTCCCAAGTGGCCATTGGAACGAATTTCTGATCTGAGCACGTTTTTAAACACAAAAAAAAATACTTGAAATCTGTTCACTTGAAACTGACCACGTGTTGCTCGAAGAATTATCCAGCTGTAATTTCATTCAGCAACCATAACCAGAATTTTGAGTATAACCCCAATCCCAGAAAATTCCAAGTGAAAGTATACCCCAGTCACAGAAATTTTCCAGTAAAAGTATATCCCAATCCCAGAATTTTCAGGCCAAAAACTACCCAAAACTGGCGCACATCTCCGTCTTACCCCCTAGTGAAGTACCCCCCCCCCCCCCGCCCGGGTCCAGGGCCCTTGAGGTCATGTCAATCTGCCGCTACGTGCTGGGATTGAAATGGAGCCTCTGTAGGAGACTAGCTCGCAAAATGAAAGCAAATCGATATATCACAAACGAAATGATTAATTAGGATAGAATGGCGTTCCCTACAGCCCGTGCTTTCATCTCTATCTCCAAGTAGCTGAAGGATCCATTTGATGTTACCGTGTGTTTGGGAAACTCTCTCACGCCAAGATTCTAGAATTGGAAACATAGATAAAAAGAACCAAACACTGTCTTTTCGCGTTGGTTATCCGAAAGTTAAAGAAGCCATTAAAAGAGAATTGCTACAAGGATTTTCTTGTGGCAGTTTAACCACATAGCTAATCATCTTATCATATCAATATATCAATAAAGCATTGATCAGATCGGATTTATGACTCAGATTTGTACGATAAGGCTTCAGCCGTCAGCTAGTGTGAACGGCTGTTGTATTTTCAACAGAAACAGCTTTGAAAACGTTAGTGAAGATCAGTTGCGGCGCTAGCCACAATAAGTGGAGAAGACAAAGGTATTTCGTGATCTGGGAGCGTAGCCCCAGGAAAAAATTTTCAGGAAAAAACCTCTTGAAGGTGTTGTGGCGCCTTGTTGTAATCCACCGACTTTGCAGCCAGAACAGTCAGGCCGACGGGGTTCAAATCCGACCAGCACCTCTTGAGCGTCATGACAAGGGGTCGCAGACTCGATTAGCGCTCAGCTATTTCTGCGATCCCAGCGCTTGGCGCTGAAAACCGCAACTTCACCATCACCTTCTTTGATTCTAAAGGAAGCGCCATTCTATCCTTCAGGAAACACCATTTTTGTCAACTTTTCCCCAACTCCTTGGAATCTTTTTTGGAAGATTGTTTGATATCGGATAAAGTTGGGGAACCTGCCCCCCCCCCTTCCCTTGTTGCTCTGGCACTGATGTAATGTAATGGATTTTACATTCTTCGTGTGATGCAGTGGCTTAGTACCCTGGGTACCAGCTCAGGGCAGTGGCTTAGCTACTTTATTTTCAAAATTACACCGTGTTTTATATTTCAACTTGTCTGAAGGTTTGACGTAATAAAATTTCTGTGGTGTGAAACAGAACAGCGAAAGAATAGTTATTGATACCACACTGTAGACAATCATAAACTATGGTTTTCTGGAAAGGCCTTGCATGTTTCCTCAAGTATTTAAGAGTTGCATTGGTTTTCATTTTTCCTTTAACTATTCTGAATTCTTGAAAGAGAAGAAAAGTGTCCTGTGTCCCAGAGCCTCCTAAATGAAGACTTTCAGGCCTTTCTTTTCCAAATTGGGGTTTGGGAAACAGGCCAAGGAAAACGCTTTATAGAGCTTGGTTTTCATTAAATCGCTAAGTGTCCAAACCGTCGCAGAACTTTGGTTCTTCAAAACTTTACGACGAATGGAAACTGCTGTTCCAAAATGCTGCGATGCTCTGTGACACTCTCATTGGTGTCACACAGATACAAAATTTTCCATCTCTGCAACACTTGAGGAGGGTGACAGGGTAGTGGTACTATGGTACCAGAGAGGGTGTACCTGGTTCAACATTTTGCAGATGTGGTGGAACCTGGTACCAAAACTAGGGGTGTCGGTACCAAGCCTATATGAGTCGGTACCAATAACAACTTTGTCAAGGAATGTCTTTGGAATTCCCAGAACAAAGTTTAGCTTTTAATAGTTCAGACCGTGACGCAGATGCGACGGTGGTTTGGTCTTGCCCATTGTTCTCACGGGGAAATGACGTAGACCTCGATGCAGAATTCCTCAAATTGACGGTACACTGTAATGTATCAATTATTAGTTGTTAGCTCCTTCCCCCAAAATTGGTGGTACCAATGTCTTCAATTTGGGTGGAACCTGGTACCTTATGAGCTAGTCCCAGTACCAAAGACTCCCCCTGTCACCACTCTCACACTTTGCGACGCTCTGCTATCATTGGAAACCCCGGTCCTGATGTTCTGCGACCAGTAGCGATCCAAGAACATTAGAGTCACGTTATGTCATTTTAGCTGCTGGATTCGTTATGTTGTCATTGAAATGTGACTCCAAGAGAGTCGTGGCTTCTAAGAGAATCGTAGCATCAGAACACCAGCCTTATAAGGATGTGCCACCCATTCTGTGGTAGGCATGAGCATTTTGCTTACCATGTGTCTTGGAATAAAGTAAAAAGATTCGGTCTGGTCCAGCGACGTGAATTTAGCGTTAGAGCCATGGAGCCTCATATCTGGAATGGTTTGCCAAATGAAATGAAAATTAGCCGAGAATTCAATTTCCATGAAACCATTTAAGAACATCCTTACCCAATCTCAATTATGTTCTATCTACCTCTATCTATAGAGCCCTAGTGGAAAGTCATATTCGATTTGCTGATGTCATTTCGGGTACTTATCCCGGACTAAGCTGCATACCCTACAACGTTTCCAGGATCGAGCTTTGTCCTTGATAAAAAATGCTAGGATTAAAGAGGAATGGTCAGGAAACTGGTTAAAATCGAAGATCTCGTCAGGTTTGGCCAGGCGGTAATGATGTTCAAAGTCAACAACAAATTATGCCCGAAAAGGGAAAGCCTGTCGAGTAAATTTCAGTAAAGTTAGATCTCGTTATGTTAGATCTCGTTATGTTACCTGAAATTATAGGAACCTAGAAATTCCAAAAGTCGCTATAGAGAGAACAAAAAGAGGTTTAGAATAACATCCCAGTTGAATTTAGAGAGCTACCCTAAATCAATCAGTTCAAAAGAAATCTTGAAGCATTGCATAGAGCCTGAAAACGAAAAACGCGACTCCCTGGAAGAACAGCATTCACATCTTAGTATCTTGTATTCTTAAATTATTAAATTGATTTACTCTGTAAATATATACTTATATCTATTTTGAATTAGCAGCTGAAGAGATTGTGTTTCCAAATGACTGATTGAAAAAATACACCTTTTCAACTAATGGCCTCGTTTTGGAAATTTTTGAAAATCTCTTGATACGAAATTTCTGACCATGGATTTTGATTCAGCACCCCAAGTTTAGTTTAATTCCAAATTTTCATATTCCTAGAGTATGCGATTTCGATTTTATGGCGATAATAACTTTGAGAATTTATAAGGGATTTGACCGTCAAAATCGTTCGGGGTGAAACTTTACACCCTCAGTCATTATTCACGGTCAAATCCCTTATAATTTTCAAATTTGTTATCCTCATAAGATTAAATTCGTTAGCACTAAGATCATGAAAATTCGTAATTAGACTAAAATTTGGATGCTGAATTTGAATATGGGGTCCGAAATTTCGTATGACGCAAGGTAAAGAAATTTTGAAAAATTTCAAAACGAGGTCGCATAGTTGAAAAGGTGTATTGACATATCATTAATCACCCTTTGCAGTGACTTTCCCGATCAGTTCAAGCAGAAGTTGCATGAACCACAGAAAGAAACTAAAGATATTATGCAGTGGCTAGACGAAATCCCATTTACCTTGTCTGCAAACCTTCATGGTGGCTCTTTGGTCGCTAACTACCCTTATGATGATAACCCTGATCTGGTTGATAGATACAGCAAGAGTCCTGACGATGATATTTTCCGGCATTTAGCTTTGGAGTATTCCACCAACCATGCTACTATGTGGAAAGGAAAACCTAATTGCCGAGATTCACTTGAAGAAAGATTCCCTGGAGGTAAGTTTGCTGTTTCGCGATAACTGGAATTTATTTACACACGTTAGCGTCTAATGTCCAACTCAGCTAAAAGCTTGTTGGCATGGAGCGGCATTTTCCGTTTGAGGGGAGGATGCTCGAGAGTATTCCTGCGAATCATGCAGGGACGAAAACACCACTGACCCAGGGACTCCCTACACACTAAAATAAGTGAAAGGATGAGAAAATGGCTGGAAGATCAAGGGAAAACACTTACCATACTAGAACAGTATCAAATGACTCTTGAAGGGGTGAATGAATAGTGAAACATTCAAGTTTGCACAGCAACTAGACCGCACAGTAGGACTTACTGTGAATACTGAAGTGGAGAAGATTTCCCGGATTTCTGGTTGTTCCTAAGGCGGTCGGAATTGGCTGCACTCGCCTCAGTGTCTTTTTCCTTATTGGCAGATGGCTGTTTGAGATTCCGCCGCTTATTAAGTTCCAGATTTTTTTCCACCCTGACAGCTGGAACCAGAAACCTTCCGACAAAGGAGCGCCCGATGGGGGTTCAGATATTAGAAATATTCTTTTTTCATACATCATTTTCCAAATATCGCCCTAAAGTAACCAAAAATGTCCTCCGATGATGGAGATATGTGCTTCCAACATAGAGGCTGTAGCCCCCAGGCCCTATTCTAATACCACCCTGCACCCTTGATTATTAGGACCATCCCTTCTACCTTGTATTAGAGAGAAGCGTGTGATGAGAATTGCATTTCTTGCACAGGAATAACAAATGGAGCAAAATGGTACAGTGTTCATGGTGGAATGCAAGATTACAATTACGTCTACACAAATTGCTTTGAAATCACAGTGGAAATGGCATGTTGCAAATTCCCTTCAGCAAGAAAATTGCCAAAGCTGTGGGAAGATCATCAACGAGCCCTTATCAAATATATGTCCATGATTCATATGGGAATCAAGGGAATGGTCAAGTAAGTTTCTCCTTAAAACTCTTCATAAAAGAGTATCGGGTTAATGACGACAAATTTTGTAATAAGCAACAGTTGCTTTAATAGATCTTTTAGTTACTCTACAAAAGAGCCTGGGTCGAGCGTATCAGTATTGTACACATTCGAAAATTCTACAAAATGTAATGAAATATCGTTCGATCCAGATTCTTTTTGAGAATAGCTAAAAGGTCTATTGACACCTCAATACGATTAGTGACTGCAGACAAGGGAAATTCTCTCAACCAGTAGAATATCACAAATGCGGCGCAAAAGTTACCCCGAAACCAGTAGGGCAAACTCTCGCCTTGTGCAAGCGAAAAGTGGTTTTCAAAAGAAACTATTTGCTTACACGTTTTTTTTATAAGAAACTAGGATCAGGCCATAGAACTAAAAGTTTCTTAATTTCACATGAAATTTTGTCGATTTTAGTACTAAAAGTTTCTTAATTGGTTTCTTATTTTTCTGAATGCAGAATTAGCAATGTGGTCGCTAACACTGCGGCAGATATGTTCCTTGATATTTAAAACATCATAAAGGAATAAACAGTGTTCTGTTATGTTGAAAACACGAATGGTTAGATGATATTGCTCAAGAATGAAGGTTCAATGATCTATTCGCTATAAAATCCATGCTTTTAACTTTGAAAAGTTTCTTAGTACTTCTCAGACATAGTACTAGAGTTTCTTAAAATTTTGGCCTTCTTAGTACTAGTTTCTTATAAACCAGATTCTTATAAAAAAACGTGTATTACGACATAAGAAGAGTAAATCTAAGGCTCTGTCTCGCGGATTTTCTTTATCTGATTCAAAAGCCGAGCAAACGGCATTGTAATTCTCGGGTATTTAGGGCTTAAATAACACGATCCCCACACTGCTCCTGAATCAAATAAACAGAATCTGCTAGGCAGTACTTTAGACTTACTCTTCTTTTTTCGTTAAAGGCACACAATTTCCCCCAAAAAAAAACACCTTTTGCTTGCAGAAGGCGAGAGTTTGCCTATTGGTTTTTGGGCAACATTTACTAGTTAGAGAACTTCCTTTGTCTGCAGTCGCTAATCGCTTTGAATTGTGGTGTTTATTAAAGTAACTGTTGCTATTAAATTACAAAATCTGTCCTTGTTTACCAGATGACAAAGAAGCATCGGTGTTTGCCGATTGCAATGAGTTATTAACTTTTCTTCTGTACAAGGTGTCCCAAATATTTGTGCCGTGCTTTTGTGGTTTGTGTGGAGAAGCAATGGATTCTACTGAGTGATTCAAAAGAAAATTTCCCCCTGTTTGAAATAACATTATCAAAAAGTGCACTTGTGCTATGATAATCAAAACTGATTTTTTTAATAGCTAGAGATTGAATTACTTTTTGTACCGAGTGAGTCCGGTGAGTCGGAAAAAACTTCGGGTGTTTGCCGGACTGTGACGTCGCATTTAGCCGCCCGATCGTCATGAACTGAATTTTCCTGTGCAGCCCAAAGTCTAACGTAGATCATAAACCTTTCCCAATTGAAATCGATCACTTGGTGCATTTTAAGAAAATGTTTTCATCGTAAGGCCTTGTATAGGAGTTTTGCGAACCGATGAAATCTTTAGCCAAGCCCCTTCAGCACGTCAGCCAGGCCAAAGTTACAAGTACACTTGGTACCACCAGGGAGGAATGAAATATTCAGGAAACAGTGTTTTCTCCGATGAGATGCCTTGTCAAAACTTGATTTGATTGATTTGATTTTTATTTATTTATACAGGGTAATACATTCAGTAATTAAGAAAAAAAACTGATTTACAATGTGCCCTGTCTAATACAACCTAAGCTAATTTACAAGCAATTCAAAACAAACTAAACGAAAATTTAATATGCAATTTATTCTGGTTAAAAAAGAAAAAGTTTGATGCTGTACAGGAACTTTCACACCCTTTGATTTTTCAAAAATTGTTTCAGCAACTTTTTGAAAGTAGCCAGTGAAGGGGCATTTTTTATTTCAGTGCTTAGTTTATTCCACACGGTGACACCTCGATATGAGAAACTGCGTTGCCCGTAAGAGGTTGCAAAGCGAGGTATTCGGAGATCTGTGTTGGTATTCCGGAGAGACCGTGAGGTGTTTTCAGACAATTTTGTAAACATTTGCCGCATATATTCAGGAGCTAATCCATGGAGAGACTTATAAACTGTAGTTGCAGTTTCAAATTCGATCATTTCTTTTATGGTTAACCAACCTAGGCTTCAATCAAAGGAAGAGATGATGCATCATAAGAGCTGTTGGTAACGATTCTTGCGGCACGGTTTTGCAGCTTTTGCAGCTTATCAAGCAGGGTTTCTCCACAACAACCCCATACCGAGCAGCAGTTTCGGAAATGCGGTTCAATTATACTTGTATACATGTTTTTTACTATATCTAGTGGGAGATATTTTTTAGCATATTTAAGCATGCCCATTGCTCTGGATATCGTACCTATAGCAAAAGTTATATGTTCTCTCCACTTAAGTTCTGAATCAATCTGAACGCCAAGATACTTATTAGATCCAATCATGTCTAGATTGTCCTCGTTTATATGGAGATTAATTTTAGGATCTCCATTGTCCATATGATGTTCTTTCAAATTACTCGAGGAACCAAGGATCATGCTTTGTGTTTTGGCTACATTGAGGATTGATCGTTTGCTCCTTGCGCAGAGAATATGTTTCAAAGACATTAAAAATGTGTGCTCCTTTGTCTTATGAATAGATTTTGAGCCCGGTCAACGAGCTGCTCCCTGCCCGCTGGCTACACTATTCCTTACCCCTGATAATACCATTTGCACCGAGGCCAGGCTTAAGTGCTGATAGGCTTGGCTAGAGATGTCATCGGTTTTCAAGAATCCCATACACGGCCTGACGAAAAATTCTTTTTTAATGCATCAAGTGACAGATTTGAATGGGGAAAGGCTCATGATTTAAGTAAGGCTTTGAATGTATATACAGACTTAGTTCACGCCAATCCGAGGGCTAAACTCGACGTCGCAGTCTGCCAAATACACCAGGTTCTTATTACTGACGTACGTTGTATTTCTATTTTCTGGTGATGTTCAAGACAGTAGTCCTATGTCAAGTTCGAAAGATTGAAAACATCATTCTTGCACATCAATCTTGATTTTAGCTCTTCTTTGTTATATTCAGTTATTTTCTCATCATTTGGCCAGTAAGCTATCATTTAGCAGATTCCAAAATCTTCTTCTTCCTTGTTCAGGTATTCAAACGGGACTGTCATCCCAAATGCACAAATTTTGGTAAGTGGACACAAGCACGTGATCAGATCAACGAAATTTGGTGACTACTTCCGGCTTCTGCTTCCTGGAACTTACGATGTCACGTGCCGTGCTGCTGGTAAGGAGATAACTGTTCAGGTTACCATAAAAGATAAGCCAGTCATTCTTGATTTCATTGTTTCTGGTGACACCATCACAGGCCAGACAGTTCATCCGAAGGCAGACACGAAGAAACCCTCTGTGAAAGAGGATTCTGTCGATACGCCGGAGCAGCGGTCAATGGACAGCAACACAATCGAGAAAGATCCTGTGATGAGCTACGGGCAAAAAGTAACAAACAAAAAAGGCCTATCAGATAATGCAATCGCAGCTATTGTTATCATAACAGTTGGCTTCATTGTTTGTGCAGTCGCTGGTGTGGTATTGTTCAGAAGGTTGAAAGAGTTGAGAGAAGTGGAGAAGGGTTATAGCAGAATTGGCGAAAATGGAGATAGTGAATCATTCAAGTAAGACTGTAATGTAAAAATGATGTCACATGTTAATTTGCTCGATTTTATTGTTATCATCGTAGGTACAGTAAAGTCCCGCCTTTAAGAAACTAAATTATAAGAAACTCAGGCCTGATTTCGCTGAATAGAATACCTCTCTACAAGAAACTATCCAGACTTACTCATGTTCACTTTCTTTTACAATGGTACATAGTGATATTTTATGCCATATATTTGAATATGTCTCCAATAGGTCTCAGTTCTCTAGGAACAAGAATGACAATTTTTAAGCCCAGACTATTACGATTTCAAGAAACTGTCAATGCTGGCTCACACTATTAGATCCTTGCGCAACAGTTCATATTTTAAAAACGCTTTCTTAACAATTTGATTGCTGTTTGGAATATGAAAATGTTTCTTATACCATGGTATACACACCCTGCTTTTAAGGGAGTATGTCGTAACATCAGAACGAATCAGGCTATTTTTGTGAAACGCGCTTCTTAAAGGCGGGGTCTTACTATATTTTTTTTGACACAGGCTACAAGCCATTGATTCTCCTTTCCCAAATACTGAATGAGTAACAAAACAAAAAACAATCCTTGTTAATAGGCCACTTTTCCCTGGACATAAAGGCAGTAATATTGGCAAGTAATTTATTCAATAGTGGATATGTTCAAATAGATTTTAAATTTTACTTGATTGAAATCCGTGCTGAAATTATCAGGGATTTTCTCAACAAAGTCCTTCAAAACCGTTTCCTTCAAAACAGGCCTAGAATCATTACCAATTGTCATCATTACGGCAATAGCTTTGGCGCTTAAGCACTATTCATGTAGAGTACCATCGCCCTGAACCGCCACTTTTCAGATAAACATCTATTATGTGCAGTGTACTAGTGACTTAAAAATAGCTTTTTGCCATCAAAGATTGTTCAGTTCATAGGGTTTACTGTATCACTTCGTCAACTTAATCCTCCCAGATTTTAAGAACAGTCACAACTCAAAGGTGCAACGTTAAATTCGCCGTAAATGAATCATATCGCCCTGAAACGCGACCCCTCATTTTACGGCAATCAGGAATCTCGAAAAAGTGTACTATACTGTTAGAAAATTCTCCGTTGGGGTCATTTCCCCTATGTAATTCAACATTCATTGCTCTTTGATTAGATCGAGAATTAAAGTTTTTCGTTCCTCTCTCGTTTTCACCTCTTATATGTACTACAAGCATTATACAGTAGTATTCTAGAAATGCTCCTCTCCCAACTCTACTAATGGTCAACGATGTCAGAAATCTTTTTCCTGGAATCAAAATACTATTTCCCACCTGTACTTATTCATAAGACCTTCCAGCAGAAAAGGGGAGGTTGCTGTCCACAATGCGAGACCGTCATCACACGCTATGGCGTTTCACGGCGATTTTGCGCTGATCGACTTGCTGTGGAAAAGAGACTTCCTGAACAAAAAACAGAAATCGACAGCTGAAAGGACTTTTCGATTATTTCATTCAAAGAGGGTGCAAAATGCTGGAGATAAGTTACTGGACCTTTGCCAGTATTTTCTTAAGTAATGAGCCAAAGCAAAAGTGATGCTGGATAAACTATAAGGAAAAATGGAAGAACTCGTAATGTAACATTTCAATGGCATTGGAAAAGTTCTTCTCTGCGTTAGAAGAAATGAAGGAAAACAAGGTGATACGAATGCAAGGCAAGCAGAGGCGGATCCAGACTGGTGCAAAAGGGGCTCGAGCCCCTGTCAGATTTTCATAGATTTGTCATACCTCTGTCTCTTTCTTTCAAAAGTGATCTGTGACATCATTTGGTTTTATTTGTCAACGGAAACCTTGTTGATTAGCATTTCATCAGCCTTCAGCATTTCATCAGGAAATCATAGATTATTTCAATGCCCTCTTGCAGAGCAGAAAGCAAACTCCACCATGAAATTTCAAGGTTGGTTCATCCCTCGGTTGTTTGTACATCATTTTGCCAACAGATTGGCGTGACCTTAATTTCCTTGGAACTGGAGAGCGTGGTCACCCAGAAACTTTCCTAGCTTCGGCCAGAATTTTTCCTGGATCCGCTCATGGCAAGAATAATGTGTCAGCAATCCATTTCCACATGTTATTTTCATTTATTAGTCTTAGTCTTCAATATTTCTGTAAATTTAGCAACAGGTCTAAAACTTGCAGAATGCGTTTTGGTGGCAGTTCAGAGTGATGGTAGTCTATAGTCTGGTTTATTTTCTCGATAGATTAACAAAACACTAACGTTAAGTGTTGCATGGCCTGCAGTTTTTCTATTCTTACATTAGATCTCTATATCTCTGCATGTTTACATCAAGCCCTCAGGTGAATTCTTTCACAAAAGTATTCAGTTTGCCTGTATCAGGTATTCTGTATTCGTTTCCACTGAGAGATGTTGGGGGAATGGAAAAGGTCTCTTTATTTTGTGATGAACTAGATTTAATTTTACATTGGTGTATGTATTCTTTGCAATTTTAAAAATTAGACACAATATTTATTTAGCTTAAAGCAAGGGCTCCAAATCTCTGAAAAAAGATGGTGAGAAGTTTCATGACCTATTTCATTTCATGACCTGTTTCAAGTCATGTGACCATACTCTTGGGAATTTTTAGTAGTATGCTGCTTTTTGCACCCATGGCACAACCTTGCATGGCACGAAATATGTTAGAGAAATCAAAAGATGCGTTTTATCTAGAGATTGATCACATTTCTTGAAATGGGTTGGTCAGTCACCAAGTAATTTTCAAGAAATACTTTATTTATCAATGTCAACAATGTGGTATCAAGCCACAGTTTGTCATTCTCCTGGTTTACGATTTAGAAGTTTGGTGACGCCTCATCATCAAGAGGAGTTGAAATATGAAATTCGCTGTGATTTCAAAAATAGTCAAAACTTTTGAAAAGTCGGAGGCAGGAGTCTTTATAAGTAGTAGTTCAGGACTTTCAGTTGGAAGAAAGAGGTCATTTATATTTTATGCCAACTTTTTTTGCACCGTTAAACGATTTGAAACCTTTTCTTAAAGTTTATGGTATTGATTACGTAGATATAATGTAGATTGCCATGTTTGTTTTTATTTGATTTGGCTTAGGGTACACCTGGATTATGCGTATTTTTTAGATCAGAAGCTAAGAATGTGGGCCAGTACTGAGGCCCCGTTTGCACTAACACGTTTTCGTAACCGGCATCAAATGAAGACAATTTCGAAAACGGTACGATCTGAAAACGGCATGAAACGTTTCGGTGTAAGCGCTTGAAAACGGAACGATTTCGTTACAGATTCAAAGAGAGACAAAGGAATATTTTGCCTCCCTTTCAATCAGTAACGATATCGTTCCGTTTTCAAGCGTTTACACTGAAACGTTTCATGCCATTTTCAGATCGTACCGTTTTCAAAATCGTCTTCATTTGATGTCGGTTACGAAAACGTTTTAGTGTGAACGGAAGGCCAAAACGGCATGGTTTCGTACCGTTTTCATTTGAAAACGGTATAGTGTAAACGGGGCCTAAATTATTTTGAGTACTTATAGTTTCTTGCAAGTTACCATCACCTAGATCCTATTCACTCGCTGTCCCCTCCCCCCTCAACTTTTCAAAACAAGGTTTTTTGATGTCTTTCCATATTTAGACATTACTCGTGTACCTTTCGAGTAATGCAATGCAAAAAAAGTGAAAATAACGTAAAAATATGTTAAGGTAAGATTCCAGTTTTAGCACATGATAACTGTTTACCTGCTACCTGCTTACCTGCTTCAGTAAATATTGGATTGTAGTGGACCGATTTAGGTTAGGGGTTGGGTTTAAGCAATACGTCGTTTGTTAACAAGTTGCCAGCACATCTCTTTACCGGATAAGTCAAAAAGACCAGCGTCCTTTTTGCAATTTTAAATATTATTCCAATGAACTGATTGGAAATGTTTTTCCTTAAATCTTTCAATAAAAGCCGAAGTTAAATTTGTCAACCAAGAGTTGATATCTTATTTTACCGTTTGTCGATGGCTATGAGAGTGAACCTCTTATTGGGCCTTTGGTTTGATCAGTAAGGTTTCATCTGCTGTAGACAGAAGACATGCATAATTATTTACTGATACTGCTATACTGTTCTCTTCATGCATAGACTTGCTCCAAGTCTATTCCGAGATATATCAGCACTAAGGAACATAGTTACTTCTGCGGGGGCGTAAACCTTGACGAGGACGCTGCGAAGGAAAAGTGAATGACGCCCCCGCAGAAGTAACTATGTTCCTTAGTGCTGATATATCTCGGAATAGACTTGGAGCAAGTCTACTTCATGCAAAACCAACAACCTGCCACTTGCCACCTTTGCGACTGACATATTCCGTAAAGACAAGAGTGCGCAGAGAAAATAGGTACCTTTTCGATTCAGAGCACAAATCTACCGGGCGGGGGTTGCTGTTCTTGGCTAAATTTCGGGCAGGCTGTGCTGCCCACATTTTTTCAGAGTAGCATTGTTGTTGGCTAGAAACGGTAAAAATGCAAAAATACATAGGAACGACTTATGACGATGATTCCTTTGTATCCCTGCGGTAAACCTTGCTCAACAGACAAACCAGAGAAATCTTCAACTACCTGCCGCAACAACTTCGTTCAGAATCTAGTAAGTGCATCATTCGAATTGAAAATGTCACAGCGTTGTTCTTTGCCAAATCTTGAAATTTTATTGATTTTCTAGGAACCACAGAGTTTGGTCCTAAATAGGGTCAGGTTTTTTTTCAAAGTAATACGAGTCTCCGTTGATCGAAGCACTATCAAGAGACTTCAGGTCGTAAGTCTATACTAGGTTCTCTGAAAAGTATAACCTTTATTTGCGGCAATGCTCCCTTTATATCTCAGCAATGGGATATCCCCCTCCCTTTGTACAAGCAATGAAAAACTGTTTCTCGTATCGTACAAGTATATCGAGGTAGCACGTAGTTTTGAATACAAATCTGCGCTGAGTGTTGAGCATTGGTCTGTCTTGTGATATGCAGTATTTAAATAGCTTGCATTTAGATCATATATTCGTGAATCATGAAATCATTTGTTCTCTCCATCGTTACGGTCTCTTGACTGCTCATATTTTTAAGGGCGAAGCAGTGCCTTTTTTAGTGTGGTCTTGTCCACACTTTGTGGTCTTGTACGTACCATACGTAAAGTACGTACCATCTTTCTTCGTTCTAATGATATGCAGTTTGGATACATTTATGGAATTTTGTATCATTTGATATTTTAGTAAGTATGCCCAATTTGAGATGTGGCATGCCGTAAAAGCAAAATCAACCCCGTTCTACAGTAAAAATTACGAACCAAATTTTGTCAAAGCATTTCAGGCCTAGAAGCGCATGAAGTGATGCGTTAAGTAACGAAAAAGACGAATTTATCCCCCATCAGATGCATTTCTTGATGTTCATGAAAAATGCTCTCACAAAGATGTTCACCAAAGCAAATCTCCTATTGCTTTCCTGCATCTAGAATAGGTCATACTTACGCAAACATCAATTGTACAACGAAGAATACAGCTGTCCACACCAAACCTGGATGTCATTGGAAAAAAGATAGATTTGTACTCTCAGATGGTATGGGTCAAATTGATTCAAATCTTATCAAAGAATCTCGAATGAAAGTGGGTTGGATTTTTTCTGAAACACCTTGTAGATCGAATGCCACTTTAGCCAAATATGAAACAAGGAACAGGACCTGTCGGCTCCATTTATACAGGCCATCGATACAGGCAATCGAGACCATATTTTCGCTCGTTTTTGGTACTTTTACTGAGAATTACTTGGAGTTCTGTCTACGCAGGACACTGCTTTGCAGAATTAAAACGAAATGTTTGCGAAAGCACAGTAAAAACCCACATATTAAGAAACACGAGTTTCAAAAGCCATTTCTAATATTTGGTTAAAAATCAAAAGAATGTTGTCAGAACTTTGTAACAATTGCCTCAAAACTGTACAAACAAGATGCATCAAAGTTCTCGATGCATAGAGCATTCAGTTTTTGGTTTGTGCATAGTATGACCCTCGTGACTGCACAGTTTTTGAATTTAAGTGCCCAAAATCAATGCTCAGCTGACCAAAGAAAGTGTTGGTTCTTAGATGAACGTTTTTACTGTATGCACTGCGGCAGTTTTCTTCATCTTGATTGAAACAGGAAGAAAATGTAATTCGGCTGAAAACGTTAGTTCTCAGGCAAAGAGTACCCTGGGTACCAGACTCGCCAGACACTCTAAAAGGAAAATCTTCTTTTTTGAGAGAGTCTGGTACCCAGGGTAGGCAAAGAGAGCAATGTACGGTAATTGCTGCCTTGCCGCATGGCACAGGCTCAGGGGTATCTCCGAAAGATTGGTATCCACAACTCGGTAAGCTCTTAAAAATTAAGGGCCATGATTTCGAAAATGGAATGAAAATCTGGGCCGCAATCCCAGAAATTATGAAAAATCTCCTGTAATTCCCATGTGTCTGCAAAATTTCTCCAGAACAGGACCCATGATTACGCAAAACTTCTTAAAAATTCCCAGGATTCCTTGAAATGTCTTAAGATTCCGAAAATGATATCTATTTTTCCGCAACGGTTTGAAAAAGCACCCCTAAAAATGGCACTTGCTTGTCGTTCCCGTACCATACCACAAAACTTGAAGTGTCTTAGTCACTCCCTGTTTCTGTCAATGGGTTTTTGTGCCGCTGCCCCGGCGCCCCCGGCGCAGTGCAGCTGCACAGATCCCAGAACCCATTGCGCGACAATGACAAATGCAAACATGGCGTTCAAAAAATGAAGCGAAGCTGTGTGCAAGCTGAAACTATTATTTTGGCCATTGAATGGTAAGTATGTTTAAGGTCATATTATTAGTAATAGCCTCAAATGATCAATGAATAAAAGGGTTCTATGCTTATGAGTAAAACATAAGAATAGCTTTTAAAATCACAGGCCTAAAATTCGTGAAAGGTGGGAAGTTTGGTTTTCGCAAGCAACAACCATCTTTTAGCTAAGGCCTCAAACTGGTTGAAGTTATTGGTTTAGCTATTACAGAAGTGTATAGGTATTTTATCAAAGGTTTTATTATTCAAAATAGCCTCAAATGGTCAATGAATAAGGTTTGAGTACTTTCGCCGTGAATGAATGGGTCTAAAATCACAAATACAGTGCATGTGTGACCCCCTCAGAAATGTTTTCTTTGTGGATGTAGACTTCATTTCCTTACCAACCGTTATTTCTAAGCCAAAGATAGTTTTACTCATGTTTCCTCTCAAAATTATGGCTACAACAGCACCAATCAAGACAACGGCTTGCCTCAATTTTCACCCGGAATGGGTCTAAATATTGTCACTGACTTGGCACTTGAAACTTTACTATCAGGGAAGCCAGAAATCTTGCTACAGTTACTACACAATGAATGGACTTGAAGAAAATTTGTATGGCATTTGGCTTTTGACATTCTTGACAGCACAAGAGTTTAAAAACAAATTCTGCTTTTCCTGCACTGATGCAGCTCATATTAATGTAAAACTCAAATGTTGTGGTGGTAATTCTCAAAGTTGATGAGGCACCAATGCAACTCTCAAAATGTATCAAAATGACTATAGAAGAGCCCTTCCTTTCTAAAGTGACACAAAACTGTCACATATAAACTTGGATGGCTCATTGAAGTCTTTTGAAAAGAATAGACCCATTCAGGGTGAAGTTTCCAGATCTATTGGCCTCCTGAAAAATACTTAATGTATTGGCAACAAAAATTGGCAAGATGTTTTGATAAAAGTTAGAAAATACTCTTAAAAGGTTGGTATGAACTGTGAAACAACTTAACTGGACATCAATGTGCAAAAGTGGAAAATATACAAGCTAACCCATTAACCCAATAACAAGAAGAGAGGTGATGAATCTTACAAGTCTAGGGAAGATAGCCTGCCTGAAAAGCCTCGCACGAACAAAACGCAGGCAAAGAATATCATAAGAAAAGCGTCAGCGAAACAGTTTCATTGGGTTTTTAAAAAAATCAAATCCCCATGTATTGCACATCAAAAGCGGAGCGTGTGATTCTGACGAAAAACAGCATTAGCCCCATTCAGGGTGGACTTGCTACAAGTCTCTCTCGCGGCAAAAACGGGAGAAGGAATAAAAGCGGGAGAAACTTGTAATACTTGGCAGCCTGAGTCGTTGGCTGGACAGGATTCTGTCCAGTCGGCACCCTTTTTACAAAAGACCAATATCCAATCATATGCTTAGAAAGGACAATGATTCAACAGAGCGAGGATTTGCGATGTTCTTTGACAATGGCAGACTCAAGCTTCGATGAAACAGTTGACAATAACCCCATGATTTTTGAAAATGGAAGCAAGGCTTGATTGCTCATGAATATTAATGAGCATGCCAGGTATTACAAGTCTCTCTGGCTTTTTTTCCTTCTCCTGTTTTTTTCCGCGAGAGAGACTTGTAGCAAGTCCACATTCAGGGCAAAAGTACTCTATGCACTTCTATAAATGGAACATCAGTGTAACTTATTAATCAAGTTCACAGCCAAAAATCCTGAATATGAAGCTGTGACAGTGAATGACCTGGATGGAAAACTTGCTATTGCCACAACGGAGGTTTATGCCTAGAGTGCTGGCGATGAGTCTCCTGTTGCCCTGCGATCTTTGACTTGATGATGGTGCTTTTGGCAATAGAGACTCATAGTATTACTCTGAAAAATTTGGCCTTATTTAGGCCCAAACTTTGCAATTCCTCCAGCACCAATCAGATTGCGAGTTTTGTGAATTACTATTGTTAAGGTGTAAATGTGATAGAATTTTTGATTCGATTGAAGAATTGAAAACACTCCCTCGGGATTGAGATTTGAAGCTCTGATTCTTTTCATAATTCCATTGATGAATGAAGAAAATAGGGCCAAGTGTTTCACTGTTTCATTATGAGTCCCTCTTGAGCAAGGTTTACCGCAGGGATACAAGGGACTCATCGTCATAAGTCTTGTTTATGCCATCCCAGTTGTTTCCAAAAACAATAAGCCTTTTCTTCTACTATTGTCTTCATGAGGTATGACAGGTTTCATGCTTCAGTGGCAAGATGTTAATTACATTTTGTCACAAAGATGACAGAGGAGCTGCAGTTTATCAAAGACTTAGATGATAGAGGAGTCACACCCCTCTCTTGGGAAGGCTCTCTTTCCTACCATTTGAACGCAAATCCAAGACACATCATAGACCTTTATGAAGAGTTTGTGGGGAGTCCTTAACCTGAGAAAATCTACTGGTAAAGCTATTGGTCTGTTAACAAAGGGGGAGGGTCAGCCATTAACAGCCCAATTCCATTAACTGTGATGAGGATGTTTTGTCAATAATCCCAAAAAGTAATTAGTTTAATAGGTTCCTGACTGAGCTGTTGATCTTGCTGATCAAAGATTAAACTAATCAAAATACCATGACATTACCTTTAACTTCTGAGTAGATGTTGAAGTGCTACTAAGCTTCTTTCTTCACCAAATTGTGTGCCAAAGCAGAATTACTTTTACGCCAAAGATCTTTCCAAAATTGACACTCAAATTCACCCTGATGAAGCTGCACAGAATTTTAACAACCTATATTATCCTTTTTGTCTATCAGATTCTGTAATGTGATTGATTGATATGTTGAACAATATTATACTGTATGAGAAGAATATAAAAGTTAAATTGTAAAATCACAGTTCTTCAAAGATTTTTAAAAAGATAAAGTTAGCAAAGGTATCTTTGACAAGGTTAAACAATTGCCTCTCTTTTTGTCAGATTTCTAAATACACCTCCAATTGGCAGTTGCTTGTGGTTGAGCATTTTTTTCCAGCCCTGCCAGGACTATAACTGTCTGTACATATCATAGGCTTAAAAAGGCCTGTTACAGATCTGCAGAGTGACTCCATAGGCATGAAGTCTCTAAATGAGAGTGAGCAGTGCAAAGGCGATGCCACGGGGTGGACTGTGGTGGACCTGTCCACTCCCTTCCTCAGGTTGATATTGATTCCTAAGCAAAACAATATAAAAATTGTTAGGGATACCTTCTGGCCATCAATTCTGTCTCTTTTACACCCCACTTGTTCTGGGCTAGCGCCACCCCTGGAGCAATGTGATCTCACAACATACAGGAAAAACAGTTTAAACGTGGATGTTTTGTGTGAACAAGGTAGTTTGGTTGAACTTTTGATCACAACTTATAGTAAATAGAGTCAATATTCTCACAGCTTATTGTCCTTTTCAATGAACCTTGTTATGATGCATTTCATAGATTTCATTTCATTTCAGGGTTGCCCTTCAACATAGTTGATTTACAAGGGGCCCTCTATAAAAACATTAATTACAATATACCTACACTTAAATCTAAAAGGAACTAATTACAACTATAAAAAACCATAATGTTAAAAACCTGATTACAATAAAATATTTACAATAAAAGAAAGTAGTTGAGCTCTAAACAGAAAGTTTGAAACTATTTAGAGATGATGCCTGCTTAGACTCAGCTGAGAGGCAATTCCATAGTTTTGCTCCTCTGTAGGAAAAACATTTTTGCCCATTTACTGAGTTTTTCCTTGGCAGCTTCATGTCCGTCACTGTATTACAGAGAGCATGGGCGGAACATTGCGAATTACGGGTAAAGAGGCTACACAGGTATTCTGGAGCCAAGTTATGCAAGGATTTGAAAACCATTGTTTTAGTTTCACCATTTATAAGCTCCTCAATGGTCTTCCATCCAAGCTCTGGGATAAGTGGCCTGCTTGGGGCATCAAATCTGCTATTGGTAATGACCCTTGCAGCACGATTTTGAAGTTTTTGCAACTGGTCAAGTTCCATTGAACCACAACAGCCCCAAACAGAGCAACAGTATCGAAAGTGGGGCTCCACAATACCCGTGTATAGAGTCTTCAAGGTTTCCTTTGGAAGAAAGGACTTGGCATGTTTCAAAGAGCCAACAGCTCTGGAGACTTTAGTGGAAACTGCTTTGATTTGCTCTTTCCAGTCAAGAGAGCTGTCAATCTGTACACCAAGGTAGAGAGGGTCAGATTGACCTTAGGAGCTTGATAATACAGGAGTATACACTTTTACTCTTCCTTTTTTGTCTTGATCATCTTCTAAATTTGTAGAAAGAAAATTTATACAATATCATGGAGAAGGTCATCTGACATAGAGCTGACAAAACACTGGCAAGTAAACTGAGAGTAAGCTGCAAGTGAAGACAAAAATAGAATCAATCATGATATTTCCACTTTAAATTTGATCAGCTATGTCACGCCAAGGCTCAGGATTTCATGGTCACAGGTAAATACTGTTTGCTATTAGATTTTATGTACATCTCATGTTATTGTCAAAGCTGAAAATAAATATATATATTTATATATAAATATATATAACACTGCTGTAAAATCTAGTTTGTTAATAGATACTTGTAGCTTTGAGGCCTACGCAGAAGATTGAATAATCTACTGTACTAGGTAGGTAGTAGGTAAAAATTCGCCACAAAATGAAAAAATTATATTTTCATATAAACATTAAACATAAGATTATAAACATTATATTTCTTTTTCCTTTTGATAGCATAATTTAGTAAGACCAAATCATGAATGTGAGAGAGGATGCACAGGTTTAGCAGAACACATATATATATATTTGTTTTTTCCCTCTCTCTGTTTATTTTGGGAAAAATTGTTGTTGATCTTGTGCTTAAAAGGGTTGATAGATACTCGTAGATTTTGAATCAGAAGATAGCCCATTCCATGTTTTTAGTCTCAAGTAGGATAGGCTTTTTAGGCCAGCATTGCTTTGCGAAATGGAACATTTAATTTGAATTTAGACCATTGCGTCACTTGTGGTTGGAAAATCGCATCAGCATAAGCTAGAGCATGATTCCTTTGAAAACTTCATAATGTTTACACATGTACCTGGATCAACTCTGTTCTTTGTGGGAAGCCAATTTATAGCTTTAAACTATTTGGTGACTTACAACATCTGCAGTACATGCCTTTTGTACAATGGCATGGTTTTCCTACCGCAAAAATTCTTTAGAATATTTGAGCTTGAGGAGGATTCTTGTATAAAGCACTTTATTGTTTTTGATATGGCTCAAGGATTCGTACTGGAATATTAATGATTCTTGAAAATTCTGAAGAATTCCTGGTTGTTAATGTTACAGTATGCAAGGCCTACTGTATATTGTATGATAGTCTCTGTTAAGTGCTCCTGTGTGAGAAGATTGCAGTACCAACCACACAGTATCGAAATTTCTGCCTTGCAGCTTGTTGTTGAAGGTGATGAAATGTTGATCATCATTTTTCAGGTTTTTGAAAGGGCCTATTTGGAGGAATTACCCACAGTCACTGGGGAGTAATGGCCAGTTTTAGGTGGGCAAATTCTATTTGAACATACAGTTTATGCCTTGCAAAACCACCATGCATTCTCAAACACCATGCATTTTTTCACTAACCTGGTACCATCCCCTCTTTCCATTATAGAGACAGAAGAGAAGACCAACAAAGACAGTACGGTATTGGTTCTTGGTATGGGACTGGTGACTATTATGCAGGTGTTTCTAACAGGTACTTCTTGATTTGGAATATTGTTTCAAGGCTGTTTCTAACTGGTGTAAGAATAGTCTTTTCCGTGTAATTACAAATATTCACTTTAATTAAAGATGATTCTTGAAGCCCTTTGCAAACCAGCTGCCCAAGACCCACCAATGTTTGATGGCCATCTGCAACCAGCTGACTGCTCACATGCTATTTGTGCTTGCACATTTACAGGGTGTCCCAGAAAATTTGTGCCCCGTTTGCCTGAAGACCACGACAAAGCAGCAAAAGGTCGTCACCATATTTTGTCATGATGTTGCTCGCAAGATCTTAAATTAAAGTTTGCTTCCATCCCCGTAAAAATCCGTTAAGAAATGATGGAGCTACGACGTTCAGAAGACCAAATTTCTCTGATGACTGAAACCAGCGGTCGGCCATTTTGTATTACTATTTTGCGACGATAAGCAGCTTCATGGATGAGCTGAAACAGTAGCCTCCAATCTCATAGCTCTCGCGAAAGTTTCAACAATCATCAGAGACTTCAGCTATTTCTTACCCTCGATCCTTTATTGAATGTCAAAACGAAGACGAGGATCCCATGATAAAATAAACAATCGAAAGGCAATGACAAAAATGTAGTCACAATTTGTTTGCAGGTGTGGTGAGTGCAGCAATTATTTAGTTTATCTATCACTCCAAAAATCTTTTGCCCTTCTCGTTTCTTTTAGTTCATTGTCTTCGGTAGTAAATCAACAATTGCTTGTAACAAATGAAGGGAGAAATCTGAGTAGGGATACGCTAGGGATGGCAACAAATTAAATGTGAAATATAGCTATTTTTGTCGAAGCTTTTGATTTTTTATTACTTTGGGACTTCTGATCTTCACTTTTGCATTCTATCAAAGATCGTGGGGTAAAAAATAGTCTAACTCTCTGATGATTATTGGAAGTTTGATGAGAGCTATGACATTAAAGGCTGCTATTTCAGTTCATCCATAAAGCTGTTTATCTTTGCAAAATAGTAAGATAAAATGGCCGACTACTGGTTTCAGTGAACAGGCAGATTTGGTCTTCTGAAAGTCATAGCTCCATCATTTTTCGACGGATTTTCACGGGAACGGTGGCAAACTTTAATTGAACGTCTGAAGAGCAACGTCATGGAAAAGGTTAGTGATAATCTTTTGCTGTTTTCTCGCAATCTTCAGGCAAACGGAGCACAATTTTTCTGGGACACCCTGTAGATTGTGCAAATTAGCCTTTTGCTAGGATTTTGGATTTGTACAGCTGCATGACTTACTGTATGCAGTTTGTTGATCATGTTTCCATGTGTAGAATGATTTTGAGCAACATTATGGAATCAAGACTTACTTTGTATCATGCTGGAAAGCAGTTTTCAAAGAGGTAGTTAACTTGTTCAGCCTCTATTCAGTAATCTATTTCTCTGTTATTCTTTTACATTGTCAGACTCTAGTTACACTGATGTTTATATAGTTTTTGATTCTGCTTGAGGATTTGAAGCCAGCTGATTAGGAGATCTGTGACTAACAATTCTTAAGCTTGTATTTGAGAATATTTTGATTCTGTTATTTGTCATTAGGCTTCAGTTTCATGTATATTAGGGTGTTACTTTCCCAAGCTATCAAACAGAATGGAATAAGTGAGCGTGTAGCCGAGTGGTTAAGGCCTCTGACTTGTAAGCCAAAGGTCAGAACGGCCGTAGGTTCAAATCCCACACTGGACAGTTTGGTTGCTGTCCGTAACACTAGCCCGGGTTGACCAGAGCCATGTGAGGGAAATCTGGTAGCTGTGGCGGGTAGCTGCGGCGGACTGATGGTAAAACATCCGTGGCCCCTGCTGGAAATAAGTCTCTCAGACTTTCGCGGGCTAGCCACGTCAAATATAAATACCTACCTACCTACCAAACTGTGGTGCATTCCTTGTGGATTCAGAGCAAAGTGAAATTCAGTTGAAACAATACAGATAGTCATTTGCATTTTGAATCATTTTTCAGTAAACTGTAGATTATATTAGTAATAAAGGGATGAACGTCATTGGACTAATACCCTTTGCAAAATTTTGAAATTAGATATGTAAAATGCTGTTGCCTTACGTATTATTTTGACTGAATAGATCAAAGGTGATCAAAGGGAATTTTAGGTCATTTGCCATACAATAAAGTTCTACCTTTAAGAAACTGCATTATAAGAAACTCAGGCCTGATTTCGATGAATGAAATACCTCTCTGCAAGAAACTTTCCAGGCTGATTCAGTTCAGTTTCTTTTAAGTGGTGCATAGTAATATTACAAGGCATATATTTTGAATATGTCTCCAATAGGTCTCAATTCTCTAGAAACAAGAATGACAGTTTTAAGCCCAAATTGTCATAATTTCAAGAAACTATCAGTATTGGCTCAAATTTTTAGATCCTTGTGCAACAGTGCATACTTTGAAAATGGTTCTTAACAAATTTGACAGCTGTTTGGACTATAAAAGTGTTTCTTATACCATGGTATACACACCCAGTTTTGAAGAAGTATATTGTAACACGAGAAACCAATCAGGATGTTTTGTGAAAAGAGTTTCTTAAAGATGGTAGTTTACTGTAACTGCAGAGAGAGTATTTTGATGTCATGATAATTTTTAGAATTACAGTATTTTCAAGCGTTATGAAATGATGCAAAGTATGGGAGGAAGTATCAGAAGCTTTGACAAAGATTAAAAGTACCATAAATTTTAAACTGAATTAAGGAAATCCAACATAACTAGAACAAGAAATATTCAATTCTAAAGATCTAGAAAATGGTAACAAGCAAAATTCTTTAGCTTTTATGGTTTGATTTATCAAGTTGATGATGTCACAACTTTTTAGGACAAGTCCTAGTAAGGAATGATTAATGCTCCCAAGGAAACTTGTCATCTACTGATGCAAAATCTTGCAAGTGCACAAAATTTAGAGGCCAGCACTGATTAAAAGGCGAAAAGTCAATAGACAGCTTTGTTGTTAGTTGCGCAGTATGGGGTCATTTTTGCAGATTGCTTAAGAGCATTCTTTAAGCTGGTAGCTACTCAAACATATCTCTGTAAGAAATGATTTTACTTTCTTGCTTGTGCTCACACAAATTTTGTCATTACCAACAATTTGGAGAAAGAAAAATCACCTAATGAAGAACCAGATTTAGAGTCACTTGGACGTGAACATTTTTACAACAAGACATAGCCTGTAGTGCTTAAGTGTGTATTTAGGACCAGGGAGGTACTGCACAGGAGGAAACTTTTTGATTGAAGAAATGTTTGGATTTGAATATGGAAACTATTTGACTTCAAAAGATTTGGATAAAGGGTATATTTACACAATTAACAAATACATAGAAAATGGTAACAAATACTGTAGTTTTTCTATGGATGAAGATCAGCAAAAGAAAGAAACATATGGGGATTCATGGACACCAAGAATCTTCCAGGACAAGGCACTTAGAGGGGAGCTTTCAAATTCTGAAGCCAACTTACCTTTCATTTTTGGAGTGTGGAGTTCTTCTTCTTCCAGAGACACCAAAGTGGACAGTCTTTAACTTAAATTCTAAGTCTTGTCATATTATGCATGTTAATGCATGAGATACACAGTAAAATAATACTAATGTGCATTTGAATTTTAACAGATAATAAAGGCATGCATAATGCCATTTGATTTTTAACAAATGTACTTAGATGATTTTTACCTTTTCTGATTCATATCATTTGTTGTCTTAGTGATTTTGGAGTACCCTCAAAAAGGCCAAGGTACAATGAGAGACACAAAGACCGATATCAAAACGTAGAAGACAACATGCAGTTTTCTCAACAGGTATATAAATTATTCACTTAAGTTTAGTTAATAGGTGCGGTGTATGAGGAGTGCAAGCCCTCCTAAAAGGGCTACATTTAGTTTGCGTTTACATAGTTAGCCTTTCTCGGAGGGCTAGGCATGATGGCACCAACTATTCAAATCATATTATTAAACTGATGTATGATATAGGTTTCAAATCTTTAAAAAGCTGGGTGTGAATTGTATGACCTATTTCTTTGAACTGAACGGCTTTAAAGAAACTTGAACTATTTTACAGCAAATCTGCCGTTGGACTTCTCTGAAATCTTCAATGTTTTCAGAATTATATTGTTTTTCTTCTTTTTTAAGAATTCAAGAAAGTTTTCGAAAAACCTTAAAACTATCGTAATTTCTAAAGCTGTTGACAAATGATCAAATAACTTTCAAGAAAACCGCAGTTTTATGGATGCCTAAAATATGGTATCAAGGAAAGCTCTTTCACTCTTCTGGTTTGAGATGTAGAAATTTGATGGTGTCACATCATAAAATGAGCTGAAATATGAAAAAGGCTGTAATTTCGACAAATATTGAAGATTTCTGAAAAGTCCAACTGAAGAATCGTGGAAAAGTGGCTAAAGTTTCTTTCAGGTCATTTAGGGAAATATGTCATTGGATTTTACACCCACCTTTTACACCGATTTAAAGGTTTAGAACCTATGCTCTGATGCATCCTTTGATGCTATCATTTTGTTAATTTTTGTCAGGACACAGACTATGGCCTCTATACAGACTTCAGCTCTGTTGGAGAGAAGGAGTCAAAAGGGTCAGGGTGAGTTTATTGTTTGATTTATAACTACAGTCAAACAACAACTTTACAAACACTTTGATTTCTTTCCTCATATATAGGAGCATTTGGCTCAGATCTCTAAGATCTTTAATGAGGTGGTGTAAAAGTGTATCATATTTCTCTTTACATTGAATGATTTGAAAGGAACTTTGGGTAATTTGATGTCAATCTGCCCTGGCAAGTTTTGATATATTGCTTGGTTTCAAATGGCGGCAGAAAATTTTCTCGATTGGTCGCTTTACAAAGAATTTGGACTTTTCATGAGTTTTTTTAACTTAAATGAAAATTTGTTAACTTTATGTCCTGAACCTGAATCTTTCTGAAAGGAGCAGTTAGACACAAACCCCGGATAACATTTTGTGCGTGGCACAATCCCATTCGCATAGGCCTAAACACCAAAACATGTTTACATTATCTCTCTGTTCATTGTAATTCTAACAACATTATTTGAGCAGTGAATCCAGCACTGTTCGAGAAGGTTCTTTGCATTTCATCAAGCTTCATAAATCTTACTCAGACTGCTTTCAGACGATGCCGGCACATTTTGAAAATGGTGAAATATGTGATGGGTAGGCCTCCCGTTCACACGAAAATTGCACATTTTTTTGCCGACACATTTTTAACACGGGACCCCAACCAGCACATTTTGGAAACGGCATCGTGTGAACATTCGAGAAGGATAAAAGCAGAACATTTTTCGACGATTTTGGAATGAGACTGATCGATTCATAGAGTGCAGGTACTTTTCTTTGGCATCAGAATCTTGCAATGAGTTCTCACCGTCGAAATTCCTACCGGTCAAATTTTGCTACCGTCACTTTTTTCACCGTTTTCAAAATGTGCCAGCATCGTGTGAACGTAGTCTCAAAAACCACGTTCTTTGGTGGGGTTCTTGCCTGCTTCAATTTGCAGATTTTGTCTTCCCAGCTTCAGATTTGCTCCAACAAGAACGCTGTTTATGACCTTCTGGAATTTGTTATCAACAAATAGCTTTACTAATTCATGAAATCGACATAGATGAACAATATGTTTCAATTCAATTCGTAAGTTTGCCAGCAGCAACTTTGATTTAGACAGATTAAAATGTGCAATGAGCCTGTTGAAGATCTCCATTTGCACGTTGTTGCTTAGCCTAGCCTAAGCTTTTTCGGTAAGAATACAATACAAATATCCCACGCAGCGTCACGTCCAAGTACTCCTCTAAAATATACTTTGCAGAGACGGAGATGTATTCCCAAGCAAACTAAGGGCGTGCTTGATTGGTAATTCCAAACCTACCAAATTCTGAAAACGGTAGCCTTCGCAGAGACGGAAACACAGTGCCCAATCAAACACAAAATTCTTCAAAACAGCAGATTTCAGATTCAACCAAGCGAAAACGAGGTCTCCAGTTGAAAAACACGAAGACGAGTCTGGTGCTTGGCAACAAAGACTGAACTGACTCAATTACCATAGCAGCACGAGCAAATTCGCCTCGTTTTCAAAGTTTTACAAATGAAAACGAGAATCTCTTGAAAGTCTGTCAAACCTTCCGCCTGTTGGAGCAGAAGGTTCGGCAAGCCTTCCAAACCTGCCGAACCTGCCGTTTTCGGAATTTTGTAGTCAATCAAACACAAAGTTCGAGTCTTCCAAGTCTACCGTTTTCAGAATTGGCACCAATCAAGCACACCATAAAATTCCTTCAAACAGTAGATCTTATATTCATCATGGCGAATACGAAATTGGCCCTTGAGAAAACGAGAATGACTGCCAAATCTGCTGAACCCTCTGTTTTTTTTGGAAGAGAAGTTCCAGAAGGCCTTCAAAACCTACTAAAACTACCGTTTTGAAAATTTCGGAGCCAATCAAGCACAATGTCCGAGTCTACCGTTTTAGAATCGGTATCAATAAACCACCTCCTGTTCATTATATAGATTTTAAAGATGCTTGTCCCGACTTGATTTTATATTTTTTGTTTTAAAGTGCTCATGTTGAGATCACGAATGAACAAGCTAAAGAAGAGACCAACCTTTTTTTGCAGTGATTCTGGTCTTGCAAGAAGCCACGCTGGTGGAAAAAGGCATTCGAATTATCAGAGTAATGTTCCACATAGAATACCAAGAAATTTCTGGTCATCAGATGGAGTAGAATACCAGTCTGAGCACCCTGTGGTATCAGATAGGCACCTGTCAAGTCATGATCTTACCGCAAGTAGCAGAGATACAAGTTATAGCTGGAAGTCACAAGGCTACCAGTATAGAAATGTTGGCTATAGCCCTGATTTTCGTGCTAGGACTGGGTCGTATTCTGATCAAGATCAGTATGGATCAAGCGATCAGAGACATAGGATGAGTGGCTATAAGTCAGGGGATGGAAGAATAGGGTATTCTAGCAAGGGAAGAGGGCAGTACAGGGCCGAAGGTAACCTAACCCCAATCAAGCCCTCCCAAGAAAGAGATTTTCAAAAGTCTGGTACCCCTACTTATCGCTATGACAGAAAACGTTCTGATAGTGAAACGAGCCAGGGAAATTTGGGATCAACTGATCAGCCGCGCTCATCAGCCCTGAAGGATTCCGATCAGTTTTTTAAAGCTGCTAGAATGGCTTCAGAGCAAGCTGATGGTAAGATTTTAAGTTCTGTGAAATCAGAGGCAGATCAAAGACTATACCAAAGGCTAGAGTCTTTGAAAGAAAAGAATGGTCTTGGATACGAAGGGAGGTTTGAGCGGGATAGTCCACAGAAAAAGCACGAGAGCCCGCGACGAAGCTCTGTATCCAGTGATGTATCTGATGATCGAGAAAGAACAAAAACGAGAGGATCTTTCGAGAAAAAGGACTTGTTTGCTGCTGCTAGTCATAACTATGTACGAGAAGGTATTGCGGCACAAATTTCAGGTGATAAAGTATCAGTAGACCCTGTTAGAGTTAGCGTTACTCGAAGTGAAACTTTGACTGCTGATCAACGTATGTTGGAGAAGAATTCTCCGATTCCCCTGTGGATGAAAAGTCACTTGTTAATGCCTTGTACTGCTGCTGTAAGCAGTAGTATTAATTCTGGACATGCCGAGCTGGCTTTTAGCAATGTGATGGCAAGCGTGGTTAGCGAAAAACCCACTGAGTCTTTGGCAGTTAGCAGTCAAGGTACTGGTCCGACTTTGAAGCAAGGTCAAATGACTCAAGGAACAGCTTCAGCCGAGAGCGGAATTGTGTTTAGTGATGTGGAGAGAACGCGAATTAATGAAGGTGCTGATGTTGGAGGTAGGCTAATCTACAAAAAATCTTCTTGTATGCGTGTTGCGCAGTGTTTTTTTTTCTATTCTAATATAAATATTTGCAATATATCCTGCATTTAACTATACCTATTCTAATTACTCTACAACACTACTGGTACGATACCACTACTGTGCCACTTATTGCAGGAAAGGACACGAAGTCAGCGAGTTCCCACAATGAGTGACACTTACAATAAACTACGGAATTAAACTCAAAAGAAACATTACATCAGAAAGAAAAATAAAAAAACGAAGAGCCTGATCGCTGAGCAGAACTGAGACTGTTTGATGAAGTGGCTGATCGGCCGCCCGCCCGATACGGATCCTTAGAGCTATAGGGAAAGAATTTTTTTCTGTTTTAACAGGGTATATTGTAAAACAGTTTTTTCTTATCATCTGAATGTTTTCACCCTGTATAAACAATTTAAAATAAACATGAAATAATAATGGGCTTAGGCCCAAAGAGTCGTATTTTCGTTTTATTCCTCCGATCAGAGATACCAAAATTACGGCATAAAAACAACGTCCACATTTCGTATTAGTAAGTTCACACTTCGTTATCACGTCGTATTAAAGAAATCTCTGTTCGTAGCGAGATTAGTAATGCCTTATTTGTTTATTTATCAGTGTAGGATACTGTAGTTCTAATTCCAGGCTATCCTGTAAAAAGTGAAAATTTCTGAAAAATCGCCAACATTTGATCATGCCAGTGATCTTTGAACTTGCTCTTTGTGTATTCGAATCAAAGACCAAATGCATCTAATGGATGATCAGATTGCGATGGCAAATGTGATAGATTTTTCGATTCCATCGAAGAACTGATAGCATTCCCACGGGGATCGAGATTCGAAACCGTGATTCCATCATAATTCGATTGATGAAGGCATAAAATAGGGTCTGCTTTTTCACTGTTTTATTATGAGTTCCAGTTGAGCAAGGTTGACTTCAGGGATACAAGGGACTCATTGTCATGAGTCTACTGTACACGAAGACATTTTCATGATCGGTAATACAATCAATTGTTGGTGATTTCTCAAAATGTTTCACTGTGTTGGGTTGCCAGTTTTATTTGATGGCATGTTGATACACCGGGTGACCCAAAAAAAACTTCACGAGCTTAGCTTGCTCCCTGAAATCAACAGCTATTGTCGAATACTTTGTATCACAGTTTAGTTGAAAGGCTTAGCTATCTTTTTAGATGCTGCATGGTCATTTTAAGAAATGATTACCATCCGAAAAACCAGATTCAAAGAAAATTTAATCCAGGATTCCTCATTTTGAGTGAAATAATCGCCATCACTTTCCAGTCAACATTTTGTGAAAAGTCAACATAGCGATGGATTAGAATTCGTCTGGGGAAATTTTTTGTTTGCAAAAATGATTGACTTCTGTTCCTCATTCAAATTTCATGCTCCAAAGCAAAGTTGGAATTCAGCGTTTTTCATATTTTCCAAAAAATGGACTGGAAAGCGAGGGGATGGTCTGAGAAATGAATGAATTTCGTTATCTTTAAAACTGTTTTTTCGGACAGTAGGAATATCTTAAACTGACCTAGCAACGTATCAAAAGATAGAAGAGCCTTTCAGCTAAATGCTGATACCTTGTTTGTCTCCATAACATTTTACTTCAAGGAAATATGTGCGATCTAGCTCGTGAAGTTTTTTTTGGGTCACCTGGTATGAGGGATGGATGAAAGTTTTGTGCCAGAATGAGATGTGGTATGCAGCTGAAAACTTTGTAGATTCTTCATTATTTTGCAATTATTGGTTTCAAGCCACCTTAACTCGTAGCTTATCTTATTTACTTCTATGCTGTTTATCTCTGTTTTTGTTCCCTCGTTGCTTTCTTTGCATAATGTTCTTGGATTCTTCCAATTTTTTTCATATAACCATTGGGTAGTCGTGTCATTTCACTCCTCTTGGTATTGTTCTGTCCCCATAGTATTGTATGGTTGTAATTGATCTGAATGTAAAGAAAAAAACTTTACGCACAGGATAAATTATTATGATGCAGTAAAACCCCGCAAACAAGAACATATTTTCTTAAAGACAGACTGGCTAGGTTCTTATAAATGAGGTACTTATGACATTTACAGGGTTTGGTTCTTATCACAAGGACAGTTATGACTATGATGAATATATAGCTACAGTATACAGTATGTGTGAAATATACTTAAGGGTATAATGACTTCATTTCAATATCAGAAGGTATGGTATTTTTGTTATTGACAAAGCAATTTAAATCATAATACAAGATAAAAGAATTTGCGTATTCCTGAAACTGTTGGAGGTGTTCAGTTGTCAATAAATTGTGTACCATCTCATAAGAACATTGAACTAAATCATTCTGTAATTGGTTTTTATATTTGGGCGTCTTTTTCCACAAAATCAGTCTGCAGGTTCTTATTTTGCTATGTTCTTGTTTGCGGGGTTTTACTGTATGTACAGAAAAGATTTTTTCTCCAACAGAAGTTACTATCAACAAAGCTGTTCCACCTGAAACGGAAGAAGAAGTAATTTCAAAGCTTGATCGCATGGATAAAGAAATTCTTGAATGTGAACAAGATATAAAGAATTTAGAAACGATTGAAGTAAGTGCAAAAGTATATTCATGTATTAGATTATGCCATTAGAAACGACGGGCTGTAGCCGTCCTTTCCTCTTGGAATAGTCCTCGAATTCTGCTGCAGTTTCGGATCTTTCAAGAATTATGTGTAAAATCCAGTGACCTATTTCTTTGAAGTGAATGGCTTCAAAGAAACTTTAGCGATTTCTCCATATTTCTACCGTTGGACTTTTGTGAAATCTCCAATGGTTTCAGAATGAGGGTGTGTTCCTCTTTTTCAGGAATTCAAGAAAACTTTTCAAAAGAAAAACTCAATAGCGTCATAATTTGATGCAACAGGAAATTATTTACAAGACAACCATAATCTGTGGCTGTGTACAACATGGTATTAAACGAAAGCATTTCACGTTTGTGGTTTATGATTTAGAAATTTGATGACGTCACGCCTCAAATGAGCTAAAATATAGCCAAAATACGCTGTAATTTCGAAAAATGTTCAAAACTTCTGCAAAGTCAAATAAAAGCTCTATTAAGCGCCCGGAGGGCTTATTTAATTTCGTACCTTCCAGGGGGGCTTAATAGGGAGGGGGCTTATTTGGGAAGGGGGCTTATTCACAAAATCAAGTGACAATGATATATTTGCTAGCTTTTCGGCTCTTTTATCCCGTATTCTGCGGAATCAACATACAATATTACGGCTCAAATACACACATTCGACACAGTTTTTATCCCAAACCGAACTAAAATCAACATGCAAGGTTGTGTAGCTAAATGGATGCAAAATATTTGGTAAATTCTAGAATTTTGTATAAGTGGGAGGGGGGTTAATAGAGAGTGGGGGCTTATTTCAAATTTTGACTCAGAGGGGAGGGGTTCATTAGAGAGGGGAGCTTTGTAGAGAGGGGGCTTAATAGAGCTTATATGGTACCTAAAGTTCCTTTTAAGCCATTCATTTAGAAGACATACTTAATAAAAGGTTAGAATTACACGAAGATTTGATTATACGTAACTTAAATAGCCTTACATGATACATTGAAGGCTACTTGCGTTACTTATAATCAGATCTTCGTGTAATCATCAAAGACTCATAGCCACACGTACAAAACACGGATATATTTATTACGTAAAATTTCACACCCACCTTTTTTACGCCGATTTCATGATTTGGAACCTATGCCGTATTACTCCTTGTTTTGTCTGTATGCATGTATTCTTCCCGTGTCACAGAAACTCTTTTCTGCGAAACTACTGTCTGTCACAAATGAGATGCCACATGCAAATACCCGCGAATAACAACAACAGCAGTGTTTTGCAAAGGAATTTTTGGAATTTTGGAATTGTACCCCACAACCTACGAGAGATAGCGAGTCCATTGTATGATTCTCATCTATTGAGCTAACAGAAACTAGTTTTACACAAGTCCATGGAAGATCAGTACTTTGGGACAACAACTTTTTAGACCTATGAAGTTTATCCTTTGTAACTTTTCATTGTACTTAACTTCTTCTATGTTGTCGCTAAATTGATTTCGTTGTCAAGTAAGATTAGAAATGAACGAAATGGTTGCATGACTGCTTACTTTCCTAGTCTCAACTTGAAGACGAGCTGGATTCTCTCAAGACTGCCCTAGAGAGTGACGACAAAAACAACGGGGAGCAAATGACCAATGGTGATATTCAAGCTCAGGACGCCAAAGATGAGCTCATGGATTACTTTATTGATAAATTCAGACCAAAAAATTTTGACCTGATTGCTAAAATCTACAAAGACAACCAGGTAATAATTTGAATTCATACAGCTTTGACTTATTTGCTTAAAATGGTAATTTCATGGTTTATTGAATCAATGTCAGAGAGCAACCGTACTAGCCTAGGGAGGAGCCTATCTTTGATTGATTGATAAACCATTTGATCACTACTTTGCACCTAAGATCAGATGTATGGAATTCAATAATGTAGCCTATTCCTGCATGCTTTCTTCCCCCTTTTCTCACCATTTTGAGGACTGTCCACAGATTAAACAGTATTAGCTGCTGAAGAATAATAGACCTTTTAGCTATTCTACAAAAGACCCTGGATCGATCGATGTTTTTATACAATTTTATACGCGAGGCTCTTTTGAGTGACGTTAGAGCTTCTATCACCGTTGTGCACATTCGAATTTTTTTGAAATGCATCACAACATCGTTCGATTGTGATTCTTCCTTAGAATGGCAAAAGGTCTATTGTTGTTTCCGCAACATTTTGACACCCGGAGCAGCTGTGAATTTGTTGATTTTTTATGGGTTAGACTAAATCTCTTCAACGTTCATCTTCTTCAGTAAATGTTTTTACAATGACTTGGGGACCTAGGACCTGAATAGAATCCTATATTACGTTATTTCATTACATCTTGGGCAATTTCATTACATCATGCACCGTGTTTGTAGCTCAGAATCTGAAGTTTATTTTCTTTATATTTCTACTTTTTGTTGTTTTCTCTTCAGCGCAAGTCTACCCAGTGCTAGAAATCAAATTCCTATGGCTCCTGTGCGTGTGAATAGTGAGCTCCTACACAGCTCTCGTTTCAAACTTCCACTAATAATATGACATATTGTAGGATGAAGTTTGAAACGAGGATGAACGTTTTGTAGGAGCTAACTTTTCAAACGCGTAGGGGCCATTTGAATTTGATTTCTGGCACTGGTTAGGCTTTGGCCGAAGAGAAAACAGCAATAAAAGGCAGTAATATGTAATGAACTTAGATTTCTAAGCTGTAAACACGGTGCATCATTGCCCATGATTGTATTCCAAGATTGTTCCGAGTACATGACCAAATAGGGCTCAATGAACTAGGGGTGGAAAAAATGTTTTAGTTTCTAGGACCAAAACAAGCCTTGAGAAATTTCTGCAAGAATCACTTCAGAAAAAGTATCCACTTTCGACAAGTCACGATGTGTCATGAGCTGAACCGAACTTAACGACTGATTATCAATATCAATCTTTAAACGATTAGTAATGATACTCGTTGGGCAAACTTTATCGATTTTTCAGGTGACCAATTTCATACTTAAAACAGCACCTTTTTATGAAATTCCTTGGTATAATTATAGCCTGCCAATAAAGAGAACCTTGAAGATTTTGATGCAAACTTGGCTTTCTCTTTTTTCGCTGTCTGTCTTTATCCCGCTCCTGTCTTTTTATATTCTTTCTGGGGGCCTCAACATTTCTAGGTGTCGTGGGCCGCTATTTTTCCACCCCTTCAATGGACAGATATGTAGAATCTTCGTTTTCATTCTTCTTTCTCTTGATTGCAGATAAAGGCAAAGATATCTCATGCTAAGCTGTGGACGTTTAACTACAATTCAGCGCCGATTTCCAAGGTGAGATTACTGCTCTAGGATTCTGCACGGTTTTTTGTAAGAAACTTGGAGCAGGCCATGGAACTGAAGTTTCTTAATTCAACTTGAAAATGGTGCTAAAAGTTTCTTAATTTTTTCCTTATTTTTTGAATGCATGAATTATCAATATGGTCGCTGACACTACTGCGGCAGATATGTTTCTTGATATTTAAGACATCATATAGAAATAAACAGTATTCTGTTTTGTTCAAAACATAAACGGTTAGTTGATTTTACTCAAGAACAAAGGTTCAACGAAATATTTGCAGTGATATCCATTATCTCTTAGAAGTTTTTGAATACTTCTCAGACATAGTACTAGACTTTCTTAGAATTTCGGCCATCTTAGTACTAGTTTCTTATGAACCAATTTCTCAGAAAAACATGTATCTTAATCTTGTTGGCCTTTCGAAAAGATAAATTTCTGCTTTTGTATAAGTTTACTTTTTGGTAAATCATCCAGCTCATCTTTATTCCGTCCAAAGAGAACATACTATGGGACATGTCTTGACACAGAGGAATAGAGAATGATGTATTTGCTGGAATTGTTCTCAGGAGGCTCTTGTGAAAGACAGAGGCCCTTTGCATGGGACCCTGGCATGAACCTCATGCCGGTGTGCAGATGGAGAAAATGCTTTCCTGTTTACACGAGACCTGACTTGAATCTTCACAAATATGTGGTATATTTTGCACGTGACCTGGCATAGATTTTTGAGAAAGAAAACAAAGGCGATGTGGTTTTCAGCTCGCCCCGTGTGTGTGTGATTACATAAGATTTTCACGCCGGCATGACTTCTCATGCTGTCATGAAAAGTGACGACATGAGTTATTTTTATGAGTTTCATGTCGCCCCGACATTATGTAGACCCAACAGTAGATGAGACCAGCGCACCCTTTGTGGAAGTCGTGCCGGTATGAGTTTCATATCTTGTCTCACGAAAAAAGGCTTCTTAAACAAGAATTACTGATTCCATCAAAGAAAGATAAGAGCTAACGATAATCGAAGTTATAAGAGCAGCTAAGTAAGCCCACGGATACTCTGAGACTCCGGAAACAATATTTTGCAACTTCTTCTTTATGGAAATAAAGGTTTGCCTTTGGAAGCCAACAGTTTAATCTTGAATGTGAAATATCTTCGAAACGCCTTGATTGAAGGTTACGCATATCTGTACATAGAGCACCCAAACTCAGTTTCAGTTTCATTTTAAAATTCACAACATACAAGTTTCAATATAAAATACATTAAATACAAGAATACAGATATATATAAAAAAACAATACAAACACCTAAATTAATCTAAGCAGAGGACATAGGAAACCTGTATGTGGGGAATTTCTTAAAGGAGGAGCTCTCTCAATAGATAAACTAATCGAGGAGAGAGCACCCCCTGTGTTAAAAAATCCATATTTCAGTATATCAAATGATTCCAAAAGTTGCGTTATGCGCAAGAGACCCAGAGTGACCGCAGCGACCCCAAGCCCACGGAGCCCACTCCAGGCAAAAAACCCAAACTCCTTCTGTATGTGCTTGCTGCAGTAGTTTCCTTTGTTTTTAATCACATAATATCTTAAGGAAGCTTGAAAGCAAATAATCGAATTTGGTACTTACCATGTTTGGTTCTAAGCAGACACTTGTTTGGTTGCAGGCCACATTCACTTGTATCTACTTTTTCCGTTTGTATTTAATGATTCTTTTTTGTGTAATAGTTTTGTGTAGTTTTATGTGGCTTTTAATTATTTTTTAAAATGACCGTAGGGTAAACATAGAGTTTCGCTCCCTGTGGCATCGTGTCTGTAGTATTGTAAGGTAGTTTTTAGGTAGTGTAATGAGTAACATGTTTGTAAGAACAAAAATTGATGTCATTCTTTTTTCATTCCATTCATTCACTGCTTTGTCGCAACATGTGGCTAATTTGATATCATTTATTTTTTATAGCCTCTTTATAACCAGCCATCTGACTTACCATTCTACTTTGAAAATATCAGGAGGTAAGTGCCGGATGTCTTAACAAAAGTACCCCCATTTGTCCCAACAAGGGAACAAAACGATAAGATATGGGGACCCTTTGAATTCATAGTCGCATTGTTGATATTTGACTTGAATGCACATTCATTGCATTTTAAAATAGCCCACCAAACACTGGAGATATGAGTTCGCAAAGTCACAATTTGGAGTGGACTTGAAACAAAAAGAGGTTTATCAACAAGGCCTGCCCATGATATGATTTCACAGGTATTTTGAGAAAGAATTTTCAAATTTTTAATGCCCATTTACATTTCTAATGTCACGCTAGCAATTGAGTGAACAAATGAAGGTCGATTTTCCTGCGATGCACCGGCAATCTCACGTACCAGTCTCTACAGCTCCCTATAATAAAGATTGACCCTTAGAGATCATGCACACAAGGCAAACTCACAGGTCGCTGAAGAAAGCTACTGCAGTGGCCCTCAGCCTTAAGAGACGGCTGCGTACACATGCTGTAAAGGGGCTGCACAACCCGTCCTTTGGCGTTGCGTGCCAAGTCATCGAATGTGTTTCTACTATAAGCAACACTGTTACTATCAATTTTGCAGGGAGAATGGTAGAACAAAGTATCCGCAACGATAGTCTCGGTAATCGCTTCTTTGGTGAAGAATTCTTTATTTTTCTTTCACCGAGTATTTGAAAGTTTTATTTGATATCAAGAATTCCATCACGTTGTATGGGGATAGGCCAAAAACACTGCAATGAAACCGTCGAAGATACTGCGATAGAGCTGGCTGCCATACAGTCTGAAAGCTTCATTTGCGTACGCGGGTTTTCCCGTAATTTCTGATTCTTTAAGAAGATTTTGTACAGCCATGTGAAGGATTCTTGTTTGGTTGGGAAACCATCTACAAAGGATATGCAATGGCGGCAATACACCTTTTCGCTAAGTGGCCTCGTTTTGGAGATTTTTGAAAAATTTCTTGGTTCGAAATTTCTGACCGCGGATTTGGATTCAGCACCCCGAGTTTAGTCTCATTGCAAACTTTGATATTCATAGAGTCCGCGATTTCGATTTTATGGTGATAATGAATTTGAGAATAAATATTGGTTTGACCGTGAAAATCGTTCTGGATGTAACTTTACACCCTCAGTCATTATTCACGGTCAAACCCCTTATAGATTTTCAATTTTGTTATCCTCGCAAAATCAAAATCGCTAACTCCAATGTCACAAAAACTCGCAATTAGACTAAAATTGGGGTGCTGAATGTGAATCTGGGGTCAGAAACTTCATATGACGCAAGCTAAAGAAATTTTGAAAAATTACAAAACGAGGCCGCATGGTTACACACCTTTTCAACTATGCGGCCTCGCTTTGGAATTTTCAAAATTTCTTTAAATTGCTTCACTTGGAATTTCTGACCTCAAATTCACATTTGACACCCAAATTCTAGTTTAACAGCAAATTTCCATAAGTTTAGCGCTGGCGATTTTATTCTTATGACGATCAAGAATTTGAAAATTTATAAAGGATTTGACCATGAATAATTGCTGAGGGTGTAAAGTTACACCCCGAATGATTTTCACATTTCTGAGACAGAACGCTTTGGTTGAAGATTACTGGAATCCCTGAAAAGAGCACCCAAATCCCTTCTGTATGTGTCTGTTTTCAGTAGTTATGTAATGTCTTAAGGAAGCTTGCAACCAAATAATAGATGCTTTTTTACACTACCTTTCATGGTTCCAAACTTCACCAATCTTCACCCGCAAGTATTTGGTTGCAAGAATCCTTAACTTGTAGGCTCTGTGTGTCTTTTTGTTATCTCTTTTTTTAAGTTATGACCCCTGGGTAGACAAAATATTTTGCTCCTTGGGGTATCGTCTCCGTAGTAGGGTAGCGTTAGGTGAAGGTATAGTAAGTAATCATGTATTGTAAATTTTGAATAGAATATATGTGTAAAAAACATTTTCACCGTCAAATCCCTCATAGCTTTTAAAATTTATTATTGTCATAAATCAAAATCATAAACTCTAGAAACGTGAAAATTTGCAGTTATACAAAACTTTGGGAGCTGAATCCAGGTCCTTGGCCATAAGTTTCGTGTATGAAGAGATTTGTAAAAATTTCCAAAATGAGGCCGTTAATTGAAAAGATGTAGGTGTATTGCGGTAGCAAATTATGGAAAAGCAACTGAAAGATGATCCGCTATATCCAGCTTTGAAGAAAATTGTAGCCTAGGCACACGGCAGATGGCGTTTATCTCAGACATTGCACCAGTTCTCAGATGCGAAGAAGCATATGTTCATCTCATTGTCGCAGCTGATGTTTTTCTTTTCTTTGCCGCTATTTGTCGCATCACATTATCCTACGCTCTAGGAATACTGAAGAGAGCCTTCATAGTAATTTTGCCGCAAGTAATACCGGGACAATTTGAGGGCAGCAGAATATTTACGGTTCAAAATACTTGTAATCTCCGCAACGAGGAGACTAGGTTTTGACAGCATAGGTTCCAAATCTTTAAATCTACGACAAAAGGCGGATGTAAAATTCTCTGACCTACTTCTGTGATCTGAATGACTTGTAAGAAACCTTAGCCAATTTTCTACGATTCTACCGTTGGACTTTTCAGAAATCTTGAATATTTGTCGAAATTAAAGCCTTTTTATATTTCAGCTCATTTTATGATGTGACGTCATCAAATTTCTAAATCACAAACCAGAAGAGTGAAAGAGTTTTGCTTGATACCATATTTTAGGCATTCATAAACTGTAGTTTTCTTGAAAATTATTTGATCTTTCGTCAACAGGTTTAAAATAATTACGATAGTTTTATTTTTTGTCGAAAATTTTCTTGAATTCTTAGAAAAGAAGAAAAGCACTGTAATTCTGAAAACAGTGAAGATTTCAGAAAAGTCCAACAGGAGATTTACTGTAAAATACTTCAAGTTTCTTTGAACCCGTTCAGTGCAAAGAAATAGGTCATAGAATTTTACACCCTGCTTTTTAAAGATTTGAAACCTATGCTGGTTTTGACGACAAAGAAATTTATCTCGGCGTGAAGAATGAATCAGTCTTGTTTCAGAGCGCCCAGAAATATTCGGTTTTCGTCATGTTCCGTTGCTTTTGAAGGTGAAGGTGAAGTTTTTAGCGCCAAGCATTGGGATTGCAGAAATATAGAACCCTTATAGAATCCGCGACCCCTTGTCATGATGCTTAAGTGGTGGGGCTGTACCTAGGATCGAACCCTGTCCGTCTAATTGTTCTGGCTGCAAATTCAGAAGAGTACACCACTGCGCCACAATTTGTTCAGTGCTCACATGTTGATGTTTCAGAATTCCTAGCTGGACTTCCATTTCCAGATTCAGTCATTTTCAAATCTGCTGGTACAAATAGTGCCATTTATTTTTGTGTTCTCGCTATCTTCCTGTTGAGCATCTGAAGGTACTTTTGGTAGGACACTCAGAAGCAGCATGGGTTCCAAACCTTTAAATGGGTGTAAAAGGTGGGTGTAAAATTCTGTGACCTAATTCTTCTGATTCAATGGCTTAAACGAAACTTGATCGACCTATCCATAATAGACCTTTTAGCTATTCAGCAAAAAGGCCTGGATCGAACGTTATTTTTATACTTTTTTATATGCGAGGTTCGATCGACTGGTGTTAGAGTTTCTATCACTATTGTGCACGTTCGAAAATTCTGCAAAATGTAGTAAAGTATCATTCGATTGAGATTCTTTTCAGAATAGCTAAAGGTCTATTCTACCGTTAGACTTTTCAGAAATTTTGAATATTTTTGAAATTACAGCGCATCTTATATTTCAGCTGTTAGGACGTCGTCAAATTTCGAAATCATAAACAACAAAAGTGACAGACTTTTGCTTGATACTATGTTGTTGTTATCCATAAACTATGTTTTTCTCGGAAATTATTTCATGATGTGTCAAACAGTCTAAGAATACCGTAGTTTAAGTTTTTTTTGAAAATTGCCCTTGAATTGTTGAAGAAAGAAGAAAAACATTCCCATTCTGAAATTATTGAAGATTTCATAAAAGTCCAGCTGCAGAATTATTGTAAAATACCAAAGGTTTGTTTGAAGCCATTCAGTTCACAGCAATTAATCATTGAGTTTTACACCCACCATTTTAAAGATTTGGAACCTATTAGCTTGCGCGCAGACTATCCCTTATCAGAGAGGTCCTCATAATGTTGTGTCTGTGCATCAGCGACCAAATCCTTGTTCTCAGTTCATGAGAAACGCGAAACCTTTCCTGATAGGCTGATGCACATCCCCTTTCTTTCATGAGCGTCTCTGTTTTTGTTCGAGTCTGTAGGTGTTTAGTTAGCAAGACCACGGAAAAAGCTGGCTAAAAGGTACTTAGGTATGGATGCTATGCCTTCTCTTTCTATAGGCCGCTCTATTAAATCAAATTCAATTACTTTGTTCCTCAATAGAGGCAACCTCACATGGCGCAGAACGAGGATTTGGTTGCCGATTTGCGGACTTTGCTGGGGGGGGGGTCCTCTCTGCAAAGAAATCAGTTGAGTCTACGCGCAGGCTAAAACCTATGCACTCAGAGGCTATTCTCATCAAAGCAAATTCTTTGTGCTTCCCCACGGTGTAACCACACTTTGTGGTCCTTGAGTTTTGACCTCTCTTCACTGTACCTAGCACGTTCATCAGGGCGGGGACTTGAGCAGACTTGCTCTAGTCTATTCCCTTAGTCCGTCGGACCCTTCCCTTTTTGACTGTCCTGGATCTGCCATTCCAACATTCCGTGAAGGGCCAAAAGGGAAAGCGAGAGAAACGAATAGACTTGTACAGTTTGCAGCCTTATGAATTATTAATGAGATAGGGCATGTGTGAGCTGTTGTGCCAAAGATACGGGGGTATGTTTCCTATACAATAATCTATCGGGTGTCCCAAAAAAAGGTAACAGATTTGATCAAGGCTAGTATAAAGAATTTAGCTCTAATCAATCGGAAATCATCTTTGAACTATTCCTTGATAGTTTACTTGAAGATAGATACCTTGTTTGGTGATACAAGAACATTGAGAGAAGATGTTTTTATCTTGAAAGCACAGATTTGCCGCCATCTCGAAACCAGAGCTTTTAGGTTTTGGCCTAAACTACAACGCGCTGTTTTGGGGAATCTCCTCAAGGACATACATAGCGTAGAAATTCTGAACAAGGACAAGTGTGCTTAGGTACACAATTGAATGGAAATGTAAAAACTAAAGACTGACAAACTTATCAATGAATATAATCACCAAGGAATATCTTTCTTCAGTCAAGATGAATTTACAGAATAGAAACAATTTAAGCACGAGTGAGCACTTTCAAGGATCTTATCCTTGTTAATTGTTATCCTTTGGGTATACGCGATTGCTTGTTTCGTAATAATTCCGATGATAACAAAATGCAGTTTATTCCAACAAGGAAGATTTTTTCACACCCAAGGGAATTATTTCGCTGATGAATAACTTTTATTCGGCAGGTGTAATTCAAAGGTTTTGTTGAATGAAAGGAGATGTCTCTTTTGGGAAAAAAATCGTGAATTTGATTTCAAGTTCGATTTCGATTTCCATCAAGAATCTTTCCGAAGCACGAGGTTTCTTGCTTGTACTTCGCTCTGATTCAGGAGATTCCACAACAAGTGCGTCAACAACTTAGGCCGAAACCCAAAAGCTCTGGTTTAGGGGTGGAGGCAAATCTTGACTTTCATGATAAAAATTTCTTCTTTCAATGCTCCAATATCAGCAAACAAGGTGTCTATCTTCAAGTTGACTATCGAGGAATAGTTTAGAGATTATTTCCGATCGATTCAAGCTAAATCCTTAGCGCTAGCCATGATCAAATCTGTTACCTTTTTTCTGGGACACCCGGTAGGATATTTACGAAGATTTCTAATTTAATCGGCTAGATAATTATTTTTGCTAACTGTCTTTAATAATGAAAATACATCAGGTTACCTCTCACAACTTTCTACATCAGAAAGCGATGCAGAATGGCTCATTGGAAACATCTAAGAATGCCGCCAGCAGACAGAATCCTGTCCGCCAACGTCATGAAAACAAAAGATTTATCTCATTAATGAAGGCTGATTTCCAGTCAGTGGAATTTCCGAGCGGGCGGAAATTCTATTGTTTGTGGGAGAAAATGTCACTCTGAAATTGAATAGATAGTTACGGCTGAGCAACCTTTTATTGTCTAAAATTCCGCCCGCTCGGAAAATTCCGCTGACTGGAAATTGGCCGTAAAGGCTGATTTCCAGTCAGCGGAATTTTCCGAGTGGGCGGAATTTTAGACAATAAAAAGTTGCTCAGCCATAACTATCTATTCAATTTCAGAGCGACATTTTCTCCCACAAACAATAGAATTTCCGCCCGCTCGGAAATTCCACTGACTGGAAATCAGCCTTAACTCATAAGGTTGCAAATCGTACAAGTCTGTTCTTCGCTTTTTCTCGCGCGGAAACTTGGAATAGTGGAGCCAGAAATTATCGTAAATGGAACGGTAAGACGGACGAAGGAGCAGACTAGGGGCAAGTCAAGTCTAATACTTGAGTTACCAAATCTGAGACTGGCAGTTGAAGGCGCTACCATTGAGCCATCCTCGTTTATTTGTGAACAGGAAGCATACCCGAGCACTCTTTGTTCCATTATTGATTGTACTAGCAGTTTGTGAAGTAGTTCTTAAAAATATTTTTGGTATCAAGTTTTTTTATCAATTCTCCTTTGCTTCAACAGACACAAGCGGTTCAGGGTAAATTTAATCAAGTTTCTGCAGATGAAAAAGATTGCACAAAACAAACAGGTTGGTTAAGTTATTTCTTTTGACCGCCCCATCACATGGTCGGTCAGGTTTTCGTGGCCAGGATCCAGTTATCTGTAAGGATTAAAAGTGACAGAAATTTGTACAAATGGTACCATATGCAAGAAATTCGGATGCAATCAGACAAGATGTTCCTCGTATTGAGGCCGTTTTTACTTGTGTGTCTTTATCAGAGAGTGACTTAATGAAAATGAAAGTTAATGAAAATTGTCCCGCAATCCCAGCTGGTTAACATTTACCATGCTCTTGTGGAGAGTCACTTGCGATATGCAAATGTTGTATGGGGGTCTCTCTCCAACACAAAATTAGAAGGCCTTCAACGTCTGCAAAATAGAGCTCAGTCAATCATAGAAGGGGCAAAAATCAAAGATCAGTGGTCTTGAGACTGGTTGACTGTAGAACAACTAATAAACTTTGACCGATCTGTTATGACCTATAAGATGATGAATAAGATCTGCCCTGAAAGCCTTTGGGATAGATATAAAACAAGAAATATGTACTCAAGTTATAGAACAAGAAACTGCACGGACATTCAACTTCCGAGATATAATCTTGAGTACTCAAAGAAAAGCTTTCACTATTCGGGTCTAAAAGCTTGGAACGAAATCCCCACTACCATCAGGGAACTCTCTACCTTGCAACAATTCAAAAAACACCTCAAGATACATTTGAGGAGCTGAATTAAACTCAAACACGATTCCCTGGAAGATCAGCCCCACCCAATGAATTTTTTATATATTTATTTTTTATGCCTGTACATTTTAAGTTTTGCTGAAGGGATTTTTCGTGTATAAATAATGTATAATAATAATAATAATAATAATAATAATAATAATAATAATAATAATAATAATAATAATAATAATAATAATAATAATAATAATAATAATAATAATAATAATAACTTACAAACATGAAATTATTCTAGCAATAGCTCTGACCATTTGTAGTTGGACCCCGCAGTTATATTTCAGTATTTATGCTCATGCAGAGGAAAGTTTGTTCCTTCCTGAGGAGAATGTTCCTGGAAGGTAGAACCTTTGAATATTGTAAATAGGGTTTTATATTTTGATTTAGTTAATAGCTGTTTTTTTTCTGTATTATATTGTAATTAAAATTTTTGCGGAGGGCGCCTTGAAAATTAACTTTTGAAGGGCAGCCCTCATTAAATGAATTAAATATGAAATATGTATATATGAAATATGTGGTGCTGTTGGGTTCTGCATGGCACTACCCCGTACCACAAAATCTTAAGTAGTCCCCCCGCTGGAAAATTAGGCTAAGTTCTTGCAAGTAAACACAGTGGAGACGGAATTTTCTTCTTTATGAATTATGCAGGCTCAAATCAGAAAAATCCTAAACAGATCGCTCACGTGAGAATTTGTGCCTACTTTCTCCATGTTTTAGCACAACATTGCCTCTACACACGTAATCAAAGTATGGACGCAGGTGTTTTAAAACCATTGCTCATTCCAATATCAGTAGTATCTTTTCGTTGTTAGGATGATGCTATCAAGCAGCAATACGAGCGCCAGAAAGAAATCTGGATAAAGAAGCTTGAGAGAATAGAAAGCAATATAAAGCGAAGGTACGACATTATTATCCTTAGACTAATATAAGGCATCTAGGCATTAAGCCATGTTTACAAAATCGCGCCAGTGGCAACTGCAACGCAGTGCTGCTTTCGTTTTCGAGTGCATTCTTCAATAGATTTCTTGTTTTTGTACGAATTTTCTTATCTATGTCGATTCGACAGCTTGTAACTCGCTTGTCTATTGTCGAGCCTGTTTGCAAAGTTTTTCATGTAATCTCACAAGAATACAACATTAAAATTGTTGGGAGAGACTTCAGGGATTTCTTTTAGATTTTCAAAATGTTCTGAAGATTTTCTTTGGGACTTGAGATTTAGTGAAGATCTCTTAAGATTTCAAGATTCTTCGAGAGTTTTAGAATTTTATAGGAAAGTGTAGGATATAGGAGAGTTACTTGTCCCTCGCATCTGAAAAGCTTCTCTTTAATTATTCATAACGAGACCTGCATGGCCTTGCTTTGCCGTATGTTTGCCGATATATTGAGGACCAAGCTGCAAGCGATCCAAAGTCTTCATTGTTATTTGTCAGATTTTGATTGATAGGCCATTCCGTTTGGTTTTGCGTTTTTTATAAAATCTGACAATCCGTCTGTTTGATCAATTTGCAAATGTTTGGAACGTTTTGCAGAGAGGCAATGGACCTTTTTACTTGCAAAACAGAGGTTTGGATCAAACGTCCACATCTGATTATCTGTGAGGGGGCGGGGCATGACCCCCGGCCCCTTTCTCGGTATAAACACTGCTAGCTGTAGAAAGAAGTTGCTTCGGATCTTAGAAGACTTTTCAAAGAATTTATTATCAACAAATTTGCACAAAGTGAGTTTGCAATAGTTCAGTATACACAGGTGAAGGTGACGTGAAGGTGAAGTTGTGGTTTTTAGCGCCAAGCGCGGGGATTACAAAAATAGAGCAGAGCTAATCGAGTCCGCGACCCCTTGTCATGACGCTTAACCCTCTCAGGCGCTGAGTCCCAGTTTTCAAATTTTGGTCCCAGAATCTCAAAAAAATGAAAAATTTTCGATTTCGCTGAAAATTGGTACAGGCCCCATTTCTGACCCGTAGAATTCGATTTTGGGATCAGTTTTGTGATGAAATGCGATGTAGGGGCAAAAAACTGGGGTTAAATGTGGGGGCTATAATACAAATACAGCAGGAAAATGACCAAAATGTCAAATAGTGCCAAATGGGCTGAAACCTTGCCCCAACACCATTTTTGACCCGTAGAAACCAAATCTGGTACTAGTTTGTCAATGAAATTCGATCTAAGGGGCTGAAATTGGGGTTGAAAGTTGGGGCAACATAATCAAACAATGTGAAAAGTGACCAAAATGTCAAATAGTACAAATGGCTGAAACCTTGCCCTAACCCCATTCTTGGCCCGTAGAAACCAAATCTGGTACTATTTTGTCAATAAAATTCGATCTAAGGGGCTGAAATGGGGGTTAAAATTGGGGGCAACACAATCAAACAATGTGAAAAATGACCAAAATGTCAAATAGTGCCAAATGGGCCGAAACCTTGTCCTAACCCCATTCTCGGCCCGTAGAAACCAAATCTGGTACTATTTTGTCAATAAAATTCGATCTAAGGGGCTGAAATGGGGGATAAAATTGGGGGCAACACAATCAAACAATGTGAAAAATGACAAAAATGTCAAATAGTGCCAAATGGGCCGAAACCTTGCCCTGACCCCATTCTTGGCCCGTAGAAACCAAATCTGGTACTATTTTGTCAATAAAATTCCATCTAAGGGGCTGAAATGGGGGTTAAAATTGGGGGCAACACAATCAAACAATGTGAAAAATGACAAAAATGTCAAATAGTGCCAAATGGGCCGAAACCTCGTCCTAACCCCATTCTCGGCCCGTAGAAACCAAATCTGGTACTATTTTGTCAATAAAATTCGATCTAAGGGGCTGAAATGGGGGTTAAAATTGGGGGCAACACAATCAAACAATGTGAAAAATGACCAAAATGTCAAATAGTGCCAAATGGGCTGAAACCTTGCCCTAACCCCATTCTCGGCCCGTAGAAACCAAATCTGGTACTATTTTGTCAATACAATTCGATCTAAGGGGCTGAAATGGGGGTTAAATGTAGGGGCAACATAATCAAACAATGTGAAAAATGACCAAAATGTCAAATAGTGCCAAAGGGCTGAAACCTTGCCCCAACACCATCTTTGGCCCGTAGGAACCAAATATGGTACTATTTTGTCAATAAAATTCGATCTAAGGGGCTGAAATCGGGGTTAAAAGTTGGGGCAACACAATCAAACAATGTGAAGAATGACCAAAATGTCAAATAGTGCAAAATGGGCTGAAACCTTGCCCTAACCCCATTCTCTGCCCGTAGAAACCAAATCTGGTACTATTTTGTCAATAAATTTGATCTAAGGGGCTGAAATGGGGGTTAAAAGTGGGAGCAACATAATCAAACAATGTGAAAAATGACCAAAATGTCAAATAGTGGCAAATGGGCTGAAACCTTGCCCCAACACCATTTTTGACCCGTAGGAACCAAATCTGGTACTATTTTGTCAATGAAATTCGATCTAAGGGGCTGAAATGGGGGTTAAATGTAGGGGCAACATAATCAAACAATGTGAAAAATGACCAAAATGTCAAATAGTGCCAAATGGGCTGAAACTTTGCACCTGTCCAATTTGTTACCCCATTTTTTGATCCGTATAACCAAGTCTGGTACTATTTTGTAAATGAAACTCTATCCTTTGGGGGGTAAAATGGTAGATTAAGTAGAGGCAACAAATGAAGCCATCAGAAAACTGACCAAATTGTAAAGATGCCAACATTTCACAGGACACCAAAGGGAGGGTTCAAAATAGGACGGCTATGTGACATTTTGGTTAAAATCTCAGCATTTAAGAGGGGCTATGCTTTCACGATACTAGGTCCTGTATTCAAACTAATTAGGGACACAAAAACATTAATGAACAAGTAACACAGTTAAAACATTATCATTCATATCCATCTTGGGACTGGGATGCCTGTGACTGGCTACTTGGCAAATCGTATTCACGACGAATGTGGAAGTGATTCCAACACTGCTTCTCTGCAGAAAGCTTGCATATTGCAAATGGTTCTCCGGGATTTGAGGCATTTATTGCATTTGTATGATGTCTTTTGTTTACAGACTCGACATTTGAGTCTCCTTTCTTTGCTTGTCGTATCTCCCGTTTCAATTCTAGCCAGATCGTGACTACCTGTATGAGGAGAGCAACTGGTTTAGAGTCGGGCACCAGGTCACATAAATTACCTCACAGCTGCCAAGCAAAGTACAAAAATTATTGTAAAAGCCCAAATGACTGGCAAAGGTGAAGGATATGACGTACGTTTAAAGTTGCCACAAAAGATGGGATATATACTATTACAAAAGGATTCCACATAACCTCAATTTTGCAGAGGCATTCAATGATCAATTGATTTGCGAAAAAAAGATAAAGGAGAGTTTTGTGCTGGCTAAACTACTCACATTGTGTCACTGTAGTTGGGTCTTGTTTCAGAGAAAGACAAATGCATAGACTTACCTTTTCTGGGTGATAAAGCAACAGTTCTGATACTACATCTGGTACGTGGTTGCCTAGCAGGATAATGTAGAATCTCTTTTCTGGCATTTTGCAGCTTGGACTTGGCAAACCAAACACGTATCACTTCGAAACGAAATGCCGCACTTTCGTTGAAGGGCTTCGCCCGAAGATTGCTATTGCCCCAGATGGCATGACTGTTAACAAGGGCATACATTTCAATCAATGAATCTAAAACCCGATTCTGCTTTCTTACGGTTCGAAATTCTGCATTATAATATGCTAGTTGCTGATTACAGCGATCAACCCAGCCGTACACAGAACGGTAGAGAGCTGCAACTCTGGGTATGTGGACACCAACCTCGTTACCCTCGCGGTTTCTGACGGACATTGTCTCCCAGCTTTCTTGCCTGGAATCGATATCATTATCAACAAAACATACAGCGTTGTTGTCGTTCCAGTATGTGATCGTGACAAAATCTTTGTGGAGGGTCTTCGAATAGCCTCTAGCGAAATTCTTCGCTTTCTTTACAAACTCAGCGTGTCGGGATGGGAAGTGGGCTGTTTTCCCCCGTTGCGTTGCCACAATGCTGGTGTTCCAGACTTTCTTTGCATCCTCTATCAGTGGTAAGGTTGGGAAGCCACTGTCAAGAACTAGCATCTTGCCCTGATTCTTGTGTGCCTCTATCAGTTGCTCCACAATGTTGTATGTCTTCACCTTAACTGTCGATGTATACGTTTTGTTACCTGCTTTTACCAAGTGGTTTGTAATCATGTAGCGACCGAACTGTCCTCTTTCTCCTAGCTTGTAAATTGTCCAGCCCATCTTTATTGGCTTATCTGGATTTCGAATTTTATAGGCATTTCTTTTGCTCTTGCTGCAAACTCTTCCTTCGTCGATGCACAGTTTGCTGCCTGACGTCCAAAGCGCTATGGATTTTTGTCTCAGCAATTCTACTCCGGACAATATATTTTGGAGAGGGTGGTAGCCTGCTGTTCCCTTTGCCGGCAAATCAGCTTGACAGACAACACAGAAGTGCTTTGCCACGGCTTGAAAAGTTTTGAAAGGCATCAGCTTCTTGATTTCCTGTTGGGCTTTCAAGGGATCATCACTCCATGCCCAACGTTTATTTGGGTAACGAATTAATGAAAAGTGCCATTTAATAGCTAAAAAGCCTTTGATAAAGGATCTTCCTTTTTCATTCTTCATAAGGATCCCTACTCGTGACATATAGTTAATGTCATCAGCTCCATGCGCATTAGTTGCATCAATACATTTGTCTAAAAATTCATCATCAATTATCAATTCGACTACATCATGAGGAGCAAACTCATAATCAAAGTTAACAGAGCAGGTTCCGAATTCATCAAGGCCATGAACGGGAGAAATCTGATCCGGTTGATTCTCGTTCTTGGTAGACCAATGACAGCAACCAGGTGCATCATCATCACTATCGGCTCCTTCGGGATCATAAATTTCATCTTTACCCAACTCATCTTCTGAACTAGTTGCTGACCAATAAATGTCACTTTCATCATCTGAAGAGCTATCAACATCGCCGTCACTTTCACTTGAAGACATCTGCAAACAAAAAACCTTGAATTTAGTTCATAGCAATACAGCGTGATTTTTATTGCTAGTTATCCATACTTTGGGATTTCAATATATTGCTGGAATTTTGGAAGATATCTTTGACTCTCCAACTCATTCATACTGGCTCAAAAATAACCACAAACTAAACGGAACACCTGTACTATGTAGAGATCCAGTGATACGCAGCATTGATATGAAGCGGTATAATACGGCAATTTGTATTTGAAATGGAAACTGGCTCAGTGGGGTTACATCCTTCCCTCGAGAAGTTTCATGTACGCCTGTAAAGGGAAACTTCAGGAAGAATGAGAATTATTCCCCCACACGTTGCCACATAGCAAACTTGGTACTCACCTTCTTACTCCGTGGCACTTGATAGGCAACGAATTGTGGAGGCAAGTGAATCAAGTTGTAATCATCATGTTACTCCTTGCGGTTACCATAGAGCTGCGCATGCGTATTAAAATTAATAACTGTAAATTAAAAACTTTGCTGAAGTAGTAGATAATACGCCATTGAAAAGTCTGCAGCAAGACGCCTGCAAACTCTGAAAAGTCGGCAAAGATGGATTGGAAAATTTACAAAAAAGGAGAAGGACAAGGACAGTTCGGCTGCTACATAATCACAAAACTCAGATATTGAAGGCAGGGGGCAAGACACTGATGTCGACAGCAAAGGGGAAGACAAACAATGTTGTGGAGCAATTGTTGGAGGCACACAAGAATCAAGGAAATATGCTAGCTCTTGACAGTCGCTTCCTAACCTTACCACTACTAGAGCATGCAAGGAACCTCTGAAAATCCATCATTGTGGCAACACAATGGGTGAAAACAGCCCACTTCCTTGCGTGACATTCTGGAACAACTGCAATAATGATATGTTTTCTGGAAAGAAAGCTGGCACACAACGTCGGTGAAAGACAGCGATGCTGACGAGGTTTGTGTCCACATACCCCCAGAGTTGCAGTTCTACGCCGTTCTGTGTACGACTGGGTTGATCGCTGCCAGGACCAAACGTCAAAATCGGGCTCCAGCCTCGTTGAGTGATAGGTATGCCCTCGTCAAAATTCATGCTGGCAAGCGTTCCACAGAGAAGCAGTAGTGTTGGAACCATTTCCATATTTGTCGGACATACCATTTGCCAAGCAGTCGGTCACAGGTTTCCCAATCCAAAGCTGGTTTTTACAGGGTCAGACAGAAATGAAGTCAATTCAAAGTCTTACCCCCATTTCCCCCCCAATTCACTCCATATCCTTCTATGTTATGTTCAGCTGTCAACTCAAATTTCAACACCTTAGATCACGTTTCATCCCAAAAATAGTACGAGATTCAGTTTCTAAGGGTAACAAATTGGACAGGTGCAAAGTTTCGGCCTATTTTCCACTGATTGACATTTTGGTCATTTTTCACATTGTTTGATTGTTTTGCCCCCACTTTTAACCCCCATTTCAGCCCCTTAGATCGAATTTTATTGACAAAATAGTACCAGATTTGGTTTCTACGGGCCGAGAATGGGGTTAGGACAAGGTTTCAGCCCATTTTGCACTATTTGACATTTTGGTCATTTTCACATTGTTTGATTGTGTTGCCCCCAATTTTAACCCCCATTTCAGCCCCTTAGATCGAATGTTATTGACAAAATAGTACCAGATTTGATTTCTACGGGCCGAGAATGGGGTTAGGACAAGGTTTCAGCCCATTTGGCACTATTTGACATTTTGGTCATTTTTCACATTGTTTGATTGTGTTGCCCCCAATTTTAACCCCCATTTCAGCCCCTTAGATCTAATTTTATTGACAAAATAGTACCAGACTTGGTTCCTACGGGTCAAAAATGGTGTTGGGGCAAGGTTTCAGCCCATTTGGCACTATTTGACATTTTGGTCATTTTTCACATTGTTTGATTGTTTTGCCCCCAATTTTAACCCCCATTTTAGCCCCTTAGATCGAATTTTATTGACAAAATAGTACCATATTTGGTTTCTACGGGCCGAGAATGGGGTTAGGGCAAGGTTTCAGCCCATTTGGCACTATTTGACATTTTGGTCATTTTTTACATTGTTTGATTGTGTTGCCCCCAATTTTAACCCCCATTTCAGCCCCTTAGATCGAATTTTATTGACAAAATAGTACCAGATTTGGTTTCTACGGGCCGAGAATGGGGTTAGGACAAGGTTTCGGCCCATTTGGCACTATTTGACATTTTTGTCATTTTTCACATTGTTTGATTGTGTTGCCCCCAATTTTAACCCCCATTTCAGCCCCTTAGATCGAATTTTATTGACAAAATAGTACCAGATTTGGTTTCTACGGGTCAAAAATGGTGTTGGGGCAAGGTTTCAGCCCATTTGGCACTATTTGACATTTTGGTCATTTTCCTGCTGTATTTGTATTATAGCCCCCACATTTAACCCCAGTTTTTTGTCCCTACATCGCATTTTATCACAAAACTGATCGCAAAATCGAATTCTACGGGTCAGAAATGGGGCCTGTACCAATCTTCAGCGAAATCGAAAATTTTTCATTTTTTTGAGATTCTGGGACCAAAATTTGAAAACTGGGACTCAGCGCCTGAGAGGGTTAAGTGATGGGGTCCTACCGGGTATCGAACCTACTCCACCTGACTGTTCTGGCTTCAATGCCTGAGGATTACACCACTGCGCCACAACACCTTCTGTGCCACACAGAGGCAAGTGTCATTGTTCTTTTTTATTTGTTTCTTGTTATTTTCATTCATTGTTGTCTGACTTTTTCCAACTGAATAGCTATGGCTGAAAAGATTAACCTTCTATTTACAAATCGCAAAATGAAACCCTCGCTTGCTCGCACTTTTGAGCTGTAACTGTTACATTTCCAAATCAGCTAAGAATGAACGGAAATAACGAGAAGGAAGGCCAAAAGGCAAATAAAATGTACCAATGTATTAACAGAAACACTCGTAACCCAATTTAAGCAATGTTATCTTTGAGTAACTCTCCAAAAATTGTTCTGAAATCCGAAGCAAATTCTTGCCACAGCTAGCATCTTTATTCCGAGAACGGGGGTCATGCTTTTATTTTTCTTCACAAATTTACTAGATTATTTGGACGCGTTATCCAAGCCTCTTTTAAAAAGTTAACAGGTCTGTTTCATATCTAGGTTTAGTGAGCTTCTATTTTCTTATTCTTTGAATATACAATTTAGTTATTTCACCAAAGAGTCTAAGATTTTGAAAACTGTGAAAAATGTTACGGTAGCAAACTTTGAGCGAGCGTTCACACGAGACTGGCAACCGGCACAATTTGAAAACGATGGGAAATTGGACGTGAACAAATTTGATGCAATGTCTCCAAGAAGTTGATGCCAAAGAAATTAATTCACTTTCACTCAATATCAGGTTAGCCTTACACTGTTTTCGGAATGTAATGGTAAGAGTTCCTTTTTCAAAATCTACAGTTTTTAAAATCTGCCGGCGAAAAATGTGCCGTTTTCGTTTGAGCGGGAGGCCTATCCGCCTTATTTTTTAACGGTTTTCAAAATGAGCTACTCAACGAAAGAGTCTAAGATATTGAAAACGCTGAAAAGTGTTACTGAAAAATGTTAAAAGAAAACTCAAAGAAAAGGATATGATGTTGCACCGCTATTTTAATGATTTTCATACCATGCCAGAGAAATGTAAATTTGCCGAAATGTAAGCTATTTTATCGGTAACTATATGTGCAAATAAAATAATTGTTATTGCGCTTCGAACAGAGCTTTGCAATGTACGAGTTTTCGGGCTTAAACCCATCATCAAGATAAGTCCATTCACTTGATAATAGGCTGTTTTAGCAGCAAGACGCGGACGTCTTGGAAAACGTGGCTACTTGTTTTATTTTTTCGAGCATTCTAATTTTCCTACCTTTTCCCTCTCAGAAAGCTGCTCACAGACAAACAAATTCCCTAAGAATACTTTGCATTTTCGCATTTCCATCATTTGTGAAAGTGCTCATTTTGTATTTTGCTTCCCTTGTCGACGCCCTATGTTTTGCAGTGCGGCCTTCAGCAGTACACTTTTCAGGTTGTCAGTTTCAGAATAGAACGTACAATAAGTCTCTCGAGACTCGCAAAAGTTTCGCAGTTGATTTCTCTTTGTAATTTAAACAAAAGAATTATGCTGGCGTCTTCTTGACTCACGTCTTCTTGCTAAAACAGTCTAATGGGTTTAAGCGCGAAACGTCGTACATTTCAAAGCTCTGTTCGAAGCGCAATAACAATTACTTTATTTGTATAGTTATCATTTTAACATTGTGCAACACGCATAAAAGAAGTTTGTTTGTGTATTTTATTGGTAGTTCACTTTAGTATATATATATGTTATTTTGTCTGCAGGGCAAAGTTATCGAAAGTCAGAGCATTTTATGAAAGGGAATTTCCAGAAATCAAAAGACAAAGAGAGCAGCAAGAACGAATGACAAGGTAGTAACAGCTCTTTATCTCCTTAACTGGCTATTTTATTCCTCATGTCATCCACTACGAACTTAGGCCACACGTCCGTTTGTGCGTAGGAAATATAAGTCACGCATGTTTACCTCGTTTTACTTTGTTATTTGTTGTCGAATTTTTCTCGGGAATGAGTGGATGACGGCTTCCCCAGTGTTATACTTTCGTAGCTACCAGTCAGGATTCTGCAATTTGATATTTTTTAGGCTTGGTTCTCGAAGTACATGGGGTGCTTTTGCAAGAAGTGAGGCGGAATTTGAAGAAATCGTCGATAATCTCAATGAGCTAGAGGTTAGATATTGTTTCTTGCTATTTACATGATGATCCAAAACAATGCAACAATGCTGTAAATCCTTTGATATCCCCAGGGACTTATTTGCAAAGTAGATCGTTGAATGGAGGTTATTCTAGGGAGGGGGCTGACTGAGCTTTATAGTAGATGAGTTCTTAAGATTTACAAATTCAGAAACCCTCACGAGAGCTGATTCCATGAGAGACATATTTATTAAAAATGGGCCTGAGGCGGGAGCTTATTCGAAGCTGGAGTTGTATTTGCAGGATCTACATCGTTGCCGTTTACCAAACTGCAAAATCATTTGCCCAATTCATTAAGTTCTACGAGTTACCGATATACGTACAACAGAAAAGATGAATTGAATGCCAAAACTTATTTCACTGTCATCGTCCATAGTTTTCTGTTCTTTTGGACAATTCTAGTGTTGACCAGTTGTGGCCAGGGTGTTTTTTGAAGCTAAAACGAAGGACAATTAGTTCCCAAGGAAAGAAAAGGAAATGAAGAGGAAAAGTAATCTTTCTTTGTTGTGATTTATTTTCCCTTGCTAAAAAGGTGTTATTATACAGAGGATAATCTAACTCGGCTAATTTTGAAACACTTAAATAATGAGGAATAACTATCATCTTTTGGCTTGTCTTAGTCATTAGATTGATAGAAATTGCATCTTTATCTGTGAAAGTTTGATCGGTTAGAGGGAACTTCTTTGGGTAAACACTGTACATAGTTCTGCGTGAAGAGCAAGCAGGAGTCTACTCTTGAGCAATCTTGAATCAACAGAAGCGACCACTGCGATTCATCTGCTTATTGTTTATTTGCGATCAAATAATTTTTTTTGCTTAGCATAGAAATAGCTCGTAAATTGAACATCGTTGTTTGTTGTTGATTCTAAATGTTTGTTCAGGAATTCATCTACTTATTCATGAATCTGTTTCTCCAGGCAACTGAAAAACAAATGCACCAGCTGGCCATTGATCCACCGAAACTGCTTGACAGATACGAAAGAAGAATTCAGTATAGAAACAAAAATGGTATGTTTTTATTACAGTGATTGATATCAAGTTAATTCCAATAAAGTCTTTCTCTTGAACATGCACACTAAGGCTTCGTACATAGTGTGTTCCAAATTTGGGTTATTGAAATGTTTTTTTTATTTAACAAAAGCTTTAAAGAAGCCTTGGGTAACTGATTCATCATACTAAACCCGTAAGCCGCGGGGGAGGCACTCTCAAACTTGACTTGACGGAATGTGCCGCTCAACAGGGTGTCCTCTTGTGGTAAAAGATATGCGACAGGGTGTCTTTTTCTGAAAAAATTATGGGACGGGGTATCATAATTGATAACAAATCTATGAATATCGTAGAATATCTTAACATATATTGAATACTGATGAAGACGCAAGTCGAAACGTTTACCAGAAGTGTTTTTCTTGGGCATCTATATATATATAAAAATTTTGCCAAAAATATGTATGATCAATTGTTCCAAGAAGAGTCTAAAAATTACATTGCTACAAGATATTACGTTAGATATTAAGATATTATATATATATATATATATATATATATATATATATATATATATATCTTAATATCTAACGTAATATCTTGTAGCAATGTAATTTTTAGACTCTTCTTGGAACAATTGATCATACATATTTTTGGCAAAATTTTTATGCAACAGGGTATACTTTTGGGGCATTTTGTCTGTGACACGGTGCAGGGTGTAGAGAGTTTTCCACACACCCCCGTCACTTCCCTAGTTAAGTAACCCTCCCCCGGGCCATTAACACAGCAAAGAAAACTGTAATCTGTGAAAAGAAAACTGTTATCTGATGTGAACGCACAACAGCCAAAATAAATCTGTAACCAAAGAGAGAACTGTTGAATCCTGCAAGAATAAATCTGAAATTTTGACAGGAAAGAAAATAAGTCAGTAACTGCAATGAATAGCAATGTTGAATAAGCATAAACGCGTTTCATTGCACACTCGTCAAGTTGCTTCATGCGAAGAATCAGTTAACGATACAAACAATCCGGTTTAGCACCAGAAGGACAAGGGAAAATCCAAAACCACGTGGCAGTAACACCCATGTGGCAGTGACAAAACTTCTTGTATTTTGTTAACTATTTTGAAGAACCTTGCCAAGTGTTGATTGCCAAAGTTCAACTGTGCCTTCATTCCCAAAATCAGACAGAAGTGCAGGAAAATTAACGAAGTTTGGAGATAGACCCTCTTTATTTGATATGAGTAATCCTTCGATCGTACTTATCACGTGATTGAAAGTAAGGTTCTTTTGCTCTTGTTTCGTTAGTTCTTCAAGTAGCATTAGGGACCTTTAGCAGCCAGGACGGCGATGCCAGCCAGAACGTCATCTTGTATGATGTACAAACTGAGTGTAGTTTCCCATGTTACCTTCACGTATTCTAAAATAAGACGATACAAAAGCTCCTTCTTCGTCCAAATACTTCGGAACGCTCTGTTTCCTTGATAATTAACATGTCAAATGACTGAGTTTCAGTTTCAGGGTTTGAAGAACAGCACGTTAGAAACAGAATTTCCAGGTTGTGCAATTGAAAAGGACAGCTTCACATACTCTCAAGGGAAGCAAATTTGAACGGACAACAAAGAGTCTTTTCAAGCCGAAGTTCGGAAACAAAGGGTACATTTGAGTTATCGTTGCAGTTGCCATCCTAGTTGCTAAAGGTCCCTATTGTAAATTTATGGCAGTATTCATAGAATCAAAGGTCTCAAGTGTGTGAATTAGATAACGTAATGAAACTGTTTACTAAAACCTTTGTAGGTTGTCAATATAGAAATGTCCTAAGTCAATTAGTTAAAATAGACCTTTTTTAGATGTTATGCATTTCTTTTGCAGGATTGATTCGAGACGTAGAGCAATTTGAAAGGGAGAGAAAGTTTAAAAATATTTGGTCAGAAGAAGAAAAGATCATTTTTAAAGAGAGGTAGGATTCCGTGTTTACTATGTAAAAGAAGCACATTATTTCCTCTTGATATTAAATGAAACGCAAAACGTTGATTTTATAAAGTAGTCTTTTCGATTTCGTTAACTGTTTCAGATTACAGCGCTTCTTTGTATTTTCTGCAAAACGGCATCAGATTGCTAAATCGTAAACTAGAAAGCTGCAAACTTTGCTTAAATCCATATTGTAGACCTTGTGAAATTTATGCCCTATTCACACTTCAAGTTGAACCAGCTTCAACTAAACGAGGTTTCTGAATACGGCCTTCTGATTGGTCAATACAACAAATCCTGGTTGAAATTTAAACTGGTTTTAAACAAAGCTGGTTTAACTGTGCCAGTGTGAATGCAGTATTAGCGTTTTCTTGAGAATTGTACTTCCCCCCCCCCCAGTCAATTGTCCCAAAATATTTTTCAAGATTTATTTGATTAGTCTTTATTAATCACATTAAGTTGTCTTTGCATGGAAGAATTCCAATCGTTCAATTTATTCATGAAGACTCAATAAACTTCAACTCGCTTTACTTGCTCACTTTACGCCGAGACATTTTACTTGATATCTTGAATCACCATAGTGAGGGTGAAGGTGAAGTTGCGGTTTTCAGCGCCAAACGCTGGGATCGCGGAAATAGCTAAACGCTAATCGAATGAGTCCACGACCCCTTGTCATGACGCTCAAAGGTGCTGGTGGGATTTGAACACCCGTCCGCCTGACTGTTCTGGTTGCAAAGTCAGTGGATTACAACACGGCGCCACAACACCATAACTAATCTATCGATTATTCATTGCAGATTTACACAGTTCCCTAAAGACTTCGAGAAAATTGCCGAAGGTTTAAAACGAAAGGTATGTTTAAAAGTGATGTGTTACGCAAAACTTAACTGACTTTATGTAACAGAGTGTTTTGTGTGGTATTATAATGCCCCATTCACACGGCAAGTTAAGCCAGTTTAAGTTAAACCAGGTTTTTGAATATGGCCTTCTGATTGGTCAATCCAACAAATCCAGTAATTTGATTGGTTGAAACTTAAAATAGTTTAGATAAAGCTGGTTTAACTGCGGCAGTGTGAATGCAGTATAAGTCGTAGTTAATCATCTACCGGTTGAGTGAAAAAGAATTTTATGCATTTGGAAGGTTGTGGAATAAAAAGTATGTAGCCAATATTCCAAACTAAACTTTTAATCTAACTTAGATATGAAAATTTTGTTTGGTAATATCACTCATCTTATAGACCCAGAAATTAGGAGAATGCTGGAAAAGGGTTTGTTTGGGAACCAAGATTCCTGATTCCATTCTGGTCCATGATTTACTTGCTATTGAAATTGAAGTTCATATGCGAAAGTGAGACTGGTATTGGATCTGAATTTTAATGTCAAATAAAAGATGGACTAGAAGGAACTTGGAACTCTTGATTCCCATACAAACCCCTTGCAGGCATTTTTCTAATTTTGGGGGCATAATGAGAAATCTTACCAATACCCGGTATATTATCAGACAATTTTCTACCGAGGGAAAATAGTTTGCCGAGAAAGTTCATAACGGTTCCTGGAGCAGACTATCCTCTTTGTTGTGCTATTCACCTCTTCTTTGTAAAAGTACTAGGCTGGTTTAAGTCGTTGATTTGTAGATTTTTCACCTGCAGAATCGTCAAGAGATTTTTATATGGTGAGTCCCTGTTTAGAATCCTTTTATGTCGTGAGTCCTTTGTATGCATGAAATTAAAAAAACACCAGAATACAAGGAATCACGTCGTCAGTCTAGGTGATCGCTCCCTTCTGCCGAAGAGTACTTTGACCCAACCTTAAGTTAAGCAATGCTCTATTTGATTTTGCTTCTAACTTTAGGTGGTATTATGCTATTTTTATTTCTTCTCTTCTTAGCACTCTACCCCTTTTTGCAGGACGTTTCTGAGTGTGTACTATATTATTATCGAAACAAGAAAAAAGAAAATTTCAAAGCAACGTGGAAGAAGCCAACAAAGAAGACTGGTCGACTTCAAAGACAGGTATGTAGCGAAGTAGAGTCTTCTTGCAAATGTCAGGTCATAAATTTGATTGCTGTTATCTCTTCGAAGCAAAATTCATTGACAGTAATCATCTTCCATGAAGAAAGTTTTATCAAATTTAAAAAAATGACAACAACGAAGCATCCTTATGAAATATGATCAAAAACAAAAGAATTTCAGTTTTAAAAAAATGTCGACAAATTCATCTTCCATCAAATGAACTGTTTTATTTTGCATAGTAACATTGTAAAAGCAAATATTTCGGACAAAGATTTTCATTTTTTGGACAATCATAAACAAGGTTTCTTTCCACGACACACAGATCAGATCTTTCGTTCCTGCTGGCTTTGTTCGAATTTTCCTTATCTAAGCCAAAGGATGCCACTAAATGCTTCAAAATGCATGTATCGCAGAGAACAATTTATTCAAAAACTTTTCGGACACTTTTAAAGGTAATTCGGACAAAGGTCTCAGGCAGCATTTTGCGTGAAAGCTTTACTGTCTGAAACTTTCGAACTTTATTGTGAAATCATGAGGTGAGTTTGCGGGATGATTGGCCGAGTCGCTTATAAATCCTCGTTAGGTGGCTGCAGTAAAGCTCAGTTGAGTGGGGGCAGACTCCGGATGGGTGACCTTGGAGGCCTGACCTCACAACTCACTTCGTCGTCCTTCTGAAGGGACATTAAACTAGGGGCCCCATGCCTTGATGTGGCATGCACAGTGGGCCTAAAGTAGCTTTCGGTAGCTAGAAATCCTGACAAGCCCACTCAAAACCGATTGAAAAAAGAACAAAACAAATGAGATAGCAAGGAATTTCATTGTAAGTTTTCTCTATTTCTTTGGCACAGAATTTCGTGCAGATTCTCAAACGGTACTGATCTCAATTTTTTCCCTCGTAGCTCGTTAGTACGTTAACTTACGCCCAACCTCTGCCAAATATACAGAATCTACAGACGCCACAACCAATCAAAACCAGGTATTATCATACTATGTGTTCTTACTTTGATTGTAATCAGTCTGATTGCTAGAAATATGATTATTTCACAGATATTTTGTTTATTATTTCATGGATTTTTGGTTGGTGCAGAGTCCTGGTAACCGTATATTATGAATGTACAAGCATGACACAGGAGTGTCTGGAAATGGATGCTACGTACTTTACATCCCAAATTCGGATAAAAACATTCGCAAGAAATCAAACATCGCCAACAGGTCAAAATCGCCTTGCGAACGTTCGCATGCTAATTTCAAACAAAGGATCGCATGCGACTTACTTGTTGCAAATGACGTGTAAATGGGCCTCAAGAGAGCACTTTCTACCTTTTAAAAAATACTTTGAAAATTTTAATGCGATGCCGGAGTCCTTTCTTTGAAATCTTACTTTATTTTGCTATTGCTGAAGAACAATAGAAGTGCTGTTTTTGATGCAACAACTTATTTTGTCTTTTCTCTCGCATAAATCAGCAACCACGTGTCAGATTGACTCAAACAAGGTCTCAGAATCCAAGTTGAATCTTGACCCATGCAACTGTATAACAACCGAGATAATTGAATCTACAGCTCCTCCACAGCAGCCAAAAAAGCGGGGTACAATTATTTTGGGACGCCCTGTAGGAACCTAGAAATCCCAAAAATCAACTTAGAGAGGACCCCAAAAGGCTTTCATTAGAGCGGTCTTAGAGTTTGGAATGACATACCAAACGAAATAGGAGAATTTCCCTTGATCTATTAGTTTAAAGACCATCTGAAAAATTGTGTAGAACCTGAAGACGGAAAACACGACTTTCTGGGAGAATAGCATCCAGACACCTGTATTTATCTATATTCTTAAATTTAATCATTGTGTATATTATACCCTATTTATTTTTGTAGTTTATTTTTCTGAAGGGATTACATTCAAAAGGAATTGATAGAATAAGAATAGTGATCGTTTTTTAGATTTGCTTCTACTGTCTATCGTGTTCAACCTTGTTCTTTCTCGATTCCCGCGGATTTTTACCGGTGTCTACTGGTCTTTTTTTAAGTCATGCGGTGTGGGAGATGAGTTTTAGGCTCGTTGATCACTATCCAATGACTTGCTTCGATTTATGGAAATGTTTGTTTCCTGTTTTTCAAGCATTAACGACAACTATTTATTTTTTTGCAGGCAAAAGGAAAGAGAGCGCGAACGAGAAAGAGAACGGGAAAAAGAGCGGGAAAAAGAGAGGGAACGCGAGAAAGAAAAAGAAAAAGAAAGGGAGAAGGAGAAGGAAAAAGAAAGAGAGAAAGAAAAGGAACTTGAGCTGCAGAAAGAATTGGCAAAAGAAAAAGAGAAACCCCAGAAGACAGAATCAAAGCCTCAGGAGAAAGCGGAAGAAACAACAACAAGGGAATTGAGGTCATCGGATCAGCGGATATTGGAGCTGAGATCGTCGGAGGTGGAAAAGGTGACCGAAGCAGCGCCTGAGATTTCAAGTACTAGTACGGAAGCAGTAACAAGCAAAATCATTACATCACAAATCGAATCACAGTGTAAGCAAACAGTAGATGATTTGATTGCTAGATATCTTGCGCGGAAACCATTGCCTGGTAAGTTTATGTTTCTTCTTTTCACCCCAGTTACAATCGCTGTTTACTATCGTATCATAGTAAGGTTTATTCCGATTTTTTTCTACTCTCTATCCTCTTCTCGTGAGTTTATTTGAAATTTTTTAGGAATAAAACTGTGTATTTTGCATGATCATGGAATTTGAGGAGCAATGTAAGGAATGCTGCCCAAGAAACTGCTTGTAACTCAAAGTATTGCAGTTTGATTGAAGCTTAATTTAAAGGCTAGCATTTAAGAGGGCGATGTCAATTTGTGCTGACCACTGACTTGATTGGTATGGTATCAATGGTAGATGCCGACAAAGCTACAAACAAAGGAAGTTTCAAGTCAGTTTCGTTGTTTCTTAGCATCCTTATTGTCTCTTCACGCTGTTATTGAAACATTTGCGCCATATGTATAGCCTGGGCACAGTTGATTCACAAAAAATATTAGTTGCCGTTTCAAACCTGATCAGCTCTTTAAATGTTAGCCAGCCCAGACCTTTAATCAGAGGCAGGGAGTATGTATCATAAGCACTATGTGTCACAATATGGGCTGCACGATTTGGGAGGATTTGCAGTATTTTCCGCCAAGCAGATCTTTTTCAAAGGTCTCCTTTCCAAGGACAGAAATTCTGCTCTCCGACAAGACAAAGTGATTTCACTCGTTCAGTGAAAGTACAGTCTGACTTGCGAAATTTGTTCAGGGAAATCGCTGTGTCGCGTCAGAGGGCCGACCGAATGTTGCAGAAAACTTTCCCTTTTTGACATAGCTTAGGTTGTTTTTGATCGCCTCATTTTATATACAATTAGGCATAAATTGGTTTTACCGTTTCCAGATATATTTACTTGTTTGTATTTTAGCTGAAAACGTTGATCCATCCCGTTGGTCAGAAATGGAAATTTCCAAAGCCATAGACGGTAAGTTACGTTGTATATTTTTACTGTAGAGTCAAAAGATAGTCAACCTTTTTATCTAGAACTTACAAGGATTCTCCCGTAGCCTCCATAATAGTCACACTGACTTGAAATTACAACAGCAAAATCAGAGGCTCTGCGACTGCTATGCGGCTGCTCCACTAAGAATTTCATTTGTGAAATTTTAATTCTGTATGTTACTGAGGCTTCAGCTTAATTTTTCAAGTTTTTCGCATAGCTTTGGGTGCATTTCTTCCCTCTGAAATCAGGAATCAACATAAACTCCTGATTCAACTGTTTTGGTATCATCAGAGACCAATGCTTGACCAAAAGAAATGGATTATTTTACATTTTCAATTGTTGAAATTTGCATCAATTTGAGCAAGTCGCATATAGTATTAGGCAAGCTTACAGAAGCTGGATTTTGGGAGGCTTGGTTCGATGTTAAGGCGATTTTGAGTTATGAATTAATTGTTAAGCTTATATAAACCCTTAGCCTTAAGGCAAAAGGACCCTCACTGTGCGCCCATCTCATTGAATTGAATTGATGTTGCTGTTATTGCTTCAGTGAATTAATCAAAGTAATTATGATGTACATCAGTCCAGGCAAGGAGAGAACAACGACGCCTTATCAATCTGTTAAACCCTCAGTCATGTAATGGAGTTGCAATTTTTTGAATCAGTGATGTAGTTTTTATGCTTGATTTGTGAAAGATTTGATGCATTTTCTTGGCTCACTCGATACATCGTTTCAATTTTGACAGGGCTAAAATGCTATGGAAGAAACTGGCCCGCAATCGCAAAGATGGTCAGCACAAAATCAGAAGCACAGTGCAAGAATTTCTACTTCAATTACAAGAGAAAATTCCACCTTGAATCAATCCTTGGTATATCAAAACAGGTGAGAAACAGATTTATAGTTAACCAAAACTCACGAAGGAAGATCTCAAATGATAGCCAATACCCCTTTCACGCTGACATGGTCAAATCAGCTCAACCAGGTGACCAAAAAAAAACTTCACGAGCTAGATCATAGCAGGCTCCCTGATATCGAAAGCTGTTGTCAAATTCTTTCCATCACAGTTTAGTTGAAAGGCTCAGCTATCTTTTGAGATGCTGCATTTAAGTAATGATTGCCATCCGAAAAGCCAGATTCAAAGAAAATTTTGAAGCTCTGTTTTCTCATTGTGAGTGAAATAATCACCATCATTTCCAGTCAACATTTTGTGCAAAGTCAACGTAGCGATGGATTTGGAGTCATCTGGGGAAATTCAAAAAATTCAGCCTTTTTCACATCTTTCAAATTATCGAAGAAAAAACGAGGGAATGGTCCAAGAAATGAACGAATTTCCATATTTTGAATTTTTTTTCGGATAGTAGGCGTATCTTAAACTGACCAAGCAACATCTCAAAAGATAGCTGAGCCTTTCAGCTACCCGATGAACTAAGCAAAAATATACTCCTGCTAAATCTGTAATTAACAACTCAAGAAATCCCCGCTTAATCTCAGCATAGTGGCCAATTTCAGTCAGGTGGATCTGAACATAGAAGCTGTGGCCTTTTAATACGCCTTTTCAACTAAGCAGCCTCGTTTTGGAAATTTTCAAAATTTCTCCAGTTTGTGTAGTATGAAATTTCTGACCCCATATTCACATTCAGCACCCTAATTTTAGTCTTATTACGAATCTTCATGATCTTGGTGTTAGCAAATTCAACTTCATGAGGATAAAAAAAAATTGAAAAATTTCTAAGGGATTTGACCATGAATAATGACTGAGGGTGTAAAGTTACAACCCGATGATTTTCACGGTCAAATTCTTTATAAATTCTCAAATTTCTTTTCGCTATAAAGTCGAAATCGCAGACTCTAGGAATGTGAAAATTGCCATTTAGACTAAACTTAGGGTGCTGATTCCAAATCTGTGGTCAGAAATTTCGTATGAAAATATTTTCAAAAAAAATTCCAGAACGAGACCGTTAGTTGAAAAGGTGTATTGTCCTTTGTTTTTATTCACCCGGTATGCAATCTCTCATAAACACTGCACTACAGTCGGAAAAACCGCAGTCAAAGTGGTTTAATGCATCAAAGAACGTAGGCTGTAGGTTGCATCTACCGGGTGAGCCAGAGAAAACTTCCCACTTTCGAAAATTCACAGCAAGGAGTGTACTTCATGGAACTGAATTATTCAAATCGTGGTTAAAAGCTGAAAGATTAAAGCATCTTTGTGATTTTTCTCTCCTCCTTAAGGCCAATTTCCAGTCAGCGGAATTTTCCGAGCGGGCGGAATTTTAGACAACAAAAAGTTGCTCAGCCGTAACTATCTATTGAATTTCAGAGCGACATTTTCTCCAACAAACAAAAGAAATTCCGCCCGCTGGAAAATTCCACTGACTGGAAATCAGCCTTTACGAGCAGATTTTTCTGTGCGAGGAGTCCGTTATGATTTGATCTATTTTAGGCCTGTCGGTCTTTTTGCAACAATGAATTCTTTGTAAAGTTGAATTTCTGACCTACCTGTAAGGCCCTGTTTATATGGCGGAAAACACCTCACCTGCCAGACCCGGGGCTGACAAGCGAGGTAATTTCAGCCATTGTTTATATGAGATTTTTAACCTCACCTGTCAGCCCCGGGGCTGAGAGGCGAGGTGGAGTAAAGTCTCTCTACCGTGAAATCAGAATGAATTGACCAATAAGAAGCAACGAATAGTTTCAATTTACTTCACCATACCGGTGATGTTTCGTTTATATGGAAAAATTTCACCTCACCCAGGTGAGACTCCACCTTTAGTGAGGTGGTACTTCACTATACCGGTGGTGATGCGTTCGTCATGTAAACGCGAAATGAAAAAACAAAGGATTCTATTGGAAGGTGGAATCTCACCTCTCTGCCCCGGTTCTTGCAAGTGAGGTGTTTTTCCTCATATAAACAGGCCCTAAGATGTTCAGAGAAATCATGAAAATACTTCGATTTCTTGGCTGTCAATCAAATATCGATTCATTTCATCCCATCCAGTACTCTTTATGTTATGAATTTTCAAAACTGAGCACTGTTTTCTGGCTCATCCGCTATCTGTAAACGATCTAGCCTGCTGTGTGGGAATTTTTAGTTTCTTCATCACCAAATCGTAAGAGCGTATGACTTTAGTGTGAAACTTTTTATTCAAGGATGTAAATCGCCACGGAGGAGCATATTCAGAAGATGAAGTCACAGGTAAACGGCGCAGATCGAGTAAGAGGCTGAACCAAGCTGAGAAAGAGGCCATTGAAGTACGCACGCCAGTTGATATGGCATCAAGTGAAAGATCACTTGATGCAGAAGAAATAGAAGTCGATAGGGTAGAGTTGGGGAGAGGTGAAAACATCGCGAATGACAGCGCGAAAATTGATGAAGCTGATACATCGATTGTCCAGCCTAGTGACTATAACGAGCAAAGTATTATGACAAGAAGCACAGGCGAGGAAATGAGGCCGCAGCAAATAGCCGCAGTCAGTAAAGACGCAGAAATATCATCAAAGCAAATAAATGTTGTTAGCAGTGTTGAGGAATATGGTGCTTCCGATTTAACAACAGCAACGAGCAGGACTTTACCAATGGAAACGCTGATTGATGTGAATGTGGAATCTGGAGAAATTTCTGTGCTGAAACATTCGAGGCTTCTTGAAACCGAGGCTGGTGGGGATGATTTGGAAAGAAAAATGCCAGTGGAAAGCAAAACTGATGTTGCCTACCAAGATGGAATCAATCGAGACCAAGGTATTTTCACCATATATTCCTATATATTGTAACTATATATTCTCTTATATGCACATTTATTCTGTAGATTCTTATATATTTTCTGTTGTCTTTTTGCCATGCTGCAGTGTTTCTACTGACAAATGGCTTCATTTATTCGTCACCGCAAGCATCTTCGGTTCCGACGCTAGACATTGGTATCGTGGCATTTCCCTTTTCGATTTATTTTGACCATACTGCTTGGTGCGTCAAAAGGGTCCCCGCGTTGGAAAGGCTACTGCTCAATGATTATCTAAGCAGTGGTATTCTGCAATATTTGATTGAATGGCTAACATGTTCAGTTATTTTCAGAGTTCACTTTAGCACATGCTATCCCCTTTGAGAATTGAAACTGTCGTCTCCCTAGTATGAATTAGTCATTCAGGGGGATTCCATTCTCCCGAGAGTACAAAATTGCACGAACACATCTAAGTTTCATTATTGCTAGGAAAAGAGAGCAGGTTTTTGAAAGGGTTTCTCTGCTAAAAATCTTAACTTTTGACCGGAAGAAAGGGGCTAATGAAGCTGGGTAAATTACTGAATCTTATTTGACATATCAGGAATAAAAAAGACAATTTTTGGTATAAAGGCAGGTTTCCACTTGTGCGAATGTGGTCGCGCGAACCGTGCGACCGTTCGAAGGCAGTCGCGCGAACCAGTCGCGAGACTGCGCGACCAAGGGCCTGAGCATGCGTATTAAGTAATCATGGCTCTGCTCTTGCTGGTCGCAAAAAAGTTGAAGTCAATCCAACTTCCAAAATCAGTCGCGCGATCGCAAAAGACTGGGGAATCTTCGTCATTGAAACAAACTACGCATGCTCAGACGACTGGTCGCGCGATCGCACGACCAAATTTGCACAAGTGGAAACCCGCCTTAATTGTGTTGATATTCAGGGAGCATCATTTTTCAAATGTCGTGCCTTTTTTTAGAGTCACCCGGGATACTACTTGCACACCACGCTGTTAGCCTTCGTTTTTCTACAGATAGGATTATGCATAGTCTCCATCACTTGTTCAGATATTTTCTAGCTATGTAGGTGTTTTTGTTACATACATATGCTGATAAGCTTAAATTTACAACACATCAGTATGCAACTACATGACAATACCAGATGGAGCATGGAATTACATAGCAACCGAGTTGTGGGCGTTCATGATTAACTCCAAGTTAGTTACCAAATAGATGTTACTCTCGAGTACCGAATGAACGGGGGGGGGTGAGAATAATCGGGGGAGGGCTGGACATGGTTCGATATAACAATAATCGGGGGGTTAGAATAATCGGGGGGTGCTTGGAGAAACAGGAAATAGTCGTTTTCTTAGGTAAAAACGTTATCTCTTACATATTTATGTGAACAGTGATGTTACTGATACATTTTCTTTTGAACTCTGGTTGTGTTGAATGCAGTTCTTGAGACTTTTTCTTGCGTTTATTCAGAAATTATGTTTACTATCATTTCATTTTTCCAAAAATTGATAAAGGGGGGGGTTGGAATAAGAGCGGGGGTTGGAAATTTTTTCAAAAATTAACAAGCGGGGGGACGCTTATTCGGTACTCGAGAGTAGGTGAAACATTCGAGGAATTTCTCCATGTTTGTGGGCTAAGGCTGTATGGAAATACTGTATGATGATTTATAAACTGTATTGTGATACGTAGGGTGATACATAGGGATATTTATATACTGTATGGTGATGGAAATATTGTGTGGTGGAAATACTGAATTCTTTTTACCAAGACTGTATAGTATTTTACATCACGAAGCCTTCCTGAAGTTTCGCTTCGACTTAATCGATCACAAGAATAGCTTGTCTTAGGGAACCTGGTATTTCTATTTTATTTACATTTGTATTTACTGATTTTTTTCACATACAGATTGTGTTTTACAACTCGAAACATCGATTCACACCAAATTTGCCTCTTGTTTTACTCTCTGAACCTTCAACATGATGTTCGTCGTGGTCCTTAATACTGAAGTTCATAATAAAACTGCCCTTTCCGACTATTGTTTCAAGAAGCAAGTCTCATTTTGTATCTTGAGTAATTCACCGTCAAGACCTTCTCTGAATCTACGATATCTCCCTTTATTTCAGATGAGAATTCACTGTGCAGTATTGTAACAGAGGAGAGTGTTGTATCTGAACAAGAAGCTCACAGACCTGACTCGTTACCAGTCGAATTAACGGCTTCAATTCAGATGAAGGCTGTTCCAAAAGATATTGCGTCGATTCCATCTCGACCACCACCGTTGACTCCAGTTTTGATAAACAAGATGGCAAGCCAGTCCACAGAAGCAGGAAAATCTGATAGCCCAAGCTCCACTTTGAAAGGAATATCATTACAAGGGGAGATTGGGGCGTTTGAAAAAATCCTCGAGAGATCTCTTGATAAGAGCAAAGATCTGGGCAGGGATGAGGCTTTACGTCAACTGCAAGGCAATATCCATACTAGCCAAAAGGCACTGCAACAGGCTTCACAGGTATACCAGCATGATGCCAGTATTCGAGCGCAGTTGCCCTCCAGAAGTTTAGGTATTCAAATGCATCCTAGACCAGCGACCCCACAACATGTAGATCGGTATAAATTTGTGCCTCCAGCATCGAGAACTGCTTTAGAACAATCTTCAGCTGTGCAAGCATTTTCCACAAGGCTACCAACGATGATGTCAACGCAGCCTCATCCACCAAAAGGCTTTCCTCAAGCAGCACAAGATAGTGGTCCTATGTCCAGACATTTTCAATATCCGCCATCCCATATGCACCCCACTCAAGAAAACACACGTTTAAGAACAGCTCAAACATCAGCTCCAATAGGCCATAAAGAGAGCGTTCGTGGACCTTCTCCAAGACCGGCAGTACTTTCCTCGGTAGAATCTAGAGACTATCCGCATGCATTTCAGAAACAAGGTCAGTACATGTTTCCACATGAGGTTGCATCTTCAATGCATCCATCAACCCCTGGGTACAGTCGTGAAGCGATGACCCACCATCAAAGTGATGACTATACCAGCGAGGCAAATGCACACAGAGGTGCTGTTTCAGGGTACCCAAATCCACATGAATACCAGCCATCTCCAATGCAGATTTCTCATAAGGGGGTGCTCTACCAAAATCCTAATAGCCGGAATGAGCTTTTGATAAAAACAGCGGAACATTTCAAACAATATCAGCAGCATCCAATGATGAGCCCCGCTGATGAACGAACGTTTTCCGGTCAGCATTTTGAACAACCTTATCCCGTGACTACAAAAGAGCAAAGACCACGACAATATATGGAAATGCGAGACCGTGCAGCGTCTATTCCAAGCTTGACTAAGAACAGACCTTCCTCTGTACCACAAAGTGTGGCGAAAGCTATGTCAGTTGAGAACTTAGCAAGTGGGAACGCCCATGCCAGACATGGTGACAAGAGTATGTTCGAGGCGCAACAGCATAGTCGGCAGTCGTTTGAAAGTACGTACGAAATGATGATGAAGAGCAGGGCAGAGGCACTGGAACGGCTGAACCCTAGGGTAGCTGACAGACAAGAGCAGATAATGATGGAAAAAGCATTGGCCCAAAAGGCATCACCAATGTATCCAGAGCATTTAAGGCAAGTAAATGTCCCACGCTTTGGCAAACAGCAGAATGAAATTCTTGACATGAGAAGTTTAGAGCATGCTGGAACACCGCCACCAGTTTCAGTTGATCCACGAATGATGCCATATTTAGAGAAAGGGATGATGCCTCCTATGTTCCAGTCAGCAGGAATAGAATACCGTTCCTCACTTGATCATCAGCTTTTGAGGAACATTGATCCAAGAATGCAACCTAACGTTGACCGAAATCCGGTTGCTCATCAAACAAAATCAAGTATTTATCAACCGCAAACAGGTGTAGAGAGAATGCCTTTCCCGTCAAGATCTCATTTACCAACAAAACAGGGTGATTTCCAGAGAGCTAGTGGACCTTCCCCTAAAGCGCACGTGGAAGATTTTGCTTTTTCACAGGAGACGTTTCAGAGGGGCAATTACTTCACAGCCAGTGATGCACAGCAACACATGCCCTGTCAGTCGCAAGACACTAATATAGAGGCCCACAGGAAATACCATGATAAAAGCCCCAGTCAGCAACATATAAGAGAAGCACAAGGGAAGCCTGTTGTTTACCCCCCTGAGAAATATGCATTATCAGATCCTCGCTATGGAATTTCAACAGGCGTTGTACAGAGGGCACCGCCTCGCATGTCGATAACAGGATCGAGAGATGTATCAAAGTCTAAACCTTTTGAAGCCGCAACTCAGGCTCATGCCTCAGTTCACCCTGAATATGCATCTGCTAGTTCACAATCAGTCGACCCCAGAAATTTAGAATTCGTTCAATACCATCAGAATACCATCCCAGCTAGACGGGCTGCAACATTAAAGAGCATGTCAAGAAATACAAGGCCTTCGTCAGTTGATTCCGTTCGTAATAAGTCATTCCTTACAGAAAAGCAACAACAGCTTTCGTCGTCTTTAGGCGACTTGAGAAACCTCGCTGTTCTTCATTTAAGCCCAACGTTGCCTATTTCTCCAACTTCTACAATCAAAAGTGGAAGAAAGTCCCCATTTATGTTCCGCCCATGGGAGAAAGAAGCAGGTACGAAGCTTTCTAGTGACACACAAGATTCAGAACCAGCTAACGTTGTCCGGTTAAAAAGTGGAAGTTTACTAAGCCGAAGCCCCCTGACTATTGATCCTGAAAGCAACAAACCCAAGGAGGTTGCTGAGAATGTTTATGACGAACCTCTGATGTCGCCGACAATTCCCTACCCAGATCCTGGTCGTGAAACGCCTGTCAAAGATATTGCAGCAAGTGATGAAACTACGGAAATAGAATTGCATCATAAGCAAGCAGATGAGCACATTACGAGCCAACCTTCCGCTGACATACTAGAAACTGCGGAGAATACTTCTGCCAGGAATGAGGGTCTTAAGGTGTCAGTCGATTTTTGCGGTCCTCCAAGCCCAGTTGACTCTGAGGCTACATTATCAGCGGATGAAGACGAGATGAAAATGATGCAAGAACAGTTGACTGCGGAAGAGACTAAATTCATCCAGGGAGAAATATCAAGCGCAGCCGAGAGTAAAGAACCAGGTTTCTTCGATCTTGGAGAGAGCAAGCGTTCAGATGAGCGTAGAGATAGGCCGATAGATTTCAAGGAAACGAAAGATGTCAGGATTGATAAAGAAGTTAATTCAGCTGCAGCTATGGTACAATCATTTGCGGGAAAGGACATCCTAGGCTCAACGCCACCTTCGTACATAGATAACAACCGAGTTCCAGGGAGCTTGAATATTCGAATAAAGCAAAATGTTTTGAAGGACCCTGTGCAACATGAGATTACATCACATACGGATACTGCACTACCTGACATAACGGTGGCAGTTGAGAAAAGTGTCACTGAAAAGGCAAAAGGAAAAAGAAAACAGAAGGCTGTGTCGAAGGCCAGAAAGAAAAGTCCTAAGAGCAGTGATAAAAAATCAAAAGATACTGCAAGAAAAACCAAAGACTTTATAGTCGCAAAATCGCTGGCACAGAGTAAGACATCGCAGAGTAACGCAGTAGGTTTAGAGCAATCCAGCTTACAAGATGACACAATCAAGGCGTCTGATCCTTCTGTTTACACCTTTAGGGATGAGCTTGGCGCAATATCTCCAGGTGTGATAGGCCAGGCCACATCAAACCCAGCATTGGTCAGCCATGCTCCTATTGGCGTAGCCTCTGTTAGCATCAGCCTCGCGTCAATTAGTCTCTCTCCTGTTTGCCTTTCTGCTGCTGTTTATACCTCAAGTAGCCTTGCAGCTGGTAGTACCCCGACGTCTTTTCGGCCTCTGGATGACAGCACAACGGTAGGACCATCATTGAGTTCCCTTGAGGTTCCTGCCTCTCTTGGTGTTTATACTTCTACGGAGCCTGTGTCTCCACCAATTAGTATTGTTTCAATTCCTCCTGCATCTAATAGCCCGTCTGTAACAGATGCATCGCAAGGAAAGCCATTTGTTTCTCAGCCACCAGATCAAGAAGACTATGGGGGAAGTCTAGCCGTGGAATCAACAGTGATAGATTCCTATCGTAAAAGCTTGACCGTCGTAGCTAGTGTTGCATCGGAAAATATGCAGCATCTAACGACGAATGTTGGTGTTGGATTGATGTGTGATACTGCCAAGGAAGATGATGATGCTGGATTCAATGAGAGTCATGGCATTGTAGATGTAGAAGAGACCAGTGCTGCCATTGATAGCATACAAAATGAGGGGATAGAATCACCTAGCGCTGAGGAGGACGTAGCTGATCCATTCTTAGCACTATGGCCTGCCGCAGATGGCTACTCCTGCGATGCTACTACTGAAGAGTCCACCGCAGAGGAGAGTGATTATCAGACGAGTTACAACGCAGGTATGTCAACGCAAAATGCCTATGGTGAGGAATTGTCTGGGGTCCAGGCCCAAAATATGGTACCACACGAAGAGGGAAGCTTCAGACACGATTTTTCCGATATTTCAGTTCCTAATCCAAGAGAAATAGTGACTAGTATGGAGGGTAATAATATCAATTTTAGAGCTAACTTGATGGCTAGAAACGATATTCAATTCGAAGATGAAAACACAGGAAATCTAACAACCGCTGCAGACATGCGAGGTCTGATTCTTCCTGCGCAGGCTGATGATGAGATTTATTTACCAGATTACGCAACAAGTCCTGTATCACCTCCTGGATCTCCAATCAGTCCTGCAGAAACACCTAGCACGATCACTGATATACCAATGTCTGACGGGGCACCATCATTTGCACATTCCGTTTTATCCCTCAACATTCCTGTTACTTCGCAGGGGTCACCAAAAACTCATCTAGGTGCAGTTGCTTTTCCTTATTCATCGCTATCATTAACGATCGGCTCGAGACCTACGTCTCTGTCCGGTTCTATACACGGATCACGCTCAAACAGTGCTTGTGCATCGCCTAATCCATTGGCCATTATGCAGAATTCACCTTCGAATATGCATTCCGGAACGCTACCTCGGTCGGACTTGGATGATGACAACCGGTCTATTTCGCATAGTGACAATCTTAGACACCTAACTGAAAGACTCCTTCACAGCGACAACTTGATGCAATCAGAGGACCACATGGCTCTCAGTATGGACTTTGATAGAGATACGGAAATGACGTCATCAACTGTGAACTATGCTTCGACAATAACATATGAACCACTGAGTGATGAGGACTGAAGTGAGAAGGTCTTAAAGTTATTCCATGGCCTGGGCAATGTGTATTGAGTTATTGGGTGAAACCTGGGTTTTGTGTATCGAGTTATACTTAATTTGTAAAACCAGCTTAAACTTAAAGGGTCTGTTTCATCCAGCATTCCTTGCACGTGTCGTTACTTGACTGGGCATTTTTTGTCGCCATTTTCATGGGCCATGAAAATCGCGACAACAAAGGAAAAGCAGGAGACGACACGTGCAAGGCATGCCGGATAAAACAGACCCTTTAACCAGGTTATCGAATAGAGCCTTCTGATAGTCCTTTTCCGCAATTTTGGGGAAAGGGACTTGGGAGACCGCGGCCCATTGTGACAGCCTTAGCAACAGTAGGAATCGGGGAATCCTCTCCGCTTCGGGGATAAATGTTTGGCATGCGTCTTGGTTGCATCTCCCTGCAAACTAGAGTTTTCGATTTATTTGCACCTTTCAAGAGTTGCATGATGCTTGCTTGGTATGGTAAGTGTTTTCTTTAGATTATTTAGGCGTCTGGCCATCCTTCCACTCATTGTGAGTTTATTTTGAGGCTCTTTATTGCTTCTGTTCACTCAAGTTTGAAGTGAGACCTTGTTGATCGTTTGGGCCTAAGCTAAGCCGCTTCAAAGACGACGTCAAATACGTGCAATAAATGGCTCAAAACACACTCACCAATGGGTGAAAGGATGAACAGTTGGCTAAATAATCCAGAGAAAACACTTACCGGTCTAAACAACTATTGTGCGACTCTTGAATGGTGCAAATAAGTCGAAAACAACCCAAGTTTGGAGAAAGACAGCCCAGCCGCAAGGAGGCGACTCCCCTTATTTCCTGCTGTTGCCAAGGTTGGCAGAGTGGGCAGCGCTCTCCCTGGTCCCTTTCTCCAAAGTGCGAAAAGGTCTATTGGTAAGTTCAACAAATCGAATGCATTTGATTGGTGTAGATTTGACCTGGTTTATATAAATCTGGTTTAATAATTGTGTCAATGTGAATTCGGTAGTAGTTGGTGGAATAAGAAGCCGAACGGCTTGAACACGGTAGCCACTGGCCTGTGTGGACAATACCCGAGAAGAACCTTGGGTATTGTCTGTACGCAGGCAAGGTAGCAACAATTTTCAAGGTTTTAAAGTTGCCCAAAATCCACAATGGCAGCAAATGTGGAGACATTACAGTAAATCCCCGCATATAAGAACCTACTAAAATAAGGACCTAGAGGCTGTTTTTGCTAAATTATGTGCTTTGCAATTAAGAACCTGTTTCAGTTTGATGAAACATGGATTCTTATTGCTGGGGTAGCAAAGTTGATTTTTGATTGCTGTTATCAAGTTCATATCACTGCCACTTGGCTTTTAAAGTTTGATTCGCCTCCCCCATTTGTTACCAGGTCTACAAGGACGCTCCCAAATCAAATAATAGGGCTGAACATCTTTGTAAGACCTACATGAGGCACCCTTCAAATAAGAACCTTTATACCTTCAAATTAGTATTAGTACCTTTGAAATCAGAACCTGCCTCCGCCTGGCTCTCAAAGAAGTAGGGTCTTATATGCGGGGATTTACTGTATGGATAAGGGATATCTGGTTGAAGTATTCCAAATTGAAATCCAACCAATTACATTGTGAAACTTTAAAGCTAAAGCCCCTTAGGAGCTGATTTGGCGTAAGTCTAGGGTACTTCTCCTTACCAAAGAATATTTCCGGATTACATTCAAGCTGGAAATGGGGTACAGTTCATGCTATTTGATGATTTGCGCCGTCTTCATGACAAAATATGCTTGAAGCCTTGAAAATTCAATATTGTCGTGATTAAGCATCGCTCCCAATAATCTGTTGTCAACTGGAGATAAATCAACTTCCTGACTACCACAGTTGAGTCATTTATGTAAGCATAAAGTTGTCTTTTGTTCTTTACAGCTATTGACCTCGTCTTCATTGAAAACCCGAGACAAACCGCGGGTGACACAATTGCTTTCGTAGCTCGGAAAAGTCCTGTTTCTGACCTTGAGTGTGTTCTAAACGCTGTACGCAACTACGTTGCTACCGTGAATAAATTACTTTGAGTGAGTGGAATAAATTACTGCAAAGCTCTGTTTAGGCCTCGAGGGCTTTTTTAATTTCGGAAACTCTAGAGGGGGCTTAATAGACAGGGGCTTATTAGAAAGGGTGCTCTTGCACAAAATCAGATGACGTGATATATATATATATATATATATATATATATATATATATATATATATATATATATATATATATATATATATATATATATATATATATATATATATATATATATATATATATATATATATATATATATATATATATATATATATATATATATATATATGATAGCTTTTCGTTTTCTTTTACACATCATATTGTGTGGATTCGAGAAATAACGGAATTACGAACTTGAACTACGAACTTAGGGTTTACGGACTTGTGGACCTGTGAAAACGCCACATTTCAGTAGGGTTTTCTTGATATTTTACGAGTGCAGATCATTTGAATATCTGGTGGAAATCGCAGTCTGACGGTAAATCAGACGGCAAGAACTTATTGTTTCCTTATGCTGTGAATAAATTCTTCTTAATGTTAACGCGTCCTTGCTACTGTGCTGCATTAATTTCATGTTCAAGAACTATGAATATTGCCTAATTATGCAGAGCTTTACAGCTCAAGTTGGAACTGGACTTATTACCCATGCACTATCATGGAGAATTTTATCGATAAGTAGAGTACTGTAGCATGGGGCACCAACCTTTGCAAAGCTTTAAATTAAATTAAAATGTGTAAAATATCATTGCCTAATTTTACTAGTAAATAGATCGATGGGAGCTTTTGGCTGTTCGTTGTAATTCCAGCAAAAGCATTTTCCATATCATCATCATTTCCAAAATTACAGCGTTTTCAAGTTTTACTACGGGATGTACCAGAGGCGGTATTGGAAGCTTTGAACGAGAATCCTCGGATAACGAACATGCATATCAGTATCAACGTTTCCCAGTATTTTCCCAACTTTGAAAGAGAATCCTCGGATAACGAACATGCATAGCAGTATCAACGTTTCCCAGTATTTTCCCAACTTTGAAAGAGAATCCTCGGATAACGAACATGCATATCAGTATCAACGTTTCCCAGTATTTTCCCAACTTTGAAAGATCTCAAACCGGCCACAAATGACTGACCGAGAACTGATCCACATCCTTGCATTTCAATCCGAGACAGAAAACGCGAATTCTCGGTAAAGCCGATCAATTCTCTTGCCCGTGGTCTACCTTCGACACATGAATGAACAAATTTGATGCCCCATTCACACTGCTAGTTATACCGGTTTAAACTAAACCAGGTTTTCGAATAGGGCCTTCTGATTGGTCAATCCAACAAATCCAGTCATTTAATTGGTTAAAATTTAAACTAGATTAGATAAAGCTGGTTTAACTGTGTCAGTGTAAATGCAGTATAAGAGGACATTCAAAGAACTCAATTCAACCAAAAGCCAACGACCACCGACGGACAATAACCACGGGTAGCAGGAAACGAATTAATTGTTAAAGATGTAAACGCAAACATACCTGTGTCTTTATCGTGGTTTCTTCTGCCTTTCTTGGCTTTCCTCTGCTGCCCGGCCTCAGCTTAACCCATTGATTCAAGTTTGCTATGGCCTTATTCAGTTTCTCTGCAAAAGCGAGGCTGCCCTCGTTTGCGGTTCTGTAATTAGGCCATTGCAAACTTGAATAAATGGGTCGAGCTGAGGCCAGGAAGCAAAGAAAAGCCAATAAAGGCAGAAGAAACCACGATAAAGACACAGGTATGTTTGCGTTTACATTTTTAACAATTGCTTCATTTCCTGCGACCCATGCAATAACGAAACTATATGTTGTAAACTGATTGAGGCAAGTCAAAATCACCAGCACAAGATACCCTCACTGTTTAAAGATCCACAGGGTGGCAGCAAGCAAAAGTCTGTAGCTTTTATCATGTACGATTTAGCAGTTTGATGACGTCATAACCTTAAAATTGGCAGAAATTCTTAATATGCCGTAACTCTTGAAACATTGAAGATATCAAAAATGCTTTTCCTGGAATTATGGCGAATGAAGTGAAGTCCCTTCGATCAATTCAGTTGAAAGAATTAGGTAATAACACTTTCCACATTTAATTTAACAGTTCTGTAAAGATTCGAGCAAAATATTTTTGCAATCTGAACACTGTAGGGGATTAGTATGGCGGATTTCTGCACGAGCGTTTGCGCGCTTTCAAAAGCTTGTGCAATGTGAATGCAGCCTTATGCTTAGTACTGTAAATACTGTCTGCTTTTGTATGTCATCCATTCTAATCATGTATCGTCATACGCTCTTAATTTGGATATAATGTTTGCATTTGCAAATTGTTTGTAGATATGGGATTACTACTGTTATAATTATGCTTGAAGCATGCTGGAATTCGTGTTATACTCGTGCATTGATTCTTTTGCTGCGGAAAGAAAAACATTCTGATAGGTTAAGGTGGGAGTTATTTGGGTCCATTTGCTAGGATTTGAAATAGAGTGCTAGAAATTATCCACAATTCCTTTGGCACCACATAAACAGCTTCTAAAAGCATAGATTTTACTTTCCACTGAGCCATACATCAAATTTTGAACTTACGATCATTTGCATAGCGAAAAAAGCGAATAGACTGAAATAGACCTAATTTTAACAATGACATCAGTTCTTTTGAAACATATCCTTGAACAGCCTTTGCCTCGATGTGATGTTGATCTAAATCTCAAAAGCGTGCATTGCTTTCAGCAACGCATGAAATACTTCTGTACGTGTAGTTGCAACACATAGAATGCTGTAGATTGCTTGCTGTACAGGGCAGGAACGCCGGAGAGGGGAGCGCAGAGGGGCAAGCGCCCCTCCTGCCTTTTTGTAAGAGGGGCAAGGGGGGCAAGAATGCCCTTTAATGGAACTATATAGTTATTTAACAACGCTCTTTGCCGATTTTGCGAGATTTCACGTCATCCCTAATTCCAATACAAAATTTGATTTCTCTTCATAAGAGCAGGCGGGCTGGCCCGCTAAGCGAGATCTCAGTGGTACGCTGGCGAGATCTCGGTAGGCGGGATGAAAAATTTTCGCATATAAACACTCTATCCAAGCAGCGGAGACGCTGGCTCGCCTCCGTATGAACAGGCCCTTAGAAGAGGAGACGTAAAAAGTCACGTTTTTGTCTCGAGTATAAATTTCTTCAATACATCACAGTAAATTACGTTACAGTTGAGTCCTACAACGGTTGATATCATTGAGAGCTGAACGCAATGACTACCTAATTAACACTTGCGTTTGTTTCAAATTGTCTTGGTCACAACTTGTATGTTTAAGATCTTAAAGTTCATTAGACCAGGTAACCCATCACCTCAAATCGCTGTATTCTTGCGTCGGATCACTTCTCGGCTCTAAAACTGATCAGAGCCATTGAGACGTCCATTGCTCGGAATATATCATTTCTTTTTGAATTGAACTACATATCTTTGTGGAACAGTCAATGGTGGCGAATATCCGTCTGCATATGATGTATCTTCGAATAGCACTGAATAATCGTCTTGGGCCTAACAAAGAAACACATTTGTAAGGATGAGTGTTGCTGTCTTTAACGACAAGTGCACTATTGATGGCTTGGTAACCCGTCTTAACCCTGGCAGGCAAATAATTTGGACCACATAAGAAATATAAGTCTGCTTCAGACATGCAAGTTCCTTTCAAAACAAAAGGAGACTTTCCTATCCTTTGTATTCTATATTCCATCCCTTACCAATGCAGCTTGTCGCAACAATTGCTCTTGTTTTGACGACTTGTCACGGATTTTCAATCCTTGATTGCCAACAATTGATGGTTCAGATGATATCTGCAGCAAAGCAGTCTGAATCACTTCTGTGGGCTGCGTTTCTTTCTTTGCAAATCAGATGTTAAATGTGACACACCTTTCAAAGTCACGAGCTTTCTCCATTAAATTTGATTCTTATCAACTTGTATAAAGTAATCAATTCTTCATCGCATTAAGGACCTGTTTATATGAGGAAAACACCTCACTTTCCAGACCCGGGGCTGAGAAATGAGATTCCACCTTCCAATAGACTCCTTTGCATTTTCATTTCGCATTTACATGACAAACGCAACACCACCGGTGTAGTGAAGTCCCACCTAACTGGAGGTGGAATGTCACCTGGGTGAGGTGAAATTTTTCCCTATAAACGAAAAACCACCGGTATGGTGAGGTGAATTGAAATTATTCTTTGATTCTGATTGGTTAGTTCATTCTGATTTCACGGAAGAGAGATGAATAAGCTCACGTAAATAGTGACTCAATTTATCTCACCTGTCAGCCCCGGTCTAGCATGTGAGATGCTTCTCCTCACATAAACAAGTCCTAAGTTCCAGATTTTAAGGCATGAAAAACTCCTGCACTGTCTGCCCCCATGCATGTCTTTTCTCAAAATTGATTTCAGGTGAGATCTCCGATAAAGCAAAATTACCCGGCCTCCACTAAACTTTAATATTCTTCTGTTCTTAAACTCTTATGCCTGACATCAGTTGGTAGTCATGATCTCTTGGAGACGGACGAATTTTTTATGGCAATGGCATCAACTGCTTTTGACTGACACCGAATTTCAAGGCGATTTGCAACTGAAGACGGAGGAGATTCTAACCAGGAATTCAAACAAAACAAAACTGCAAAAGTTGCAATGAAATCGTTAGGGCAAACTATCGCCTTGTGCATGTGAACGGTAGTTTTTAAGAGAAGTTACAAGTTTACAGCGTCAGAAGAAGGACAAATCTAAGATCCGCCTGGCGGATTCTGTTCATTTGTTCGGAGGCCCAGCAGAAGGCACTGTCATTCTCGCACATCTAGGGCTTAAAATGAAACAATACAATTTCTATTCTGCTCCTGAATCAAATGAATAAAATCCGTCAGGCACATGCTTGGAATTCTTCTTCTTTCACTGTTAACTCGTGACTTCTGTTAAAAACCGTTTTTCGCGTGCACACGGGGATAGTTTGCCCTACCAGTTTTAGGGCAACTTTTGCGGGCCTAGTTTGGTTTGAATAACTGATTGAAGGAATTTCCTTTGTCTTCAGTTGCTAATCGCTTTAAATTGTGGTGTGAACCAAAAGCAACTGATGCTATTGTCTTACAAACTCTGCTTGGTACTTACCGTTTTTGGTGGCTCGTGAATCAAAGCCCGGTAGAAACACGTTGTTTGCGGATACAATGCCATTACCAGCTGTAAGAGAAAAATTTGCGATTCAAAAAGAGAGTTTAACTTAACTCAGTCAATATAAAAATTTTCTTGATTCATACTAGGTGAATAAATAAAAACACCCGCCGTTTGAAAAAAATCCGGCTCCCTGAATATCATAGCAATGATATTGAAAACTGTCTTGTTTTATTCCCGATATGTCAAATTAGGTTCAGTAATGTACCCGGCTTTAATCGGCCATTCCTTCCCGTCAAAATAAGAGATTTTCTACAGAAAGCCCCTTTCGGCACCCTGCAAAAACGAGTGAAAACACCAAGCAAGATTTCCCTTTGTTCTCCTTCCTAGCCATAATGACTCTTGGATGTGTTCATGTATTTTGTCCTCATGGGAGAATGGAATCCCCTAAATAAGTTATTCACACAGAGGAGAAGACTCTTCAACCCACAAGACGAAAGCACGTGTCAAAGCGTGCTGAAAGTCATCGCTGTGAGGTAAACAAATTGGGGAAACTTGCTTATAATTTTAGCACTTTTATCAACGTTGCTCAAAGGGATGTGTTTTGGAAAATCGCTTGCAGAATCTGAACGAAAATATCGATTCTAACAAGGAAAAATTCTAAAAATAGTGAAACATGTTAGCTAGTCAGATATTGCAAAATATCATTGCTTATATACTAAAAGACTCATCGGGACTTTTGTTGACTCGCCCGGTATAATTACGGTTTGCTTTAAATTCTGTCTCACAGTAGATGTCAGGCAAAAATTCCCGCAAATACTAAGAATAACTGCATAAAACATAGTTAATGCAATGCAGCGAATATTCTTGCGCAATAACTTCGCAATCGATTCTCCTTCTTCGTTTGTTCATCGTATGCCTGTCTGTCCGTCTGTTTTCAACAATTCTTGTCCCTTCAGTCAGCGGTTGTTTGGCCGGCGGCTTTTGAATGGGCATTCGAACGAGACAAAGAATTGAGCCAATCAACTTCCTTATTCGTTCAACAAGGACAGGAAAATCTTTTGAAATGCAAATGACAATGCCTCTTTAGTCGGCCTCTATAAATTTGTCTGAACTCAATAGACGATTACGCTAAAGATGGCGGCGAGAAACTTTTTACCAAGATGCAATGCGTTTTTTTATCGAATTCCTATAGAATCGTTAAGTATTCATAATTCGAACGCAATACATCTTGGTAAACAGTTCCTCGCCGCCACCTTTAGCGTAAATCGTCTATTGTGACACATCATGAAGCAACTATCATTTGTACCATTGTACAAATTCAGTTGTGAGTGAATTACAAACTATGGAATCTTTATTATTATTAATTATTGATTTATTTAAAGTAGGCAACATACAAAAATAGCTATTAAATAAGAGCTAATTCAGGCCTACAGAGCTAATTCAGGCCTACGGAATCAAGTACCACAGAACTGCGGGGCACGGGGCAAATAAAGAAAATAAAGAAACCTGGTGCACGCGGAGGAGATTAAGTTAAACCATAGTCGCAGCATTCTCTGACTATTGTTATTGCCAGCAAAGTTCAAGCAAAAAAACAAAAAAACAAACAAACCTGATTAGGGTGAAAAGAAGCCTCAGGATTTCTTTCTGGGTCTGCTTTCCATAAAGGTAGAGGAATAACTCGACGTCTGCTCAAATGATGTCGTCTGAACGGAAAAGATCAATTCTAAATCAAAGTAAATCAAGGGGGTCAAAAGCAAACTTAGCTAGGGGGTCTGGGTAATCTAAATATAGGCTATTGTAATTGTATTTGATGTTTTCGATCTATGAAACAAAAGGAAGATGAGTGGCGTCAGCGGTTCTTGTGTGCTATGTTTAGATTCTGTCGCTATATCTCCGTTCATTTACTTTAACATATATATATATATATATATATATATATATATATATATATATATATATATATATATATATATATATATATATATATATATATATATATATATATATATATATATATATTGGCCCTCGACATAAAAGTACAAAAAAGGAACTTTTTGTTCGGGATACTGCGAATTCCCCCTTTTGTGAATGACAAAGGAAAAGACATTAACTCTGATTGGCTCGCTGATCAATGAGACGAGCGAAGCGTTTTGGGCATGCGCGAGTTAACAAAGGAAGGACGAAGGGCGAAGGGCGATGACCCTCAGATCGATACTGCGCAGACTCCAAAGCGCTTCGACTGGCGTCTGGCTCTTCAGGGGAAAATCCAAAAGACTTTCGCTGATAGTATCCCGAACAACTTTGGAGACCTTTAGCGAAGTCAAGTCTAGCTGATTTGTTAACAGTTGCAGTTGTTTGGATTATAGCCAAGTTGAGACCCGGGGGGCTGAAAAGAATGGGGTGAAGGGCGTGCCGTACAACTTCAAAACATACTGTAAAAGCTTCATTAAGTTCCCCTCTATTAAGCCCCTTCTCTAAGAAGCCCCTCCCCCCTGTGTCAAAATTTGAAATCAGCTCCCTTTCTCTATTAAGCCCCCCCCACTTATATGAAATTAAAAAATTTACCAAATATTTTCCATTTGCTTAGCTACACAACATTGCTTGTTAATTTTAGTTTGGTTTAGGATAAAAACTGTGTCGAATTTATGTATTTGCGCCAAAAAATTGTATGTTGATTGCGCAAAATATGGGATGAAAGAACTGAAACGCTACCAAATATATCCTTGTCACTTGATCTTGTGAATAAACCCCCCTCTCCAATACGCCCCCTCTCTGTCAAGCCCCCCTGGAAGGTCCGAAATTAAATAAGCCTCCCGGGGGCTTAAGAGAGTTTTTACGGTACTCGTTCTATATTCAAAGTTCAGACAATAAAAAGCAGTATCCCGGAGTGGCCCATTGACTCATTTCGTATACCAAAATTATAAAAGCTATACTGCCCTGTGCAAAAAACCTTTAAGCCTTGATATACTGTCGTTGAAAAAAATATAAAACTTGCAATCATTGATACTGTTATGTCTAAATTGTATGATTAGAAAAAGACTTACTCCTGGCTAGCTTTTCCGTCTTCTTCAGTATAGTCAATATCGTCTACATCGTACCTAGAAAATTAACAACATTCATTTGATTCTTAAATACCAGTGCCTTGGTACAGCAAAACAATAGACCTTCCCAAAGATGGGCAATTGAAATTTGAAGAAAAACTATCCATTTCAACTCTTAATAAATGATCAGTGTTTCCATGCGTTACCAACGGCAATGCGTCAACTTTTTTAGACGGTCAGCGATACTTCAAAAGCTGCTTTGGTCACGATCTACTGCAGAATCTATGCCTTTGGGACCTGCAGCCTTTACCTCTGTCAGAAAATTATCTTCAGAGGTCTCTTAGAAGAGAAACTTTCGGCAGACGTAGCATCGGTGAGACTGAGCCTAATCTTTGGCAAATTTCGAGACATAAACCACGTTTTGTAAAATAAAGAGGTCCTCTTTCCTCTAACAGAAATAATTGTTGATAAAATCGCTCAATTAGGGACATTCTGCTTTGTCAGAACATGCTTTGAAATTAACCTTTACTGTTACTTGGTGCTTCTCACCTAAAAAATAGTCTCTTATGAACAAGTTTCTATGAAAGAAAACGTTTATCTTACTTCTGTGTCGTTGGGTTATAAGCAACGACTTCTGCTAATATCCATTGCTCTTCACCGTCAGAACCTTTAACTCTTGCAGCCACCTGAAGAAGGAATGTTTCGTTCGTTCTCAGACCCCATTTACACGATGCCGGTAAGAATTTGAAAATGGCATAAAAGTGCCGTTTTTGCCTCCCGTCGACACGATGCCAGCAGAATTTCCAAATTCTGCCGGCAGAATTTCATGTCGGTTAACAAAACGGTAACGTTTGTAATTCAGCCGTTTTCCATTTCTGCCGGCATCGTGTAAACGCACTTTGCCAGTAGAATCTTATGCCGCTTTCGTCACCAGGCTAACATTCTTAATGCTCCCAATGGTCCTTATTGTTGCTGTTGTTTTATCTGTCTTGATTGATCATTGACGTCACTTGCTATTGTCTCTGGAATTGGCATAAAATTCTACCGGCATCGTATGGGATCCCAAAACTGCACTTTTTCATGCCGCTTTGAAATTCTACCGATATCGAGTCGACAGGAGCTAATTGCTAAGGGCGGAAAAAAAATTACGCCGTTTTCAAATTTTACTGGCCTCATGTAAACGGGGTCCCAGTTTCGACAATCGCATAAATCCTATTTATATCTAATTTTCTACAAACAAAACAAAGGCCTGCGAGACTTTTTGAAATACAACAAAAATGGACTCTATTCGCCGTGCAGGATTCAAGTTGCTTTGTGAGGTCATCTACAGTACCTCAAAGCTGTACGTTTCTGAGCCTGATACAAGTTTGAACTTGGAGGATACACAATGGGCAGTTCGGACACTATTGCTGTGCTGTCTGAACTAACCGAGAAACAATAATGATTCAATACTCACCCTAGCCAAGCAATATTTGTATTACGTTGCAACATCGTACTTTGGTTAGGCCCTAGCTTCAAATTCTGAATCCAAACTGAGCTGCAAAAACATTCCGCCTCCCAAACTTTCGTTAGTGTCCGAACTGCCCATGGATACAAACATCAACATTCAACACTCAAGGCACTTAACCAATTGAGTAAATTTTTGAAATTTTACAAAGGATGCCAGCGAATAAATTTCAAACAATTTCAAGCAATAACAACGTTGCTACGGTTGATCAAATTAGTTTTGATTCCTTGGTACACCTCGCACATCGAAGCACTTTGATATAGCAAAACCACTCTGTGACAGTAAAGAATCAAAATGCGTCAGTGGGTCAGGAGAATTTCACCGTGATAGCTCAAAAGAAGAGCAAGAATTGCGACGATAATCATGTTCATTATAAGTATTTCCTTTCAAGCTATTCCAAAACAAATCCGTGTTATTAATTAACATATATCCATGTTGTGACAAACTCGAGAAGTTAATGATTAAAAGACTAGGCCATTGCTGTGCTTCATCATCAGAAAATCAAGCTTCCCAAAGGCACGAGACTAAATTTATATCCATGAAGACAATAAACTACCAAAAATGCGTTTTTACAACTCGTACCAAAAGGTAATGAATATACTACTAGAAGATTCATATCCATGTAATTGTTACATACTCTCGTTTTTCTCTTCACTAACGTAAGTAAAACACATCTTACATGATCTGATGGTCGACACACATATCCTGAGTCAGCACCAATACAACCACACAAAGCAGGAGCGCTGCAAGTAAAATAAAGAACCATGCACATTATGCTTCTACTTAAAGCTAAAATAAGTTAACTTAAAGCTAAAAATTCTTGGTCCACAGGCATTTGACTATACTAGATGTTTTGCCTATAAAGTTACTGGAAACTTGGATCTCCTCAGTTCCCAGCTAGCAGGCATTAGCCAAGAAATTTGGCTGGCCCCCAGGCATTCTTGCAAGAAATTTTCGCTGACCCCAGGCTTTCTATGGGAATGGTAACGGCAGCAATGGAGCGAGACTTAAATTTTTTGAAGAAAAATACTTGTCATTGGCAAAAAGATTTGTTTCACTAATGAAAGATCTAAAAGGAAAGGACAAGAGCATAGAGAAATATTCTTGCGGAAGTTTGCATCAATTTCAGCCAATGACCTTTACACAGTCACGTGCTGTAAATGATGCATGGAGAAGCGACCTCACTGTCATTTCAACAGGCACTTACTTTTCCCCTTGCCTTCCAGTCCAAACTGGCAATGATGATGCTGCTTTTTGAAGCATGGACATCAGAACACCCCTTCTCATTCCTTTCCTAAAGGGAAAAGATAATACATCAACAAAAGAATCTTTGGAACAGTGAGCATGACTGGCATAGGGTGCTTTTATGATAACTGCAAATGAGATTTGATAGATCAAAAATAAGAATTCTTACCTTGGTTCTTCCTGACCAAATCCTCCTCTTGTTGCACCTGATAAAAAGTAGTGAGACTCTTAAATTCAATTAATCTTGCACACTGTGAAAATAATTCCATGAAGGGCAAATCTATCATACTTTCATTATTCTACTTTCCCATCAAATAATTTGGTATCATTTTTTGTATGACTCAATTTTGATTTAGTGTTTATCTACAGCCGGTTGTCGGACACAGAATGTCTTAATCAAATGCCTACAGTTGTTCTGGCAACCCTTCCATGTTGTACCACAGGGAACTGTTTTTGTTCTGCTACTTTTTAGGCCTCTTGGTCAATATAACAAACTACCATTATTGAGAAGAATTTCCCAAGATTCTATAAAAGTTGTTTCTTAACTATTGACGTATATCCAAAAAGAAATTTCAGTACTCTCAAGGTCGATTGAATCACTCACCAGATCTCTTTTCATTTCTCATAATTTTGACCTCTGTAATCTTGTCCATGGCTTGCTGAATGAGACTGAAAGTTTGAATAAATAGCTTTCAAATAAGGTTATTGAGACAAAAATGCAGAGTCACAGTGTTTGGCGATCGCTGTGATTGGCAAAGTATGGTAATGTGCCAGCAATGGCTAAATACACCATTTCAACTAAGCGACCTCATTTTGAAATTTTTTCAAAATGTCTTTAGCTTGCGTCATATGAAATTTCGGACCCCATATTCAAATTCAGCATCCAAAGTTTAGTCTAATTACAAATTTTCACGATCTTAGTGCTAACAAATTTAAATTTACAAGGATAACAAATTTGAAACTTTATAAGGGATTTGAACGTGAATAATGACTGATGGCAGCAAGCTGGAAAGAGACAAATGAGACATCCATTTTGGAGAAATTGATAAAGTTGCATTCAAATATTCTGAAAGCACATGTTTTACACTACTTTTATTGCCATTCAAAGGTTTGTATGTGATTTCTAAGGGCGATAATTACCAATTGAATAATACAGTCCGCAGACTGGAGCTTTGGCCCTAGTCATAATTTCTTTATTCAAATTTGAAAAGGAAGTTTTCGTTTGGATCAATCTTTGAGTTTGAGAACAAGCAGGGAACATTTGCTTTTGCAAGAGAATACTGTATTACATCAATTCAAAGTGCTGAACAAAAAGTAGTACATTTAACTAAACAACAGAAACTAAACGAGAAGATTTCTTTTCAAATAAGATAGAGCAGTTTAGCTTTGCAATGAAATTGATGGCACAGAATGAGATTAGTTCTCTGAAAGTAACATATACTTGGTGATGTCACAATTATGACTTGATTATCCTTTACATGAGTGGGTATCCAATGTAAACCTTTCTCACAAACTCCATATTATATTGCATATATCTACTTATTCATACATACTCAATTTCTCCCTTTGCATCTGCTAGCGCTGTGTGGTATAATCCTTTCAACTTATTCTTGAAGTATGATGACACTAAGAGGCAAAAACTTTTGTAAGCTCAAGTTTTGGTTCTGTACCTGCTAACAGGTGAGTACAAAAAATGCCCAGCGTTTGAAAGGCTACTGCTCCCTAAATATATAAGCAATGATATTTTGCAATATCTAATTAAATATGGCTGTTTACGCCCTATTTCACACGCTGACGATGGACCTTGGAATTGGTCCGAAACGTACGTTTTAGCTAATTATAGCTAATTATGGCTTAGCCGCTTACTCAAAACATGGATTTGTCATAACTTTATTCTTGATCACATGGACTTGCCGTATAATGTCAAATCTTTAAAAATGGAAAACAGAGAAATTGAAAATTGAAAATTGACTTGCTGAGAATACAAATATGATTTTTTTTGTCGTCGTGCTTGCCCTCCGTTCTAATTAAATAGCTAACACATTCAATTATTTTTAGAAATTTGTCTGGCTAAGATCAATCACTCCGTTCAGATGCTGTTGGCAATTTTCTAAAACAAATCCCTTTGAGAAACCTTAAAAACGTGCTAAAATTACAAGCAAACTCAAACTCAAACAAATATCTTTGCAGGATCTCATTGAAAAGGTAACTTGTTCAATTACATTTAGAATTTTTCCTGGCTAAAATCGGTCACTCTGTTCAGATTCTGTAAGCAATTTTCTAAAATGAATCCCTCTGAGAAAACTTTAAAACATGCCAAATTGCAAGCAAGAATTCCTAATCTGTGTTAACCTCACAGCAATGACTGTAAGCACGCTTTAGCACATGCTTTCCTTTTGACGCGTTGAAAAGCCTCCCCCCCTAGTGTGAATAACTTATTCAAGGTGATTCCAATCTCCCATGAGGACAAAAAATACATGAGCACATCTAAGAGTCACTATTGCTACGAAGGAGCACAAAGGAAACTTTTGCTTGCTGTTTTTGTTTGTGTTTGCAGGTTTTCGATAGGAGCTTTCTGCAGAAAATCTCCTATTTTGACAGGAAGGAATGACTGATTAAAGCTGGGCAAATTACTGAACCTAATTTGATATATCAGGAATACACAAGACAGTTTTCAGCATCATTTCTTTTGATATTCAGGAAGCCGGATTTTTTTAAACGCCGGGCACTTTTATTGACTCACCCTGTATATACAGTACTTTTAACATAGTATGTTCACTGCAAGGAAAGCAAATAAAGATTTGAATGGAAGAATGTGCAACAGTGATAGAAAGGAGTTGTTCTTGAATTTCTTGGGGATACAATGGCTATGCTGTGAGCCTCCACTCCAATTTACTTCAAAGACACAATATGCAAAGTACACTGAACGTTAGGAGCAAAAGAAGAAAACAAAAAGCAAGGATAAGCACGACAGTGTGAGCCCCAATACTGATTTGCTCTCAACAAAGGTGAAATACACAATTGGTCAAAACAATAAGGTCAGCACTTCATCTCCCCGACAAGAATGAGAAATTAAAGTGTGTACATTGTGAACAACATAGAGTAGGATCTACTGGGGGTAGGGCAAAAAATATTGGTAAATTTTGATAAAACTTTTCTTTGCAATTTGCCTTCAGTTACAGCCTGCTCAAACTACCCTCCTCTACATAGTGGATGTGGATTTGTCACTTTAAGTTCTACTGTTTTTCAGCACTCAGTACTACCCATGTTACCCCCTTCCTACCCCCATTTCCCCAGCAGATCCTATCAACTATACAGGGTGTCCCAAAAATTGTGCTCCCTTTGTCTGGCTGCAGTGGAGGAGCTGTAGATTCAGTTATCTTGGTTTTTACACAGTTGCATAGGTCAGGCTTCAAGTTAGAGTTTGAGACCTTGTATGAGTAAATCTGACAGGTGGGTGTAGCTTGCTCCAAAGCAGACGTGTTTGAAATGTGACCTTGGCCTACCATATAAGTCTACAAGGTGGTTGCTGATTTATGGCAGAGAAGAAGGAAAATAAGTGGTTGCCTCAAAAACATCACTTATGTTGTTCTCCTAAAAAGTCAAAGTAATTTTTTATAGAAAGGGTTCTACATTGCATTAAAATTTTGGCTAAATTTCTTAAAGGGTTACCAGTGTTGTCTGTTCATAAGGGGTCAGTCATCTATTGATTTCATCCCTACCTGGCGTCATTTTGACGCTAACTTTTAGACCCCCACCCCCACCCTTAGCATTGGTCCATTCAAAACTGACAAAGGGCTGAAAAGGGCCGCAATAGATTTTATGGGAAAGGGATGGGATTTACAGAGCCCAAACTCTTCTTGCATTTCCAACAAAGCTGCAGCAAACATTCTCCGACCGACAAGATTGCATGAAAATGGGCTCAGGTAAGAAAATAAAACATAAATTATCGCAATCTTCACAATATTACAGAAATATGTCTTTATGAAAATCGATGTAAATAAGTTTTGTTCTTAGTGTCATTGTCGCTGAGGGTTGTTGACCCCCCCCCCCCCCACCCATTAACACTGAAATGACGCAAAGCGAGGAGGGCAAAATTGATATATGACTGACCCCTAAAGGAATGTTTTCTGCCTTTTAAAAAAATTTAGTGATAATTTTGATATGATGCCAGAACCCTTTTTTTGAAAACTTACTTTATTTTGACTTTGCCGGAGAACAAAAGGAGTGTTGTTCTTCAAGCAACCACTAATTTTGCCTTTTCTCTACCATAAATCAGTAAGCATGTGTCAGATTGATTCAAACAATTACAAGGTCTCAAATTCAAGTTGAAGCTTGAACCTATGGCTATGCAACTGTGTAAAAACAGAGATTACAGAGTAATCCTCCACAGCAGCCACACAAACAGGGCACAGTTGTTTGGGACAACCTGTATTGTCTTCAAGCACTGTATAATATCCATAATCATGGCTTTAGGTCAAGTGACTCCTACAGACCTACGCTACCTTTGTTGTCATTCTTCATCTTCTCATGTGTTTTGTTGATGTTATTTAGGTTGTCTGCACTTCTGTTTCTTTCCTCCTGTAAGCAATCAAAATAAATTGAGTCACCATGTCATCATAAATTGAGCCATTTTGGCACAACTGGGGATATTGTGAGACAAGAAAGTGGGGTTAACCCTTAGACCTCTTCTAGAGGTAGACTTGTAGAAGTTTTCGTTTGATCGATCGATCTTCGAGTTTGAGAACAAGCAGGGAGTAGAATCTTGTTCAATATTTCTACATCCTACTTGGAACAAACATACTTACCTGAATCTGTAATATCATCGTCTGCAATTCTTTCAATGACTGTTGAACACTTGTTGCTGAGCTTCCAGAACCATACCCGCTGGCGGCCATATTTGCTTTTCTTTTTTCTTTGGAAAGTGAGGCTAGCATCGATTGCCCACTGCAGTAAAAGTTTGTTATTTTTTCAGCAGATTTTTTCAAAAGAGAAGAGAATGAAAAAAGAATTAAGTGTCGACTGATGAATAGCTTAGCTGAATGGCAGATACCTAAGGATTTTAAAAGGTCACGAAATTTTCTCTCTGAATTCAATCAACCATGTCTAAAGAGTAAACGTTTCCTGACAAAGCGAAACGAAATTAGCACAAAAATGTCTCAATTTCATAGGAAAATGTCTTTTATTTGATACTAGAGATACTAATAGTTTTTTAAGTTGCATTTCCTACAGCCTAGAACTAGAGATCTAGACTTATGCTGTAGTTTCCACTACTATATCAGTTTCTGCAGCCTCAACTTTTCGTTATGAAAAATGCTTTTCATACTGCAGAGTTGCCAAATCTCGGACACTTCAGATGGTCAAAAGAGATTGGGGTATCAAAGTTGATATGCAAACTTGTTTAGCTATCCAATGGGTAGACTCTCCTCTCTCACAAAAAATGAGAGAGTCTGGCATAATTGGAATTGAAAATCTTTGGTAGCCTCTGAAATTTGTTATAATCTGATAAAGAAAGGTGCTTGTTCAAATTTTTGGCTCAGAGAGGAGAGAATAAGAGTTTTACGGTACTTCTCATTATAGATGGAAGTTGGTCAAACTCTAAGCAAACAAAGTCATATGAGCCTTTAGCTATGATATGCTATGATATTAAACACAATTCCATTTACATCTTTACATGGTTTTTCGTTTTGCGTTCAAAGATAATTTTTTTTTGAATTTACAAAAATTAATGGTAAAACCTAAGCGGTAAGTTAATACATCAATTTAAGCAAAAAATGAAGATGATATAAAAAGCCAGATGAAATATGATGAATTGATATCCAATTAAAATAAGATCGTATTGATAAAAAAAGATCCTAACATGGTTGTAAACAGCAGTGTTGCATTTGTGGTATTTGGCTCATTTCTAATGTTGTTTGGTAGCCCTGGGGGAGGGGGTAACATAACATGTTGAGGGTACGGGTATGTGCCGCCTATATGGGTGGGTTTTTTAGTCCAAAATTTTCTAAACAAGAGTTTCTTTTTTGGCACATTTTCCATAAACATGGGCGGTTATCCGGACATGAGCGAAAAATAGCCGAAAAGATGTGTCATTTTCAGCCAAAATACATCATAAAAGTGGGTAAGACAGCAACTGTCGGTAATGGAAGAGGGTAGCTTTCTGAAAACGGGGCGGCAGACCCCGTCCATCCCCAAGTCATGTACCCCCCTGGGTTGGTAGCTCGTCGAAGTCACTTGCGCCTTTGTACCCACTTCTAATTTGGAAAGTCAATGTCAAATTTTGTACCCATCCTGGTACTGGCGTTTCATATAAACGAGTTTCTTGGAACGTGCCACACTGATCTTTCCTTGGCACTGCAGCTCTTGGTGGGAGGATGAGGTACAACATCAGCAAGCCAGAACTCTGCATTTGTTGCCCGCGTTTCTATCGCGCGGTAAACTGTAGTGCCCAGTCCTTTTGAGATAACAACATAAGAATGCCAACACACGCTAGCTTTTGCAGTGGAGTTATGGCTCATGAGGGGAGAAGCCAAACATAGTCTGTTTTTATCTAGTCTTAGGCTTCCAGTTTGATCAGTTTACAGACAGCAAGTTTTCATCTAAGTTGGTGCTCAGTGACATGAGTACGTGTGATATTTTGATGCCGAATTCAACCAATGACAGTCAATTGAATGCTTCAACAACAGACGGTGCGTACTTATGTCGTAGTAAAGATGCCCTTCCTCGTGACTGCGTACTTTCATTATTATGCCTCGAATTCGTTTCCTAGCTCTGAAGAAATAGTAAATACATGTTTTCTGTTTTGCAGGAGAGAAGTTGCAGAGTGCAAACGACAATGTGAAGAGCCAAGAATCAGGTTAATATTGTTCCTCATTTTCATTCATTATTCACTGTTGAAATAGTCGGCCGGCGCGAGGCAGATTGTTGAATTCAAATTTCAGTGATCAAGAAATGAACTATTTCCGATCCTCGATGAAAACCGAAGTATGCTGGGATCGCATTTCATGATGTGACCAAATTCGCAACCCCACAACCAAAAATCCTCATGTGACACGTTAGCCAGAAATTTCTTGCATGGTTGGCCATGCCTTCCACATGTTTCGTAGCATTTTACTCACTTTACCAGTTTACCAATCATGAAAAGTGGTTGTTTAGTCAATGGTTAGACCACTTATGTATACATGTTGAATGATATCTGAAGGAAAGGTAATTTATTGTGAGGTAATAAAATCAGAGGGCTTCCATCCAGGGATGTTTTTTGTATAAATCCCAGGTGAATCAGAAATTTGGGTGCAATAGTGCCAACGGGCCATTCCATTTTCGATCATTACAGGGGGCATCATGGAAGGCTAATTCCAGGGATGAGATTAAAGATAATTTCCAGGGTACCTTGACTCAAACAAACCACCTTGGAATCTGGGGATGTTGTCCCCTGGAAATCCAGGACTATTGTGGAGGACCCCCAAGAATCCAGGGATGGTCCCAAAACATATCCTGGATTCCAGGGTCCTTATAGGAACCACCAAACTTTCTAGGCCTAAAATTTTTGTGATCCATGTCAGGTGCCCTCCATTTGCAGGTATGGATAATATCATATTATATCATATCAATATTCTGTTTAGGCTAAAGCCCTTTACAGTTCAGTTTATGTCAATCAATTTTTCACAGTGTATAGCCTCATTGTAACATAGCTCTGGGACCGGAAGCCTGAAAGCCAGGGACCAGGTTGGAAAACATGTATGAATTTCCCTACGCGTAGCTGCGAGCGGCTTGACTTGGCAAGGTGCGAGCTGCGAGCGGATCCAAAAATCGGATGCGAGCTGCGAGTTAAATTGAAATTAATGCGATAAGTGAGGAAACACTGGATTTTATATACATATGGAATAAATAGATTCGTTTCCAACCACACTGAATTCCACGTTCGTTGTTTCTTGCACACATACAAGGAGATTGTCTGCTTTCTGCTTCCGTTGTTGAACATGTTGTTCATCACAATTCAATTCAATTGCATAAAAGCGGCAAAACCAAGGAAGTGAGGAAGTTGGTTTAGCAAAGCCCACGTGGTCGCGGAAGGAAACTTTATTCTAAATTTTGTCCTCAACTTCGGATCATTGCAGAGACACGTACAGGTAAGTAGTTTTTCTTTTTATTGACTTTTTTCCTTCCTAATGTAATTTCTTTATTAATGAATAAGTTGCAACTTAATTCATCCATTTAAACGAAGAATCATAATGAATAAATATCGATGAATGCAATATTTAGTTTAGTATTACAATTCCGATTTTCGATGAAATATCATATCGAAGGATTAATACTTGGCCTATTTTTCGTTTAGTATTACAATTTGGACCTTCGATCCAATTTTCGACGAATCCAAGATCTGAGTTTACCCCTTCAAAACCCACTTGTAAAACTGAATGTGACCTGATTTCGTCTCCAGTGAAGAATTGTGTTTAAAGGATTTATCTTTCTTAGGCCACACTGGCAATTATGGGAATTTGAGCATGTCAGGCGACGCAAGTTCCTCTGAAACGGCTTCAGCAGCAGGTACAAAGATAAACCAACATGTTAAGAAACTTTTACTTATCATTTAAAATCACGGAGAAATGCTAATGTTGTGAATTCCATTCTCAGGGGCAGAAAGTAATCTTGGTGTGCAGACTGTCGGACTGGACGGACGCAGGCCAGAGTTTTTAAAGCTTGCGAAGTCATATATACTCTATAGTCCGGAATAGATAGGGTGGGTGGAAGTTTTTTGGCAAAATGATAAACGGAGATGACAAAATGGGGTGGAAATTTGATCTGCAGTTCGGAATCGAGATGAGACGCACTTGTTGTTTTCACTATAAAAGTGATTTAAAAGTCGTAGAAACCAATACAAATCAAACTGCCGTCGGAGTCACATTTCAGGAAAAATGAGATTTACATTTCACAAAACTCGATGTTAATCATACACTGGATTAAAGATATCCTGGGTTGACTTTTTTTAGAAAAAATGATAATCAGGGGAGTCGTTTATTGCGGACTCGAGAGGAGTAATATATTTGAAAACCATTTTGCGGGTACCCCCATTGTGGCCTGACAAGGGGTTCCAATCAGGTTTAAAGAGAGCTAAAGCAAAAATGTTGCAAAATACCCTCAAATGGTAGTTTAATGTTGCTAAGACCCTCAAGTAATACTTCATGGACTTAAAACTGAAACATTTGGTAGCATCTAGTGATGAAAATTTTCTGCAGTTTTTCATAATTGATGATTAATTATTAATCATTAAAAACTGATGGAACGAAGGGAGAAAACTTCAAATCCATTTGTGATTTTTGCCGTAGCAACCAAGCTAGCATGCGGAGGAGCATACCAAGTTGAAATCCTATAATTGGCCAGGAATCTTAGAACACCCCAATTGGTAGTGTGCGCCATTTGGTAGCCATTTAGTAAGAGCCTCAAACCGACTGGACCCCTTGTTAGGCCATAGTGGGAGTACCACCGGGGGATAAAGAGCTACACCAAAATTGCATACAAAATGTGCAGAATATAAAAATGTTGTTTGGCTCATTAATGATCAACAGCTCAGTGTATCTTGTAAAGTGACAAGAAATTCAGCCTCTGAGATCACCTAAAAATTAAACGGCGGCATGTTTCCTTTATCATATTACTCAGAAAGTACTTTTATAATGTCTAACCATTGGAAAGGCTTCAAAAGACCTTGTTGTGACACAGGTCTGATAATTTTAAGGAATTTCTAGTCTTGGCCCAAAATCTTAGTTTCTTATGCAAAATACGTGTATTTTAAGAAAAATAGAAATGCAATTCATTTTCATTACAGCACCTTGGTGGTTGAACTCAAAGCAGAGTAGCAAATCAAACTCAAAATCAAAAAAAGGGGCCAATGCTAAACAACTGTTTTGTAAAGAGTGTCTCTTGGGTAATAGAAAATATTACACTATTTCAAATGGAATGCCCTCAGACATTGAGAGACATCGGAAATCAAAACAACATTCAGAGGCTACAATAACAACTGTTTTGAGTACGTCTGAGGAAGGCCATGATCTCCTTGAGAGGAAGAGATCAGCAACTGGAGCAAAAAACGACCATCAAACGATGAATCCATCGGTGTGTCACCACCTAAGCAAGCTAGAATTGATGTGGAAGTGGAAAATGTGGAAGAAAGTCAATACCCACAGGATAAAGGAGGCATCTCAGCAGATGTGGAAAATCCATCACAAAGAGAGGACACCCAAGAAGGAAATGGTTTGCTCATAGACGATAATACCATCTATGATAGCATTAACGATGTGCTAGATACAGTTACCTCTGGATCCGAATCCGAACTAGAAATGATATCCCACAGCAAAAGCCAAAGTAATATCAAGGATTTTTTAGCTCCACAAGGTAAAAACATCAAACATAACATCTGCGTTAACAAGAAATCAGACATGCAGACAGAAGAAGGAAGCAACATAACAGCAGCCAAGAGTTCTATTACTTTGCCACACCAAAGCAATGAAAAGACGGCTGCACCTGACGTCCCATCAGCAACGGCTATTGCAACAGAAGTCGTAAAACTAATGAAAGAGATGAAATTAGCTGATGAATGTGAAGAGCAACCAAAGAAACTCTTAGATAAACATCAGATTGCCAATGATCTTGACCAGTGGAGAAGAATTGGAAATATAACCGACCTGGTACACAAAGTGCCATGTTTAGAATTCTTCTATGATGAAGTTATGTCTGAAAGCGTAATACGTTGTGGAGTCTGTTTCAAAGCTTTTTTAGGCAATGAAAGAAGGATAAAAGATTTGTCACCATATGAAATTGCTCGGAAAGAGAATCCATCAGGTCATGGAGATCCCATCTCAGGACTATGGTATGGAACGGAGAAGACAGAGCTATACCTGAAGGGTGGAAATTCTTCTTGGAGATTGTTAAAGTCACTTCTGAGATCGCACTTGTTAGGCATCTCAACATCGAGCCATGGAAGACAGCATTACCTAGCTATGAAGAAACTGGAGGAAGAAACTGAGCGTAAGAGAAAAGCACTAGAAATATCAAAGAACCTCGTTAAGTGCATGGTGACAGATGTTAAGCTTAAAGCAGCTTCAACACACTATGAGACACTAGTTGCCTTTTTGGATGACTGTGGTGTTGACACTGGGCAGCGGCAGCACAGTCGAAAACAAATGCTGCCATTGCTCGTTGCTGCAGAAAGCTTCCTTGATGAGCAAACATCAAATGTTCTTAAAACAGAGCTCCAGTGCACTCGAATGTATCCTCATTTCTTTGGCGTGTTGGATAAGGGCACTGTCAATAGACGAACAAGCCAAGCATCATACATTGTCTTTATGTACGATGGAAAACGCCGTGCCTATCCTGTTGGTGCTCCACTTGTGTACTCAGCATCTGATGAAGAATCATCTGGTTCAGACGAGGATGAAAGCCTCGATGAAAGCCTTGCAGATGAAAAGGACCAAGCAGGATTTCCAGAAGTTAGTGGTGGAAGTGCTGCAGACCTTGCCACTAACTTGCTGAACACAATAAAGCTGAAGCTGAACCTCGACCAACAAGATCTTACAAGATATTGTGGAACATCCGCTGATGGACCTTATCAAGCACATGATTTCAGCTTTACAATACGTGAAGAAACAGGCCGACTCAGAATTCCAGAGGAATTGCAGTTCTGCCAGGCAGTTATTTGGGACGCAACCCATTTATTAAACTTAGCAGCAACAGACATCAGAGATGGCAAGTTTGGAAACAGCAAAGTATTCTTCAATAATTTCATCAAGAGAGCAAATGAATTCAATCACATGATGGCAAGAGGAAAAGGCTTCGCACAACTTGAAGTCAGTGCCAAGAGCAGCTCAAAACGTGCTTCAGTCATTGTTCCATTTGCTGCTCAACGTTTTTTGAGCTCTGCAGTTGGTCAATGGAAATCAATTGAAGCAGCATTCCCCGTATTGAGGAAGTCTTTCCAGACCATTCATTCTAATGCTGATGATGATTTCCCATTACAGTACAGAATGTTCGGCCAAGATTTTGTCGCAGATCTGCTTGGCTTGTTAGACATCACCACTCCACTCTGTGAGTTAATGGTGTTGTCACAAAGTGTAGATTTCCTTCATTGGAAAATTGTGTTTTGGGGGCAACGAATGCTCCATTGGATGGAAATAATAGTTGATAATCTTGCAGATATGCCACGCTACAAGAAGCATTTGCAAGATCTGAGCAACTATTTGTTTCAAGAAGTTGAGCTCTTTGAGGGTTGGCATTTGCTGAGCCAAGATAAAGTGGTGCATCCTGATCATGGTGAAGAACCAAAGTATACCTGGATTGAAAGACCATTAGATCAATCCATGAAGGAATTGCAAGAGTTTGCAATCGATTTGAAAGATTCAGCAGAGAACAGATTAGGCAATGGTACAGCAGAAGTCTCAAGACTGCTGGCTAGATGCTTTGACTTCGAGGAGCTGCTGGTCGCGCTTGCAGGAAAAAGATGCTCTGAAACGGCAATAGGCTGTGTTAAAGATAGAGCAAGGTATCTCGCCATGGGAAGGAAGGATTTCAAAATTTGGTTCAAATATGTAATTTCACTCCCACATGTTCAGAGAAAGAAAGCTGAATTACATTACCTTGATGAAAGCTGTTCAGATGCCTTGTACCATTGCTTTAAAGAATGCCTGTGTGAGATGTTTTGGGGTAACCTTCAAGAGTACGGTGCTGCATGTATGCAGTCGTCTGGAAAGCACCTAACACAGCATTTCACCTCATTGGAAAGAGATAGCTCTGTTGGTATTCGCCAAACGTTTACCTTGACTCTCCTTGACGGAAAGAAAGTTAAGGCAGTATTAGATGAACCAATGCTAATAGAGAAACTGTATACAGTTGAAAGCATCTACACAAAGCTTGGTCCCGAATTCATGTTGTCGCTGGACATTGCAATCGCCTCTGGAGGCAGTGAAGCTATAGCAGAAAGTTTTTATGCAGTTATGGATACACAACGCCAGCGATGCCACCAATCCAACAAGATAATGGAGTTGCGAACAAAAATTGATTGGTTGGTGCCGTACATCGGCAACTGCACAGACAACCTGGTAGAAGGCATTGCACAGAAGTATTTGCAAAGACACAGTTCGCCCCTGCTCCGAGATCCAAGATCGATCAGGAACTTTTTTAAAAGAGGCAGAAAATCTAAAGTTATTGATAGAATAAAGAACATGCCAGTAAAATACCCCTATCTCCTGTGAGATTCGACTATCTTTCAGTTTGTAGCACATAAATGTCATAAAGTTTGACTGATATCCTGAACAAAATGCACGATGTTTTGTTAAGTCTGAATAAAAGACATTGCTTGCTTTCTCTGTCATAACCATCTCTTGAATGTTGAACCAAATCAAATTTTGATCAAAAGTCTGCAAAATAAAGCAAAGGGTGTATCACTCCTTAGAAAAGTGTACAAGATTTATCATAGTGGTTTTTGACTCAGAGTCAACGGTGTACAGTAGTGGGCAAAATTCTCGTGCTGTGTGCAGTGTGGACAACGGGTGTAATTTACGGAATCCAGAACTGGGGAACTTAGTATCAGAGAGTTCGCTCCCACCCTCAAAAGTTTGCCAAGTTGCTTAGGCCAAGCATCCAAACGCTGTTGGGAAATCGCAGATTCTTCTGTTTTCTCCTAATTAGATATGAAAATATACGCTTGTTAGAAAACAACTTCCAGTATGATCAAGGGAATAATATGTTTCAAAAGACTTCACACTTCGTTTTGTTTATGATTGTCATAGATGAAATAAGAGCACTATTTTATCTTGCTAAGACAGGTTTTCCTAGGGCTCTTTGAGTCCCCCCAAGGGCTCTTTAAAGAAGAAGGAAAGGAATATCACCGCAGACAAACGAGCGCGAAGCGCGAGGAAAATTTTTTGAGGTGCGAGTGAGGCTCATTTTGGATGCGAGTGGGAAAGCTCACATCGCTGCGTAGCAGCGAGCGAGTGCAGGTTTTCCAACCTGGGCCAGGGATCGGCTGAAGGGGTAAAATAAAAAAAGCAGTAAAAGCATGAGCCTACTGCATCTGGATTCAGGGTCCTAAGCATGTTATTTCTATGATCCAAGGATTTAAAATGGAATAGTCCAGTTACAGAATTCCCATGCTTCTGTTGAATTATTGCCAAACTTATCTCATCCCCCCCCCCATCCTGTCAGACACATGGATAGCTCAGGTCAATGGAGGTAAAGTTATTGTAGTTGGTAATTAACACTTGAAGATAAGAAAAAGTAGAAGAATGGAACTGTTACATCAACATTCACAAGATCCAGCACAGTGGTTCCAACCAGGGCTAAAAACAAAGTAGTGTGGTAGCGACGCTACCAGGAATGCAGCTGAAATCCTCAAATGTCCCAGGAAGGAAGAAAGGAAAATGAAAAAGTAAATGAAAAGGAAAGGAAAGGGGGAATGGATGGAAAAAGGAAAGGAAAAGAAGAGAAATAGGAAGGAGAGAAAGGAAAGGGTAGAATGGGGCAGTACATTGGGAAAGAAGGAGAAAGTACAGGGGAGGAAATAAAGATGCCAAGCTTGCTACCAGGAAGTAAAGAATTATTTAAGCCCTGGTTCCAACATTGAAGCACCGGAAAATTTGTAGCATGTATGAAGACTCTTGATACGAAATCGAACAGAAGGAGAAAAGTCTTTGTGTCCCAAGTCTGTCAAGGCAATTATTATAGTTTTGACTTGCTCATGTTGCCTTAACATGCCCATTTTTTGTAGAATATTTGACTTAGGTTCAAGTTCCTTTCAATAATTTTTCTTCAGCGTTTGTCAGATCTGTCTTAAAAGAATGGACTTGTTGGTGTTGCAAAGTTAAAATGCATTACCATAGTTGTTGAAAGTCATATCAGATTGCAGGTTTTGTTGATTTTCTATCATCATCAAAGCAATAACAATAAATGTAGGCTCTTTATCAGCTTGGGAATTGACATTATTTGCTAATTTCTATTGCATGCAAACATTCCCCAAGTGCCTGAGGAAAGTGTTTGGTCAGTAAGGAAAAAAGACACCTGGGAATTTGTTAGGAAAGGTAAATGTTTTGATGCTCAGGCAGACAATTTACCAACAAAAAATTTTTAATCAATGTTATTTATAAGAAAAAAGAAACCTGAGGTATATTTGCTGTAGATAAACACTTTGCCAGCAAAAAGTAGTTAACTGTTGATAACAAGTGTGAACTTAAGCATTGTGTTTCTTTCTCTGGTTGTGTATAGTAGATTAGTGATGACAGTTGGTTAAATATGTGCATTGGGGAATAGAAGCATGCAATATTGTCTGGAAAGAAGCTAATTCTCTGAGATGCAGAAATAGAAAATAGTGTTCACAGAATTTCTTTGTTTGCAAGTGCTAAATGAAAACTGCAGTAGGTGATGTGAAGCAAAGCAGAGAACAGAGGTAAATCAAGGGAATAAAGTGGTTATTGAATTCTGTCTGAAAAACATAGGGACTGTGCTAGATTATAAAAGGACAAGAATGTAAAAAGAATTAATTGAGGTACTAACATAAGTGTACAAGCCTATCAGCCTGGCAAGGCAGCAGTGCTTCAGCATTGCAAAAATTTACAAAAATGAGCCTTTTGGCAAAAGTCCACTGTAGGTTTGGCAAAAATTTGGCAAACAATTGATCTTATTAGCCATAGGCCAAACTTAAACTCCCCCCAAACTTTTTGTTTGTCAGCCCAGTTGACCATGTTGTATTACTGCCTTGATTGCCTAAAAGGAGCACCAAGTTTGATGGCCATTTGGGGCTCTGCATTCACCAATACATTTCCTTTAACTTCCCCCTGTAAGGTGAATGTGAGGTTGTGGTTTATAGCAACAAGGATCACAGAAATAGCTAAGCACTGCTCAGGTCCATGGCCCACTGTCATCATGCTGAAGTGGGGCTCTACTGTACCTGGCATCAAACCCTGTCCGCCTGACTTTTCTGGCTGCAAAGTCACAGGATCACACCACTACCTCACAACACCTTCAAGACACATTTGTGAAAACATGTAAAAGATATTATTATACCACTATACATATTGGCAGCAGTAAGGAGGAACAAGGCAAGTGGGGTTTTGGGAAGTACCCATTGCATCACATTTTCAGTGTCATCTTACTTTTGCGCATGAGAATTACCTGTATTGCATTCAGAAGATGCTGTTGTAACCAACATTCATGAATGCTTCTTTAAGGCTTGCTCAGTGGCTTCAGGTTTCTTATAAAACTGATCAAGGGGCAGACTGCATAAAATGTTGTCATCAAGCAATCTGAGATGAGGAAGTGTTTGGATGCATAAGCTTTTTGCAGGTTAGGTAGGTAGGTAATCATATTTACAATGGCTAGCCTTCAAAAGTCTGAGAGACTTATTTCCAGCAGGGGCCACGGCTGTTTACCATCAACCCCCCCCCCCCCCCGCAGCTACCAGATTCCCGTCAAATGGCTCTGGTCAACCTGGGCTAGAGTTACGGACAGCGACCAAACTGTCCAGCGGGGGATTCAAACCTGGGCCGTTCTGACCTTTGTTTTACGAGTCAATTACCATATCTACTTTGCCACGCGCTCTCTACTAAAGTGGCAAATGAAGAGTTCTAGGCCCAAGGAAGAAAATATCAAGTGATGCCTACTTTTGGAATCTGTTGTAGGGGCAAGGCGAGGCTCCAAGTTACAGTTTTTCACAAATATATATGTGCATAGTTTCTGCTCCGTCAGGGGGAGGGATGTAATGTTAATGGCAGGAAATTTTTAGATTGTAAACTGTTAATTCAACTACTGTATCAGTATCAAGGAGGGTAGCTCAAAAAGATGTAGCCAAGAAGATACATGAATCATGATTTCAACAAATTCATTCATATTGTCCCTCTTGCCCATTCCACCCCCATGGTGACCCCTTTTTTACCCCCATAGAGCAGCCCCTGTATTATTGTGATTATGCATATTGATCTTTTTATGACAGGCAAGAAGAACCAAGCAAGATGTGATTCCAGCAAAGACAGCAATGAAAAAGAAACTAACTCAAGGATTATTTACACAAAGGTCAGGATCCCCCAACTCTGTATTTCCTTTTCACAAAATCTATTATTTGGCATCTTGCCCCAGAAAAACATAAACTGGAACTGAATTAGGATTACCACCAGTGTCCAGATAGTTGCTTACTGTTTGAGGCAACAATCATAATGAAAAATGTGTTTTTTTGTCTTGAACTGCTTCCAAAAATTTGTTTCTGTTTTCTCCAGCATAGTATTAGAAACTATGTTCTTATCTCCAATGTTCACCACTACCACCAATCATCATCATCAGCATCAGCATCACTAGTTATACAATGGGCAAGTGGTAGCAAATTCACAGCTAATTAAGGCCTGCAACAACTAATTCTGGCCTATTTAAAGTGAAATATGACACTTATTAAGGTGAAGTTGCTCCATTTAGAGCCTAAGCGCAAAGACCAAATAAGTCCACAACCCCTTGTCCTGACCTTCAAATGGTTTGGTGGGCATGCATGCCATCAGCCTGACTATTCTGGCTGCAAAGCCAGGAAACATCATTTCTCAACACCTTCAATGATTAAGGAATCCTGTGAAACTTTCTGCGGCATTCCTGTGAAAGTAGGAACTTCTGTAAAACTTCATAAAGATGGAAAACAGAGGAGCAAGTAATAGCCTAGTCCATAAAATTGATCGGGAACGCTGAAAACAAGGTACAGTATGATGCGCATGCTGAAGCAGTTCCAGTGGAGGGTGTGCGACAGCGCATGGCAGGCATGCACACACACTTCTAAACATTCATTTGGGAGTGATTGACCGTGTGTCGGTAATGAAATATTTCCCTTCAGGAGAGCAATGTCCCATTTGGGAGTCCACACTGGGAAACTTTGTGGGAAAATTTATTTTCTCTTTAAAACATCCTGATGCTGATTTTATTTGTTGGCTGCAGTTGAGTTACTTTTTTTGCCCATTCCAAGGCCATCTTCTAAGAGATTCATGCTGTTTGAAATATCAGACTTCTCAAGCAGCTTATATTCACTCATTTGTGTTTGCCAGTGTTTCACTGACTTGGTCTAGGGAAGTATGATGTACGTGCCTTTGTTGCCATTTTAAATTTCTTTCGTGCACCCCACACAGTTCATGCTAGTTTGAGTCATGCACCGACAGAGCGGAAACTGCGCACGCATGCACGAAAACTCGCAACTTTGAGTCCCCCTAGCTCCCTGCAACAGATCCTGAAATTCGGCAACACTTTGATATTTTGTTCCTTGGGCCTTAAACTCTTGATTTATCGTTTCATAAAGCTTATCTATCCAAACAATGCCTTATCTCAGATTGCTTGATGATGTCATTTTATGCAGTTTCTGCTCTGTCACATGCACCTTTGTTTCTGAATCTGAAAATTGTCCTGAAGTATGCCAGTAAAAATATGGAGCTGAAAACTTTTCAAAACAACAAAAATGGCTTGAAACATGATGAAGGGACCTGAAATAGGGATGATTCCTCTGTCAACAGTATATATTTTTTATATGTATTGAGCCATGCTGAATAGTTGCAATGGTCTGAGTGGTAAAGGTCTTAAATATTTATCTACATTCTGATTAAATATCATGTGATAAAATGTGAAAAACAACTATGATATTTTAACAGGCTGTCTAATATCTTAGAGGGGAGAAAAAAACACCTCATGGTTGCAGACTGCAGCTTCGTATATGTTGGTTTCTTATACACAGGGACTTGTTGTAGTCTAGCAATGATGGATTCTTATATGCCCTACCATGCAGCTAAAGTGTAGTGACAGTGTTAAACAGTTGTGCAAATATCTATTGAATAGCTTAAACATTGAAACAGTTGGGTGAAAAACCATTGGGTGCTCAAATTAACATTACTTTTCTTTATTGACAGGAGGAGCTCCTTGAACTGAGATCTGCTCCGGAATCACTAAAAAGACCAGAGTGCTTATCAGAAGAATTCTATAAGTAAGCAAAATCTTCTCATACAGTATTTATGTATTGTGTATGTATGTATGTATGCATGTACATATATATTGCCATAAATCAAAATTGCTATAAAATTTTCTGGACACTAAGCAGAAGGCCAATTACATGTTTGTACATAGATGATAAAAAGAAAACCAACTAAGATCTCATGTAAAAAACATCCCCAGTTTAAAATGGCAGGGATAGCATTAAAAGGTCAGTGTTACCTCGTTTCCATAATTGTCCCCCCAGAGGTGCCATTGAAAGAAAAGTTCTCTTGAAAGAAAAGTAAGAAATATATGTTCTATATCAATGTAGAAAGTAATGGTGGAATCTCGTTTATTTGCAATTTTGGAAATTCAATGATATTCATAAGGGTTGTCTTCTTGATTCTGAAACTCTTTAAAAATTCCTTAAGCTTACGTTTGAAACTGTTTACGTTCTCATCTGACTTTAGGTCAGAGTGAAGGTTGTTCCAGATTTTAGGTCATAGGTAGGAGATACCATTTTGCATCTTGTTACTCTTTGTAACAGGTTGGCTTCATTTGTTTTTGATCTTCAAGTAATTCTGCTCTGGCCAACTGGTAAGAACATCTCTGACACATAGGATGGGGGTGAATTAGGGAAGTCTGTTAAAGGGGTCTCTTGCAAGAACAAAGAGCTGTGTTTGAAAACAATAAAATGAAAAATGCTATTTGACTGATACAGTAGCTTTGTGCCCCTCAATGTTTGGCAAAGTATCCACCATTTAAAATGGGAAAGATGTACAAATTTGATGTGATGAAATTAGCAAATATAAAATTAGCAATTACGAATGAAATGTTAACCTGCAACATTTTGCCAAAGAATTGGCTTGTGATTTTGGGCATGTTTTGAAGGCTCTATTTCTTGAAGATGCTTTCCAGAGAAAATCCCTGGTAGTCCCAGGACAGAGTAGTTGATTTCAGTCAGGTAAATTTAATTGTAGCTTTGAACATATCTACCATTAACATGTCTACCATTAAGTTTCATATTTGCTGGTATAATCAAATTTGATATGTATCCAGGGAACTGTTGTCTTCAAATTGGTATTGTCTTCATTGACTCATCTAGTCTGATTATCAAGATAGATATATTTCCAGTGCTCTTAAACCAACACACAAGAGCTGTTTTCCTTGAGTTGCTTGACATCAAAACAAGATACTTGTCATAACTGCTAAGATTCCTTGCAGGGATGGTGTTTGGGATATTGAAGCATGGCACCGTTCGTCCACTTCAAGGAGTGCATCTCCATCTGTTGATGGGAAATGTGTCACATTTGATGGTGGAAAGAAGATTGAACTTCTTGATAATGCAATAGAGCTAGCTCCTCATAGACGCAGCTTCTGCCAAGGCTGTCATGTCCAAACAACTTCAGAATCAGAAAAGGAGAGGGAGGGTTCACTCAAAAGGCTTGGTGGAAAAGTAGGCCTTGGAAATGACCCAAAATCACCTCTTGTTGATGGGAGAGACAGATTAACTGGAAGAGCTTCCCTCAGAAGAAGGACCATTGAGAAGTCAGTCCTTAGAGAAAACGTGAGTCAGTTTTGAATTCAGAATTTAAGTCCTTGAATTTTATAAATAGACTACATGCAAGGTTGATGGGCTTCCGTGACTTTGTTGGAAACTAAATTGTCAGGCAGGGCTAAAAAAACGAAGTAGCGTCGTAGCGGTGCTACTAGCAAGGAAGCTGAAAAGGTCAGATTTTCCAGGAAGGAAGAAGGGAAAAAGGAAAAAGAAACGGAAAGAAGAGGGAAAGAAGGGAAAGAAAGGAAGGGAGGAAGATGAAAGAAAGAAGGAGAGAAAGGTAAAGGGACAGAATGGGGTAGTATAAGAAGAAGAAAGTGTGTAAAAAGAAATTAAGTTACATGGTTTGCTACCAGGAAGAAAACTATTTTTTTGGGCCCTGTTGTCAGGGTAAAATTAGCATCAGTATCAAATATTGTGAAAATCCAGAACTTTGAATAAGCGACCCTCTCTTTTCCCTTTCATTTCCATAATATACCAGATGTCGCCAAGATTTTCTATCTATTTTGTTAATAAGAGTTGATGATTATGTTGGTATGGCTTGGGATAATGACTTTCTTGAATTTATTTATTTGACGCGTAAAATTGTATGCTGTTTTGCAAAACATGGTGTAAAGGAACTAGAACGTGTCATTCATATCCTTGTTGGTTGAATTTTTGACCAGACCCCCATCTACTTTAAGCCTGGACTTATGTCCTAAAGTCTCTTGTTTCTCTATGCTCGTTTGCTTGATGATGGCACTTTGATCAACAGAGACTCATAATATTACTCTGAAAAAGCTGGCCCTACTTAGGCTCAAACTCTGCGATACTTGAATACCAATTAGATAGCGAGATTTGACAAAGAACAATGCATTGAACTTTTCAATTCGAATGGTGCAGTTGACTAGATTTTGAATGAAGTTGCTGCGGCAGTTAGTTGATGAATTCTCTAGTTTGTTTTGGCGTTAAAAACATGGAAAATGTAGTGGTGAGAGACTTACTTTGCACCGACCAGGTAATGTGAAGTTCCTTCTTCAGATTGACACCAATTTTCGTTAATTAAATGTCTGCTTAACATGTTTTTATCGCATTTTCTCTCTGAGGAGTGACAGTTGAACAGAGTTAAAACAGTCATTTGATCATAATTTGATCAATCGAATGCAGAGAATAGGTCCAGCTTTTTCACAGTTTCATTATGAGTCCCTTTTGAGCAAGGTTTACCGCAGGGATTCACGGGACTGATTGTCATAAGTCTGGTTTAAGCCCCCATTTCAGTCTCCGAAGCTTTTGCAGTGTGTCCATGTTATGAAGTGGTGAAGTGATTTATTGCTATCTGTTTATTAAGGAACATTATTACCTGACTGGAGTTTCAAAACGAGGCAATACAGAATCCCGCCATTCCTATTGGCTAATCACACATTTCCCGCGGGTTTCCCGTAGCTTTGTATGATACGATACAAGGACGCGTTTTTGTCACCACAGCAACTGCGTTAGGCCTAGGCCTGTGAGATTTGCAGTGAACTCAAACGACATGATTGCAACAAAATGTGTTTGATGAAATGCGAGTCAAGATTAGGAGATATCAAGTAATAAAACTCATACTAACCGGTTTTATGTTGTACAGAAAAATATAAATCCCTCGGTCTCAATGCACAGACCTCGCAAGCTCGGTCTGTACTTCTAAGTCCTCGTGCTTTATATTTTTCTGTACAACACAAAACCGGTTAGTATGTACATATGAAAGATTGTAATGAGTAATTATGTGTAAAATGCAGGGTCACACAAAGTAGTAACACCGTCCCTCTTTATGACTGCAGAGACCTGAACCAGAAGCAAAGCGGTCACCAAAGACCAACTATGAACCAAGAAATGAAGAAATGAGGAAAGAGGGTCGAAGTTACAATGAACGAAGAGATACCAATGACCATAAAAACTATAGAAATTATAAGGAAAGAGATAGGAACGACAGATCAGGAAGCTTTGATAAAGAAAATAGAAGTGACTACAATGTTAGAAACGGTAGGTGTTATTGGTACTTGTAATGCTGAAACTCCATGAACAGTAGTCTTTATGATTTGAGCGAAAACGAAACAGAGACGGTGATATTTTTCAAGATCATAGTATGTACGAAGTACTTTTGAGCATTTACTGCTAGGCGTCCTTGGATTCAAAATGTTTTATTTTTACTTTATGGCATAGATGAGATCTCAGCTTAGATTTTGTGGCCTTGCATCTTCAAGTCGGGTTTGTATTCCCAGAGTAATTCACTGAAAAAGGCAAAATTTCTGGAGCAGCCTGAGACAGATGCAGGGCTCAGAAAAATTGAAGTAGCGTGGTAGCGGCGCTACTAGGAAGGTAATTGAGTTGCTCAAATTTCCCAGGAAAGAAGAAAGGAAAAAGAAAAACGAATCGAAATGGGGAAAGAAGGGAAAAAAGGAAGAGAGGAAGGAGAAAGAAACAAGGAGAGCAAGGCAAAGGGACAGAATGGGGTGGTATATTGGGAAAGAAGAAGAAAGTGTATGAAAAGAAATAGATGTGCATGGTTTGCTACCAGGAAGAAAAATAATCTTTTGGGCCCTGGACAGATGGTTATTGAATTATCATGCAGCATTTGAAGAAAATTTGGAGTCAACTAAATGATTAATATTTCTATTCCTAGAAATTTTCTTGTCAACTGAATTATTACATCGATGAGAGAAATGTCAAGAACAGATGTATTTACATTTTAACAGTTCGCAACGCAACTTACTGCGACTGAAGAGCTAAAGGAACAGGAACTGTGTCAAGCACCTTTCTAATACTAAAGAAAGATGTTTCTCACCCAACGTTCGTTACAGTTGTTATTATTCAGTCATATTGGGCATTTGGATTAGTGATTTTATCATTTCACTTTCATAGGTCAGCAAATTTCCAAAATGGTGCACTGTGGAATGCCCCACCCCAAAAGCTTTAACCAAATTCACACATAGATAGTAACTGCTTAATTGAGTACCCATCTGTCTTAGGCTCATAGGGCTAAAAATAACGAAGTATGGCTGAAATGCTCAAATTTCCCAGGAAGGAAGGAGGGAAAAGGGCAAAAGAGATGGAAAGAAAGAAGGACAGAAAGGATTTGGGATAGAATTTGGCGGTACATAGGGAAAGAAGAAGAACTTGTGTAAGAAGAAGGGAAAGTGCTCAGCTTGCCAATAGGAAGGAAAAATTTTATCGAGCCCTACAGGCTCCCTCAGAAGTTTTGCCTGTTTTGGTGAGTTACTCTGCAAATACAAACCCGACTTGGACATGCAATGTCGCAAAAGATAAGCTGAGATCTCATCTGTACTATAAACTGAAAGTTAAAACTTTTGAATGCGAGGCTCCTTCGCAGCAGCTGCTCGAACACTTATACTTTTTAGGACACCCGGTAGAGAGCTGACTTCTCTTAGTTTCTAACATCTTAGAATAAATTCAAACTAAAGTAAGTAACCATGGCAGACATTTCTGGTGTTTTCAGGATATTTATAGGGCTCATCATGTAGTCTTCGTCGTACCCTTTGTTACTGCATTTGAGGATAATTATACGGTTGTCTTTATGATTATTATGCTATTTCATCACTTAGAAGCAAGACGAACGGAATCAACAGGCAGCCTACCAGAATGGATGACAGAGGGACCATCAAGTCAGTTAGAAACTATTGAATTGAAAGGATTCGACGATGAGATTGAGCAGGAAAGAAAAGGTAAGCTTTGGTGTTGTTTTGAAACCAGCCCTTCATGTTATCGTGGATGAGGCTTATGTTACACAGATGGAGGAAAGCTGGTTCCATCCTTTCATATTCATAATCGCTTTCTCAATGAATAGACCTTTTAGCTATTCAGCAAAAGAGCCTGGATCGAGCGTTATTTTTATACATTTTTATACACGAGATTCGATCGAGTGGCGTTAGAGCTTCTATCACTATTGTGCACATTCGAAAATTCTACAAATTGTAGCAAAGTATCGTTCGATTGGGATTCTTTTTCAGAATAGCTAAAAGGTCTATTGCTGGTTTCTAGATACCTTACAAGCTCTATTAAGCCCTTGGGGGCTGGGGCGTATTTGATTTCAGACACTCCAAGGGGGGGGGCTTGAATGAGAGGGGCGATATTAGAGAGGTGGGCTTGTTCACACAATCAAATGACAAGGATATATACGGTGGCTTTTCAGTTCTTTTACCCCACATCGTGCTGATTCAGTATAAAATCTTACGAGCTAGATGCATAAATTCGATACAGTTTCATCATGACCACATCAAGATTAACATGCAAACTCGTTTGGCTAAATATATTGAATGAAAGATGTTTGATAGCCTCAAGAATTTGATACAAGTTGGGGGGCTTGATAGAGAGGGGAGGCTTATTTAAAATTTGTCTGAGAGGGGAGGGACTTATTAGAGAGGGGGCTTAATAGAGAGAAGTGCGTAATTGAGAGGGGAGCTAAATGGATAGAGCCTCTACAGTATGCACAAAAAGCCGTGACTCGTTTGAAAGTACAGATCATTTAAAACCTATACAACAGAGTTGAATGAAGAGAGCCTCGGTTGACAGTAGAAAGCTAATTTTTTTCAGTAATTGGACTTTAATTTCTTTATGCTTGAACATGTTAGATCGGGGAAAAGCTTTATTTTCGAGCGATTGTTTTTATTATGTATTGGGTAAGACCCCTTTTTAAACAATCATTGCGAAAGGATACTATCAATTTGGGAGAAACTGCTCCCATATAGGTAACGAATTCTTTACCGTAGGGGACATCCTTGGTCAATCAATTTCCCCAACAGAGTTTAGAACAACATAGAAAATTAATTGTTAACAATGAAAGGTGTAGTAAAGTCCTGTAAACATTTTCTTTCATTTCGTATCAGCTCTGAGGAAAGACAAGAAACCAACTAGCAGTAGTAAAGTTGAGGAGAATAGAAGTAGAAAATCTAGTAAAGGAAGCAGTAGATCATCAACCCCAGGGGAGAAGAAACAAAGAAAGACAAGTAGGAATGAGCTAAATGAACTAAAACATGATGAATATAGCAAGCCAGTTATTACTGAGCGAAGGAGAAGTAGTTCTCAAGTGCAAACACCAACAGACAAGCTCTTTGATGACAATGCATATTTTGATGTTATGGATTATTTGCCTCCACACCTTGTAAGTATATTTCAAAATGATTAACCTACTGTTTTGCTTGATATTCTATAAATCTATTGTAGCTGGTGTCCTATACTCATCACTTAAATTTGGTTACAATATAGCTGCAAACTATCGGTGATGGGTTGCCTGCAGTTCAACTTTAACCACCCAGTAGTGGTGCCGATGCGTTGCCTTCGGCTAGAAATTATATGAAAACAAGGCTTTATTTGTTTTTATGCAAGTATATTTTATGTGGTTAGTGTACAGTTGGCTTAGGTACCAGATAACCATTGCCTACTGGTTACAGTAATGTAAAGGCTATTTTGTATAATGTGGAATTTTTTCTCCACATGCAGACTTTTCTAAGGATTATACTTCGCACTTCCAGTTGACATTCCTTATCTCCAACCCTCAGTTAGAAATTGACATCTGTTCGAAAAATCGAATGTTTAGATCCAGGGCAGTATATACTGTAGCCCTTGTGAGGGGAAATGAAATTTATTCAAAATAGCGATTTTTCAAGAAACAAGCAGTCGAGGTGGCAAATAGAGAAACTGTATTGCAGTGTTTATCCTCCTTCTCCAGTCAACCTTTTCCTTCATGCAGGTTTACGGAAAAGTTTTTATAAAAAAATTTTTGAAAATTGATAAGAGTCCTTCGTCCTTGTATTAGACACTCAAGAGTAGCATACACAGATTTAAGCTGGATATTGTATGAAAGATTTCTTTAAAAATCCTTATTAGATACAGGGTGTCCCAAAAAAGTATAAGCGTTTGAGCATATACTGCGAAGGAGCCTTTGATTTGAAAGTTTTTATTTCAGTTTATGGCATAGATGAGATCTCAACTTAGATTTTCCAACCTTGAATATCCAAATCGGGTTTGTATTCACAGGGTAATCCACTTAAATTGGCAAAATGTGTGAGGGAGGCTGAGACAGATATTGAATTGAATTATTGAAGTAAGCAGTTACTATCTATGTGTAATTTGGCCATAGCATTTGCGGCAGCTCAACAGTGCATCGTTTTTGGAAGTTTATTAACCCTTTCACCCCCGGAAGGGCCATATGGCCCAACAGTATTCATTGAGAACTGCGAATTTTGCAGGGGGTAAGCATTTGGAATTTTGATTGATTTGAAAGGTTATGCACATTGCATATATCTATTGCTTACTGAATCAGTGATTATGATACCCACTGGAAAACGACAATATTCGTTAGGTTTTCCTGTTAAGCTTAATTTTAGCCGGGCGTGAAAGGGTTAAAATATTAAAAGGACATTTCCTATTCATTAATTCAAAAGCATACTATCACTGAGCAATGACAACAGTAACGAGAGTTTAATGAAATTTTCTCCAGCATTAGAACAGTACTTGACACAGTTCCTGTTTCTTAGCCCTTCAGTCCTAGAAAGTTGCGTTGTGAACTGTTAAAATGTAAGTGCTTATATTGTTAAAATTTGCTCCAGCATTAGAACAGTACTTGACACAGTTCCTGTTTCTTAGCTCTTCAGTCCTAGAAAGTTGCGTTGTGAACTGTTAAAATGTAAGTTAAAATTTCCTCCAGTATTAGAACAGTACTTGACATAGTTCCTGTTTCTTAGCTCTTCAGTCCTAGAAAGTTGCGTCGTGAACTGTTAAAATGTAAGTGCTTATATTGTTAAAATTTCCTCCAGCATTAGAACAGTACTTGACACAGTTCCTGCTTCTTAGCTCTTCAGTCCTAGAAAGTTGCGTTGTGAACTGTTAAAATGTAAGTTAAAATTTCCTCCAGCATTAGAACAGTACTTGACACAGTTCCTGTTTCTTAGCTCTTCAGTCCTAGAAAGTTGTGTCGTGAACTGTTAAAATGTAAGTGCTTATATCGTTAAAATTTTCTCCAGCATTAGAACAGTACTTGACACAGTTCCTGTTTCTTAGCCCTTTAGTCCTAGAAAGTTGCGTTGTGAACTGTTAAAATGTAAGTGCTTATATTGTTAACATTTTCTCTCTTTGATGTGATAGCCTAACTGATCAGGAGATTTTTAAGAACGGAAATTTTCTTGAAATGCTGCATAGATAGTTGCACCATAATTCAATCACTATCTGTCTTTGGCTCCCTCAGAAATTTTGGTGAATTGATCTGTGAATACAAAGCTGATTTGGACATGAAGGGTCGCAAAATCTAAGTTAAGATCTCGTCTATACCATAAACTGAAAATGAAAATTTTTCAAACCATGGCTCCTTCGCAGTAACTGCTTAAACGCTTATGCTTTTTTGCTAAACCCGGTAGCACGCACTTTTACCAAAATAATAGCTCCCATTCCGGAAACTTTTTAGGACACCAAACAAATTAGAAACTTCGTAAAAATGACGTCATCGAGCAATCTGAGATAAGGAAGTATCTGGACAGATAAGTTTTTTGAAGTGATAAATCAAGAGTTTTAGGCCCAGGGAAGAAAATATAAAGTGTTGCCTGGTTTCAGGATTGTTGCAGGGAGCCAGGGGAGCTCAAAGTAGCGAATTTTCGCGCATGCGTGCGCAGTTTCTGCTCTGTCGGGACACCCAGTATGAACCAAGAAAAATTTGAATCTTAAAAATCTGTTTTCATCTCTTTAGTTTGCTGATGATTACACAAATGAAACGAATTCACAAAGTAAATTTAGTCAATGGTTCCAGAATGAGCGAGGCCATCAAAGTGACGATAGTCGACCAAATAGTGTGCCACTGGGATTTGATGCAAACAATGCAGGTAATTTTTATGATAGATTTTGACATTGTTATTGACCAGTCATGCAGTTGATTTCAGCTCAACAGGAACAGATTTTGTAAGACAATAGCACGAGTTACGTTTGATTGGCACCAGAATTCAGAATGATTGTCAGTTACAATCAGAACAAACAAAGCTGCAAATGTTGCCCTGAGACCGGGAGGACAGACTGTCACCATGTGCACTTGAAAGGTTTTTTCAGAGATATCTTGAGGATATGGCAAATGAAGAAGGATGAATCTAAAGATAATCCTGGCAGATTTGGTTTGCTGCATTCAGCAGCCGAGTAATATTCTTTCATTTAAACCCCAATATACGAGAATTTGCATGCCTTCGACTTGGCTTGTGAATCAAATAAACAAAATGCGTCAAGCAGATCTTTAGTTTTATCCGTCCTCTCTCGTTGTAAACTCATGACTTCTCTTAAAAACCTTTACTAACGCGCACAAGGTGAAAATTTGCCCTGGTCCTTTCAAGGAAACTTTTGCATATTCATCTGTTTTGAACTACCAGTTATAAAATCGTTATTGCCTTTAATTTCAAACGAATTGCTAGAAGGGAACATAATCTGCCATAATCCGAAAAAGAGCACTTTTGAAATTATAACGTTTGTTTGCTTTATAAATTTTTTATTCATGCAAATATTTGTGGCCTGTGCTTAACTGTTGTCTATATGTTTAACACAGTTTTTAGCGTTCCTTTCACTTATTTCTTAAACCAGGATTTGCATCTCACAGTCCAACCATCCCATTACAACCATACTTCACACCAATCCAACCTGCTCCTCCAACACATTCATTTGAACGCCCAATCCCAGTTTCCCCATTGATGGATATATTTCCAAAGAGAAAAACACCACCACAAGACAAATCCAAAGAAGTTAAAGGAAGGATGACTTTGAAAGATATCGAACCTGAGATTCCAAAACCTATTGGTCAGAAACCGGAGAAGAAAGAAACGGAGACGAAAAATAAATCTGAATTGACAGCGTTTGATAAGCTTGTGTCATCAATGAAAGCTGCAGGGCAATTGCCAGAGAAGCCAGCTCCGGTGGTACGTTTTCTTCATGTTTATATTAATTTTTCAATAGAATATATGTTCATGGCTTTGCTATTGATTTAGGTAGATTTTTCCACACTTTAGTAGGCGTCGCTGCTAGGAAGGTAGGTGAAATGCTCAAATTTGAAGAAAGCAGGGAAAGAAGGAAAAAGAAACTTAAGGAAAATGGAAAGAGGGAAGGAAGTGAAGAAGGGGACGAATGGAAGGAAAAGAAAGGAGAGAACGGAAAAGAGTTAAAATGGGGCAGTGTATTGGGATCGGGGAAGAAAATATGTAAGAAGAAACGACGGTGGCCAGTTGATGACTTACTTGCTGCTGTGCCTCCACAGAGCTAAATCACAGCAGGCAACCTCATTCAGAAATTTAAATTTTAGTTAGTATGTCGTCAGTTGAATTCTGCCAGTCCTAGTGCCCTGTTTGAGGGTCTTTGTCAGCATCTTGTCAGCATATTTTTGACAGAGTGTAAACGTGGCAGTATTTACCTGGACACATTACCTTGAAAGGTAAAAAGACACCTTTAAAGGGCAAGTCCTGTGCTAATATGATTAATGCTGCAGAACAAACTTACCAACTGCTGACGCGAACCCATACCTATGTTCCACATTTCGACGTTCTTTACGGCTGTAACTTCGTTGAACATTCTCATAATACATGCCAAATCTGGTCACTGTGTCTTCATTTTCTTGCATGGGCATACAATAAAGAGGCTGTCAACGATTAAGAGGCGAGGAACAGCAGGAAAGCCGCGTTTTCGTTGGAAGTGACGTCAGAAGACATAGATTATGTGCCCTTTTAAGACGTCACGTCGCACAAATTGCTCATTTGAATACATAATTTCAAAAGTAACGGGCGAAGGATAGTGGAATAAGATTTAATATACCATTCATAGCTGTATTATCTTGTATTTCATGATCAACCATATAAGGATCATTTTTTACAGGTCAGTGGACTTCCAGAGCATCTTCTTCCCAAGCCCCCAACGCGAACTTCGCCATCATTTGAAAAGTTAAAGAGAGCTCTCAGCCGATCACCCTCTCCGATCACTGCAGGCAAGCAGTCACCGTTGAATTTTATTAACAGACCAACAGTGTCGCCGCTTACTGCTCCAACTGCAGAACGTGAGTTTTAGTACAGCGTTTTTTGTTTTGCAAGAAAAGAATTTCAGATTTGGTTTCTTTCTGTTATCTTCCATGTCTTTTGTGGCCACCTTTGCTCAGGATGAAAATGCATCAGAAATGCTACGGAGAAAGTGCTGAAATAATTTTGCCTCAATTTCAAAATGCTTTGAAAGTGCTTTGACGTTGTTCGATTGAATCAACAAGTTTTGAGTTCATACCACACTGAAGTCTCGGCACCGTGGGTTCAAAGTGAGTTTGGATATGCATTTTCCCGATATTGACGAACCTTTCACTCTGATTTAGTGTGAATCCAGCTTGAGTATTTAGAAAGAGATATTTTAGAAGCAAGTCTTTTGCATCAGCACGTTTACCGTCGAAAGTCCTACTGAGCTTGGCCAATGAAAAGCAATTATGGCGCGTATGTAATCCAGTGAGAGGGGCTTACCAAATATTTTCAAAGAACCCTTTCATATTGAGTAGCTTTCCGGTTTCCGCCTAGCATGCAAGTTGCTTTCGTCAAGTTTTCAGTAAATCCAATCATTTTGTCTTCATCAAAATGTCTCTTCGATTGTTTTAAACAGGGTTGCTGTCACCAGAGTTCTTTAAACAGACACTGAAACAAAGATCAATGTCTCCTGGAAGTTTCTTCAGCGGTTTTAACGATGGCATTCCATCTCAGAAGGGAGGTATGAAGCCACAGCCAAAGCCAAATAATCACCATGGAGATCAAAGAATGGCAGTTATGAATCCACATCGTCACCATGGGTAAGTCACAAGAGAATAAAATGACAAAACTGTGTCTCCTTCTCCACCATTATCACAATCTTCAGTCACCTTTATACTTTTCCTGAGAAGTGAATAGTTTTATATTGACTAAGGCTTTCACGCTCAGGAATTAAGGCGCGTAACCAAAAACTCAAGTGAACTGTGTGGAGCGCGCGGAAGAAATATCAAACGGCAACGAAGGTATGTGTCAAATATTTTGAGACATTTTTGGTGGGTCCCGATAGAAATTGTAGTCCCCACCACAACTTCTTTCTAAAACTTCTAATTATTACTCTAACACGTATATATTTCACATCAAGTTAAGTAGATTGAATTCAGGGAAGTCATTTTCAAATTTTATGTGAAATTTAGACGCACTTAGACTAAACACAACCTGCTTGAGAAGTCTGAATTTTAAGGCAGCAAGACTCTCTCGGAAGAAGATGGTTTAATACAAAGGCAGATTGAGCTCCCTTGGAATGAGCAAATAGAGTAACTCAACTTCACCCAACCAGTAAAATCAGCATCAAGGAGGTATAAGGTATATGGTATGCGGGGTGAGTGGCCGAGTGGCTTGTACAGTTTTTTAGGTGACTGAAGTTAAGCTCGGTCAAGTGAGATCAAAGTCCGGATGGGTGACCTCGGAGGCCTGACCTCACAGCTCACCTCGTCGTCCTTCGAAAGGGACATTAAACTAGGGGTCCTATGCCTGGATGCGGCATGCACAGTTGGCCTAAATTAGCTTTTGGTTGCTAGAAATACATACAAGCCCACTCAAAACAAATTGAAAACAAACAAAAACAAACAAAACGAGGTATGTTTTAAAGCGAAAATTAATTTACTCACAATGTTTTGTAGAGTGAATTCATGAATCGGACATCACTCTCTTCGAGGGAAGTATTGTACCCGGGTGCACAATTAATCTGGCCCAAACCAACGTTTGTGCGCATGCCTGCGTGCGCGCGCTATCACGTGCCCCCCTCCCACTTCACTGAAAGCCCTGTAATAGGCCACTTTCTTCTGACTGATCTACAAAAGCTAACATGACAACCATAGTAGTAATGGTTATGTACATTTTGACGTTAGCGCTAGTGTATACAGGTAATTTAACATATTTGTTTTCTTGAAAACGAAGAAAACCTTTTCTGTTGCTCTTCAAACTAGACAATATCCACGCACGTGTCGAAGTCATATCCCAGTCAACTAATTTTGGTTTGCTGTTGGCTAGTATCTTGTACTAGCCACTCGAAAAAAATAAAGAGTAATCATTTTTTCATTCATTCATTTATTCATTCATCCATTCATTTATTAATTCATTCATTTATTGTCAAACTGTTTCCCATTATTAATGATTTCAACTGACATGTGCCCTCATTTTCAGGCCTGATCCTGGACTGCAAACACCAGATAGTTTCACAAGTTCAAAACATCAAGCCCAAGTACGTATCCAGCGGTGTAATCTATCCGTTTTGATTTGATTACAAAATACCACTAAAAATATTCTAATTGAAAACTATACACTCCCAGGAAGATGTGAATAAGCTTAGGTGATGAGGGAGTGTAAATTTGGCCAACAACGTTAGTTTTACCATTGTTATAATAAAACTACATACATGTTGAAAAATCATAAACTTGTGAATAAACTCCCTTCAGCATACTTTGCACGTGTCGTCTCTTGATTGCCCTTTGTTGTCGCCATTGTCATGGCCTATGGAACTGAGGACAACAAATGCCAACCAAGAGACGGCATATGCAAAGCATGCTATGTCTAAGAACTTCTGATAGCCAACAGTCCCGTGTTAGGTAGCAGGAGAAGTTATGGTCTTTGTGTTGGATTCACTCTTGTTGTTCCAGCTTTGACAGAGTTTCTGTGAAATGTATCTCAGTGCCAAACAGTTTCAATCAAAAGATGAAAAACAATCAAGGTCGCAATGTAGTTGTGGTAAACGAGTAGGTGCCATTTTCTGTTCTGGTTGGCTGTTGGTTATGTGAGGGTACAAGGGTAGTTTAAGGGGATTCTGTGAAAGCTGCGAGAACGAATGCGACCCCAGTGCCCATACCATAACCGTTCTCCGTTCGGATCTTTGATGCAGGCTACGCTTTAGGTAGAGTGGAAAGACTTAATATCTTTTTATAACAAATTCAAAACCTTTGGATCTTAAAATCGTATGATTGGGCTTAAGTTTCCAAAATGGTAGAGTGAGTTGGTTGGTCCTAGATGCACTCGCTTGATCGAAATCAAGGCTTTGCAATTAAACTTAATTTTTTATTAATTCATCAAGTAAGGGATCGTCTCCAAATTATCTTGTAGGTTTTATAAGAATTGATACGAATTCAGTCGTATGCGTGAAATGTGTCATACGATTTAACTCGTATAGCCGCACAAAAGATAAGAATTGTATACGAATTGTTTGATTTCTATACGAATTATGATACAAATTTGATGCGATTTTGATACGAATTGTGTATACCAATTGCTTATATGATTTTAATACGAACTGTATTTACAAATTGCTTATAAGAATTTGATACGAATCACATACGAATTGTATACGAATTTGTACGAATTTTAAAAGGTGACGATACGAATTAATTCGTATGCGGCTTATAGAATATCGTATCAATATCGTATGATGCTACGAATTCCCCCATACGAATTTGATACGAATATTTGGAGACGATCCCTAATACTAAACGTATTACAATATATGATCATTAGAATGTTGTAATTTTCTATTGCAGCAGTCAAGAGTACCAGCTGCCTTTCTTCCAACCGCTGTCATTAAAAAGATGCATTCAGAAAAACAAGATGTGGTAAGGAAAACATTTCTTTATTAATGTCTTTCTTCCCATGGATGTAACCAATCAGTGTTTTTGTAGGGGTGTATATAATTTTTGAAGCAAAGATTTTTTCCTGTCCGTAAAACTTCATGCTACGTCATGCTGTAGTCATCATTCGGCAGCCTCCAGAATTGTGGGATGGTGGTAAGAAGATGCACACCCTTCTGTTTTTGTGCTGAAAGCTTCTCCCGTAATATCCACGCTTATTGCCTTAGGAGACTTTTGTCTTGGTGCAAATATGAACAAACCGTTGATGGAAGGGACAGCTTTATAGTCAGATGTATACTTGTAATTTCAATAAAACATTCTTCCTTCTTGTTTTATCTGCTGTTTTAAGACCAAATTGATAGAATTCTTCTGTCTCCGTTCTAAAATCTTCTCAATCTTTGCAAAAAGGTATTTCCAAAAAAATTATTCATTTGCTGGATAGCGATAAGAGAGATTGAATGGAAACAGATCAGAGAATCGATATTAATTTTTCAACTGTATGAACTAGAGACTGGATCATTTCTGTGATTCACATTGTGTACGATCGTTTTGTGTTGCTTGCTTCGGTTAAAATAACTTCCGCTCTATTTCAGAGAGACAAGCCACATATGTTTGATAATGATAATGATGATGACTTGATCACGAAACTGGATTTCGCAAATGCAACTCTGGGAAATTTTGAAACTCCACACAACAATAAAGACATCGGCCCACTGCTACATCACAACAATAATGATATTGCTTCAAGAAAGATACCTGAGAATCAGAACCCTCACAGGCTGTTTGGCAGTCTGTTGGATGAGAAATTAAACATCAACGGTAGGGGAGATACATCAATGTCAAATCATCGCCCTGAAGGTATGGATAATATTTCTCAGACTAGCTTGTTTGACAACAAAGATCACTTAGGTGGCAGAGGACCATTTCCTCCGCAGCACAAAGATTTTGGCCCCCCTGGGAGCAACGCTCCCCAGATTTCTAGTAAGGTTGTTGGCTCCGGCTCAGCGTATCCTAGGATGCAAGATGATTTTGCGACTGGCTCTAGAAGTGGGTTCGATGTGCAGACAGACATGTCAGTGAGAGCACCGGATAGAGGAGATATGTTTGCTGGGCAGCAAGGAAGACGAAACCTGGGTATTGGGAACGATGGCAGGCTCAGTAATGCTGAAGTTCGAGCGAGAAATCAAGGTAATTTCATAAGCATTTTCAAATACTCGTGTTTACTTTTGATGATCTTTTTTCAAGGTACCTGTAATGTAAAGGATATTCTCATATTAAATAAATCATGAATCATGTGTAATTTAAAGCTCTGTTAGTAGAAATGAACGGGATTGGTCATTAGCAGTAGAATATGGTAATAAACCATTTTCCACAATGACGTCAGTTATCTTGAAATAGATCGTGGAAGGCCGTTACCCTCCATATGATGTGGAGCTAAATCTCAAAAGCGTTAACTGCTCTCTGCAACGAATGGAATATTGTTGCACGCACATTTTACATTTATGGCTGAAAGCAAGCACGCTTTTGGCATTTAGCTCCACAGAATATTGAGAATAAGGATTTACAGGATGTAACTTAAAATAACCTATGTCATAGTGAGGAAGGTCTACATTTGCCATATTTCGTTCACTGAGACGGTAAAAATCCATATATTTTCTTGATCCAAATGCAACCGTTCAATCATCTTTGCTCTAATGACGAGCAAGACTTATGACGATGAGTCCCTTGTATCTCTGCAGTAAACCTTGCTCAGCAGGGACTCATGATGAAACAGTGAAAAAGCTGACCCTATCTTCTACTAATCGAATTATGATGGAATCACGGCATCAAATCTCGAGTCACGGTCCCTAATCTCGAATCACGGCCTCGAATCTCGAATAACTTCTGAATGTTATCAGTTCTTCAATCAAATAGAAAATTCTATCTAGTTTCTTGCCATAAATATAGAAAAGCCTGGTTTCCATATGATCGTAGCAGTCGGTGACGCGTCGCCGCGACAGGCTCGGGGACACATTGGGGACGGTTGCATTAATTGGAAACATTTTCTGAACGACGTCGCCGATCAGTCGGGGACAGTACGGGGACGCATCAAAAGAGTTGAGATTATTTTAAACCCTGGTTTCCATATGATCGTAACAGTGCTCGTTTCCATATATCGCCGACTGATCGGGGACACGTCGCCGATGAGTCGCAGTAAATCGCCGACTTTTACGATCATATGGAAACCAGGCTTAATTCACAAATCTTGCGGTCTGATTGGTGCTCTAGGAAGCTCTGAGTTCAGACCTAAATAGAGTCAGGCTTGTCAGTGTAATGTTATGAGTCTCTGTTGACCGCAGCGCCATCATCAAGTCAAGAGCACATGGAAACAAGGGACTCCTGGTCATAAGTCTAATGATGAGCTCTGTGCCACCCAAAAACTTGTAAGATCCGAATCTTGTACCTCGTTTATCAAAAAATTTTGTCGTTGGCAGTCAACAGAAAGTGAACTTTCCTAAATATTTTCAGCCTTCCTCCGTTACTGATTACACTACGAAAGAATTAGTTCACGATGCCACTGAACGATGCCACGGGAGCAACTGTTTTTGTCTACCACTTGGCCATCACAGTAGATAAAAACAACTACACTACAGCACATAAAAAAGAAACAAACAAACTAGCTAACACAAGAAAGAATATAACTGCAACGAACGCAAGGAACGTGTACTGAAAGAGGGACGTGATGGTTGGGTGAAAATAGTAGTTTGGTGTGACCTTTAACGGAGTTATCAGTCCTGTAACGGTAGGAAACGAAACAATTTTGGAGGTAGTCGGACATGGTTTATATTCTTTGATCTGTCAAGTAGGGAAATAAGTTTTTGGGACGCATAATATAGTGAGATTTTATTGAGTTTTTGCATTATTATTTGCCCTGTAGTCCAGCAGCATGCCATTTTCCTGAAAACTTCGTCTTATTTTTATATATTTTATTTTCTTTTGCAGCCATAAGTGCGCCTCCACGTGGCCCATTTAATCCTAACCTGTTACAAAACGGAGCTCAGAAAAATCCCATAAACTTTCCACCTCACGGACAAATGCCACCTAGACCACCTCTGCAGCAGCAGCAACAACAACGTTTTAACCAGATTTCACGTGGAAGAGTACCTCTGCCACAGAATAACTCACGTCTACCTGTACCGATGAACCCGCCAACAAGCTTGAACAATTTGCCCTTCAGTCGCCCAAATGTCCCCGCGGCAACTGCCGTCATGGCTGCTCAAATTATGCAACAACAACTGTTGCAGCATGCAGCTCGTGCCCAGGCCCTTCAAGCAGCACAAGCAATTCATCAGCAGCAGCAACAAAATCTGTTAAGAACGCAAATGCAAGCTGCGATGGCGCAGGCTTATGTGAGGGGGCATGCTGCAAAGGCGATGATGTATAACCCAAGAGCAGTTGCTAGCAGTTTGCAGGCAGTTGCCCAGCAGATGGGATTACGAGCCCAGCAGCCGCAAGGGAAACCAGGAAATTCTGCACCAACGATGAATCAGCTGAAGCCAGAAGAAACTAAAGAATCTGATGGTAAGGCCTCAAAAAGTTTATAGCCTTCGAAAGTTTAAACAGTCCACTTTAAAGCAGTTTCAACTGAGATTTGCTGTAAAATTCACACATCGCTTTTAAGTTGTAAAAAATACTGTGTTGAAATAGACGGCCTCCCTAAAATTTCTGTTCCAAGGTAAGATATGAACGGATTGCTCCTTCATTCTCGTAACAGAAGAAACAGGGTAGGTAGCAATTGTCGGTTAGACCTAAAGTTGTGAACTATTTCCAGGAAAATGCTTTTCGTGGAAGCACATGGAAATTTAGTTCAAGAAAGCCGTGAGAAACTTGCCTGTGCGAGGATAATTTGTTGCACAAGCTACAAATTTCAATAGATGCAACAGAGTCAGGCTTCCTTTTCGACGTTGGTCTATCTTTCTGTTAAAGTTTGGAATTGATTGAGCAGCCTGCAAGCTTAGCATTGATCTCAAATTTTTGAAAACGTACATGTAAAATTATCACATTTTTCTTTGAATTGTAGTACTTGCAAGGAACTTTGGTTAGTTTGCTGTAAATCTACCGTGGCAACTTTTTGCCGTCTTGGTTAGTTTCAAAATGGTGGCATTTATTGATTTTGAAGCTGTGACGACATCAAATGTCGAAATCCGAAACAGAAGAGTGACAGATTTCTGCTTGCAATCATATTGTAAACCTTTATAAGCTATGGTTTTCTTGAAGATTCTATCAATTTTCTTCAAGCATTTTAAGATTTAAGACGATGGATCGTCTCCAAATTATCTTATAGGTTTTATACGAATTGATACGAATTCAATCGTGTGCGTGAAAGGTGTCATACGATTTAATTCGTAAAGCCGCACAAAAGATAAGAATTGTATACGAATTGTTTGATTTCTATACGAATTATGATACGAATTTGATACGAATTTGATACGAATTTGATACGATTTTGATAAGAATTGTCTATACGAATTGCTTACATGATTTTGATACGAATTGTGTTTACGAATTGCCTATACGAACGAATTTGATACGAATTGCATACGAATCACATACGAATTGTATACGAATTCTAAAAGGTGACGATACGAATTAATTCGTATGCGACTTATACCGGGTGAGTCAATAAAAACGCCCGGCGTTTGAAAAAATCCTTATCCCTGAATATCAAAGTAATGTTGTTGAAAACTGTCTTGTTTTATTCCCGATATGTCAAATTAGGTTCAGTAATTTACCCAGCTTTAATCGGTCATTTCTTCCCGTCGAAATATGAGATTTTCTGCAGAAAGCCCCTTTCGAAAACCTGCAAAAATGAGCGAAACCAGCAAGCAAAATTTCCCTTTGTTCTCCTTCCTTGCAATGATGACTCCTGGATGTGCTCGTGCATTTTGTCCTCATGAGAGAATGGAATCCCCCTGAATAAGTTATTCACACTAGGGAGAAGACTTTTCAACCCACCAAAACGAAAGCACGTGCTAAAGCGTGCTGAAAGTCATCGCTTTGAGGTAAACACATTAGGGATTTTAGCTTGTAATTTTAGCACGTTTTTTAAGGTTTCTCAAGGGGAGTCATTTTAGAAAATTGCCTACAGAATCTGAACGGAGTGACCGATTTTAGCCAGGAAAATTTCTAAAAATAATTGAACATGTTAGCTATCAAATCAGATTTTGTAAAAAATCATTGCTTATATATTCAGGGACCAGTAACCTTTCAAACGCCGGGCGTCTTTTCTGACTCACCCGGTAGAATATCGTATTAATGTCGTATAATGCTACGAATTTCCTATACGAATTTGATACGAATATTTGGAGACGATCCCAATTGTTCAGAATTTTCGATGAATTTCTACAACAATAATCAAAATCCTGCCATTTTGAAAATAATCAAGATATTAAAATATTTCCATGGCAGATCCACAGCAAATTGACTTGAGTTCCTTTCTCGTCAATCAATTCATAGAAAATTCTGATAGAATTTCACAACCACTTTCTTAAAGACCATGTGCTCCTCATGATCCTTTGCATGCGCAGAAATCAGCAAAACATCACAATTACTGTAAAAAACGCACTTCGACAACAGAATATGGGAAATGAGTAGCTCTAAGGAGACAAGCTTCCCTAATCCTTCAATTACTTTTGAGAATGTCTTGTTTGAGTTCAAAGCGATGACTTCATAACGTTCATTTGAAGGTTGAAACGACAATGCACAGCCTTGCGATTGCTAGGCCGTAATCTTTTTCATAGAGTATGAAATTCATTGTCAGACCAGAAAAGATCATGGGGAGCACAGGGTCTTTAAAGGTCTGAAGAGTTAAACCCTTTGCTTCCAAGCTTTTAGAATTTATTGATTTTGATAAATGAGTGAATACCTTCGAAATCCTCTTCTTGCGGCACTATATTTGTAATGGTTCCATTAACTCTATGCACATACTAACCGGTTTTGTGTTGTACAGGAAAATATAAAGCCCGAGGTCTTAGAAGTACAGACCGAGCGTGGGAGGTCTGTGCATTAAGACCGAGGGCTTTATATTTTCCTGTACAACGATAAAACCGGTTAGTATACGAGTTTTATTACCTGACAGCTTCTAATCTTGACTCACATTTCATCAAACACATTTTGTTACAATCATGTCGTTTGAGTTCACTGCAAATCTCACAGGCCTAGGCCCAAAGCAGTTGCTGTGGTGACAAAAATGCGTCCTTGTATCGTATTATACAAAGCTACGGGAAACCCGCAAGAAATGTGTGATTAGCCAATAGGAATGGCGGGATTCTGTATTGCCTCGTTTTTGAAACTCCAGTCAGGTAATAATACCTCTTATTTTCGAACCCAGATTGATAAATTCACGTGAAATTTCGTCTGAACAAATGGAACAAATAATCTCGAAGTATTTACTGAATCCAACTTTAAAGTTAATGCACCACTTTGACTAAGCAGCCGCGTTTTGGAAATTTGTCTAAGTCTCTTCCTATTGTTCATATGAAAATTTTGAGCGCAGAGTCGGATTTAGCACCAAAACTTTAGTCTTGTTGCTTGTTTTTAGACTGCTAGCAATTGTGATGTTGATTTTATAACTATGTAAAGTTCAAAGATTTATAAGGGATTTGACCGTGAAAAATCGTTCGCGGTGAAACTTTACACCCCAAGTCATTTTCACGGTCAAATCCCTTATAGATTTTCAAACTTTAAATCGTCCTAAAATTAACACGATGACCGTTAGCAACATGAAAACTTGTGGTCAGATTAAAGTTTTGGTGCTAAATCTCAATTTGGCCTCTAAAATTTCATATGACAGAATCTTGATGAATTTTCAAACCGAGGCTGTTGATTAAAGTGGTGTATTCGATTGCGAATCCATTTGATTCAGGCAATCTTCTCCCTTTTTCAGAGGGAAACAAGAATGAAGAGCAACAAAAGCCTAAAGAGAGTCCATTATCAAAATGGTTCAACGTGGAAACAATAAAGAAAGCTCCTGCGCATCCCCAACATGATCCTTCCGCTCAAGCAAAGTTCATATCTGTTGAAGACTTGGAAAGATCTCACAAATAGAGAAATATCTCGCAGCCTAAACAAATCAGCAGAACATTTTAATCACGGTACATTTTTCTGTTACCTTTTTATCGCTATTCACTCTTTGTGTTTCTCATCGTCAGGGAATTGCCTTGTCTATGACAAAGTGATATCCCTATCAAGTTGAGAAGATCAATCTTCGTTCGGTTTTTTCTGTCTTAGGTAGTTTTGTGCTTGTCAGGTACACCAGTGTTTCAGTCAATTATCGTTTCGTATTCCCTGTTATGAAATCAGAGTAGATGCATCTTTCGCCTAGATTTATTACCTGGGTCTCTTGTTTCCCTGACCCATTGATTTGAATGAGAGTACATCAGTCAGACAGTCATTTCAACAGGATTACCGCAGGGGCACAAGGGACTCTTGTAATGTACAGCACCTGTCTGATGAATACTCTTCCATTTTCTCTAAAAAGGTGTTGAGTCAAATGAACTGTGTACTGGCCCATTGATGGGGAAAGGGCAGTTTCCAGAAATTTTAGGTTTTTTACAGTTTTGAACTTGGAAACGTCGGCTGCAGATTGCCCGCTCTGAAAGATTGTTTCACGGCAGTTAAAGTAGCAGACTAGCTCCCGCGGCAGCCATAGTGGAAAGTAGAGTGAGCGTAGCATTTGTGATTTCCAGAAGTCAAAGTAAAGCCAATTTGTCCACGCTGGTCGCACACTCCTTCATGATGTATTAGCGACACTTTGATTGCAAATGAGAATTCAATTATAGCTTATTGGTAGTGATTGAGATGTCTGAAGCGAGTGCACTGAACGTTAGATTATGATGGAATATTGCACAAGTCAGACTACGTCACTCGCCACAGGCACTTCGCAAAAATGCAAAATCACAGAGTAAAAACAACCCAAACAGTAGCAGTTCCTAGTGCCAAAATGAAGAAATATTAACCGCAAGCGATTCAGCTATGTTCATTCTATCAAAAATATTTCAACCCTCGAAGATTTAATTCCTCTCAAACTGACCTCAGTGGCACTTAAAATTTCATATTGTCAAGGAGCTAATGTTAAATAGTTTACCGTGCCTATCCAACTCAAAATCACATGGATGCATCTATCTTCCATTTATGACAGTAGTTAGGGATGTGATCTCTTTTGTTAGGTAACTTCTATATCCATATATCGTGTATTGTGTGTGTAAAGTTGATCGTAAAATCATTGCAAAAAATCGCAGTGAATGTCTTTTTGTCACGTTTTTGAATGTTGTTTGTAGTATTTTATTTTATTTTCCTTTATGAATGTCTTTTTGTCACGTTGTTGAATGTTGTTTGTAGTATTTTATTTTATTTTCCTTCTTAAGCACTTGATATTTTTGTGTGTTCTTTGATATTTTAGACTATATATCAAAACTTATTTGTAGTCATTTCTCTCTTTCATTTTCATTCACGTAAGTGTGTGTAGTGTCCTGATTTATAGTCCGTCTCAAGATTCTTGACATGCACAAATTTTTTGCAAAAACTGGGCAGTGGAGTGTCACGTCACACGTCAATAATGAATTTTAGCAAGCAAGCATTCTGCTACAGAGAATGTTTTCAGCAAATACTCCATTCACACTGACTAAGGCCCTGTTTATATGGGGAATTTCTATTTCCCAGAAAAAATTCTCCACTTCACTTAAATTCGCATGCCAAAACGAGAAGGAACATTTGGTATTTTTGCTTGCAGCTTCAAGAATAGCTTTCACGCCTTCAGCCAAGCCGATCTAAATATTTTGATTTCTCTGTCTATTCTGATTTGATTGAGTGCAGTCAGAAGTGTGGAATCTATTCTTCAGAAAGGCAAATCCTTATGTTTACGCTTAATGTTCAATACTTAAAAGTAAATGAACGGAGAAATAGTGACATAATCTAAACATAGCAAAAAAGAACCGCAGGCGCCACTATCTTCCTTTTGTTTCATAGATCGAAAACATCAAATACAATAGGTTATATTTAGATTGCCCAGTCCCCTTAGCTAAGTTTGCTTTTAACTCCGATGGTTTACTTTAAGGCCCTGTTTATATGGGGAAAAAACCTCACCTGCCAGACCCGGGGCTGACAAGCGAGGTAAATTTCAGTGGCTGTTTACATGAGATTTTTCACCTCACCTGTCAGCCCCGGGGCTGAGAGGTGAGGTGGAGTAAAGTCTCTCTTCCGTGAAATCAGAATGAACTGACCAATGAGAATCAACCAAAAATTTCATTTCACCTCACCATACCGGTGGTGTTTCGTTTATATGGAAAAATTTCACCTCACCCAGGTGAGATTCCACCTCTGGTGAAGAGGGATTTCACTATACCGGTGGTGTTGCGTTCGTCATGTAAACGCGAACTGAAAATACAAAGGATTCTTTTGGAAGGTGGAATCTCACCTCTCAGCCCCGGGTCTGGCAGGTGAGGTGTTTTTCCTCATATAAACAGGCCCTAAACCATGTTAACCTCAGCCAATCAAATGCTTTCGATTTGTTGGACTGACCAATCAGCAGGCCGCATTCGAAAACCTGGTAAGCTTTTAACTTGCAAGTGTGAATAGGGTAAAAATTGCTAACTCTATGTGACAGTATTCGTCAAATTTTAGAAATTGAAGATGCTTCTTCCGTTTTTGCACTGCAAATCTTGTCTGGCCAAAGTTTTGGGATTTGTGACTTCTTGTTTGTTAACATTGTCACCTTTAAGTTAGTGTTCATTTATGTACATTTTAACTTTTACTTTCCGTCGCCTGTGTTTGTTAAAACTTGCATTGCTATTACTGATTGTTTGTTTATTTGTCACGATTGTCCATTGTTATGTTCGTAGCTATTTCCATCGTTCGTAACCATTGTCCATTGTCTTGTAAGGATCGTTTATTCGCTATCAGGTTTTTCATTGTTCTTTAATCATTTTCTTTTGCACGTAGTATTAAACTTGATTTAGTAATTACTAATTGTGTTTAGAACAGTTACGATTGCTTATGTTATTGGTGAAAGCAGCAACAAAAAGTTTGCCTTTGTTTCTATTATTCATCTTCGATTGTTTATATTTGTTTCATTGTTTGTTGTTGTATATATTGTCGTATTGTCTGCTTCGTCTGTTTTGTGCATTTCGTTATTACAGTTAATGTGTACAGTCTCCATTGTTGAAAATCGTCGTTTATCGTGTGGTCATTATTGTTTGTTTGATTGTGTATTGTTCCAATCTATTGTTGTTGTCTTTGTTAATTATGTGGTGTAATTATCTGTGGTTATTGTCTATTTTTGTATCGAGTTGATTGTCTGTGGTTTGTTTGTTGTTTCAATCAAGTTCCTTGGTTACATATCTTAAAACTTAAAGACGCATAGCTACCCATGACCCTTTGCGGCCCAAATTTGACATGTGTATTACATAGAAGTCATTTCTAGCCAAGGATCACTTTTTTTGTGTGTCATTCGGAACGCAAAAGATTGTGATTGGCAATGGGTTTTTAATGAGTAAAACATTTTTCCTTTTTGGGTGTGTAATTACTGCTTTATTTGTGAACATTTATTGGAAAAACTTATTTGAGATAACTCGTTATGAAGCGTTTGTATTTTAACATTTTCATGTTCCAACTAACAAAACAAATGAAGACGCCTACGTGATGATGAAGAAAACTGTTATTGCGTTTCTAGTATAACTAACTCATGGAAAATTTTATTATGAGATGATTACTAACAAATGATAAAAAATGCAATTTTTTGCTTCCCTCTTCTCTGACTGATGAAAGTGAGGGCTGTGAATAGACCACATGTATGCCGTTGTTTCACTCTTGAACTTAGGCTAGAGTTACACTACATCGGATTGCTATCGGAGCGGAGCAGAGCGGAGTGATTTTCACTCCGTAGTGATATTTGGGGTAGCAGTTACACTACGACGCTTCTCTTGCTCCCACGCCACATCCCTCCACAGTTCTTTTCTACACTGCAGGGTGCTTTTGCAGTCTGGCGCCAAAGTTCATTGTTTGCGAAAGCCTGGTTTTCATTAAATCGTAATTCATCGCCGATCATTGTCTTAGAGCATCGCCGATCATCGCCGATGTTGTAAGACAAAGATCGGCGATGAATTACGATTTAATGAAAACCAGGCCTTACCTGATACTTCATTGTTTCGAAGCGGCGTATATCGGACTCATGCGATTACACTACAACGTTTCGCTACGGAGTGATTTTCACTCTGCTAATCGGAGCATCGTGTATCGGTAGTGTAACTCAAACCCCTATCCGATACGAAAGTCTCTCCGCTCTGATAGGAATCCGGTATAGTGTAACTGGGGCCTTATGTGATGTCGCCACAATTACAACGCATTCCCCAAGCTTCTAAAAACGGATTGGCGTTGTTCTTATATGATATAGATTTCAATATTGCCTAAATTAACTACTATTTTTTCTCAGAACAACTGAGCCTAAAATACAACAAAAACAAGTTTTCCAGAATTGTTCTACCATAAAACCAGCTATCACTATTTAGATGAATGTCCTTAGCAAGCCATAATTGCCAAAAATGCTTTCCTTTAAGTTACAATCAGGTTACCACACAAGGGCTACAAAAGCTGTTGCTGGTTGCGATTTATGCGATCCAGTTTTACAGCCCCAGGGAAATAAGGCCTAGACTAACTACTTCAGTCCCAGTTTTCGCTTAGCGTTTCCAGTAGCGAACCCATGACGATTTTCATCAGTCAGTCTAAGAAAGTCTCTCATTGCAGCGACAACAGCAACATCAATTCAATGAGATGAGCGAAAGTCAAGGGTCCTTGTGGATTGAGCATGGGTGGTTAGACACTGCAGTTGTGCTTCTTTGCAGCCGCTTTGTTCCTTTGCGGAGGAAAAGATAAAATTATTTGCAACTACGGAGGAAATCTCCTCCGCAGAAACGGATAATCTATTTATATTCATCTAAAATAATACAACACAAGGTTAAATAAAACTACACTTTCTAATTTTATACGACTATACCACACTACAGGGACGATGCCACAAGGAGCAACAGATAATGACTACCCTGTGGTCTTAACATAGAGATATCCAACCTGATTACAAACTAAATGTAGCTGAAACATAAACGATCATTGCGTGCTACAGGTAGATACTGAACCTTGTTTCACATTAGATACCAGGCCTTTGATATGTGCACTATGTTCATAATGTAGGATTAAGGTGCCTGCATCAGAATCTGCATATTTGAGTGTCTATACAAAGTATCTTTCACAGATATTCAAATTCACACACTATATGCCTTGCATCAAATGTGAAACAAACCTAGTACAAAATGACAAAGAGAAAGAACAAAAGGACTTAGTTACTTCGTGGCACAAGGAAGCTTAAAATGGTCTTACTCAAACCGACCATATAATTTTGTTAACGTCATCAGGGAAATCCTTATCACCATACATTAAAAGTTGCAGCAGAGCTCTCTCGAGAGACTATCGATTTGAGCCAGAGATTGCACGTAATAATTCCGAAACTCCAGCGAGAAGATCTCGTCGTTGAATGTCAAATGAAGGGCAAAGCAACAAAAAGTGGTTCCGTTTCTTCGATGCTATCATTCGCAGGGCACAGTATATTTATGGTATCTCTAAAGTCATGCTTCATGCTATGGTATCTCTTAAGTTATGCTCTCTTAAGGTATAATTTTCCTCCGCAGAAACGAATTCACTTCAACATAACTGCGGTGTCTAACATCCCATGTATTGAGGCTGGTAGTGGGGCAGATGGAATCTTTTTTGCCTTCTTTCTTGTGTGACCTTATCATACTGACCACTGCCCTTGAGTGACAGGTGATCGCCTTTAATTTCTTTGTTGTTAGATAACGTGCCCGTTCTTAGCGTTTGTAAGGCTGATTAGATAAAAGCTTTAGTACATGCTCTAAACGTCGGGAAATATACCCGTCATCAAATACAGTACTTTGTGCTATTTAATTATTGATATGTCGTTGATTAGATTGAAGATGACCATAGAAATAGGAGGACTAGACGGTCAGACAACGTTCGATTCTTATTTCATTGTTCGAAGGAGAGGCGAAGTTCGATTTTTCTTCAGATTTCTCCTCAGAGTTTAAACTCAGTTTGGACGCATTTGGTGAAGACGTAGATGGTTTTTGAAAAGAATTTAAAGGCTCATGTCGTGAGTCAATGAGCACTGTTTTGTAACAAACGTAGACTGTTTACTCGGATTGATTTGGATCATAATGATGATGGTTTAAAGGTATTGTTTTGACTCAAGTCAAGGAGGTAAGAGGTCGTAGGAGAAAAAACTTCTGTGCTATGGTGTGCTAGGTACTCTCATCCAACTTATGCCAAACGTAGGGTATCGGCGGTAAAGTCCGGACGGTTAAGGTTCTGAGGTCTAAGGAGCCGAAACTTTCCTTCCAAATTTAAAAACAAAATCATCACGTTCAACTTACATCATTTTGTGTTTCTTTTCTTAAGAGTTCGCAATTTTTTGCATCTTCCTGCGATTTCTGTAGCTCTTCTTTTCCGTTGGGTTGTTAGGGCCTAAATTCTCGTGTGGCGGTATATTCGATTTGGCGTGCAAAACGCTGCGTTTCGTTAGCGCTTCTTTTACATTTTATTCAGTTAGCTCTTGAAAGTTAATTTGTGTAGTTTTCATTGGCATCACTCTGCTTTGCTTGCATATCTGACAAGTTGAATATCGTCGATCCATTTATCGCAAGAAGTAACGCTGACACCATCTTTTCGAACGCACGCAGGGGCACTGTTCGTTTATGATGGATTTACAGTTAGCAGGAGTTTATTTCAAAAACTCAAAATATGCGAAAAGATCGAGTAAGAGATGGAGAACATGAAAACAAAATGCAAATTTGCTTTGCAATTAAAGGATTTTGTGAAACGGGTTTCATAAACTGATTGTCCGGAATTTGCCGCCGTCCGGAATTTACCGCCGTTACCCTTACCAAATCAAAACCTTAGGCATTAGATTGACTCTGCCTTAGGCTTGAGTGCAGTTTAGCGGGCGGCATTCGAATTTTGTGTCATTGTAGGGTTAGGGTTAGTTTCAGAACAGGTTTGTTAGGTAATCTAGGGTAAGTTAGGGCTAGTAAGGGTAAGTTAGGATGCGGTAGCGTTAGGGTAAGTAATGGTGTAAGTTAAGATAAGTTAGGGTAAGGGGTTTGTTCAGTTAACAGTATTTTCAAAATGAATATGTCATTTACCTAGTGCCTCCCGCCAAAATGCCTTCGTGCCAAACCTTATCGTATCGTTCTGCGTTAATTCAAAACACACTAAGCTTGCGCGCTTCGGATCAAAATGCTCCCGAGACAACATTTAGCTTTTCAGACCACGTGGTTTTGAACTGGGATTCAAGTTCAGGCACAGGTTATTCAACTGTCTGTAAATTTGCAAGGGACCTAGACGTATTCCGGGGTACCGGAATTCCCCCCCCCCAAGATTTTGCAACAGACAAAAAAGTACCCTTTTTGTTTTCAGAAAAGGTCCCCCTTTTTAAGGAAAAAATGCCCCAAGTGTTGAGCCCCCAAGTTTGAGATGCTTCCTACGTCCTTGGCAAGCGACTTGAAATCGTCAGAATGGACACCCCCGCTTCCTTGCTTACTTGTTTGCTTGCTTGTTTGCTTGCTTGTTTGCTTGCATTGTTTAACTTACTTGTTTGCTTGCTTGTTTGCTTGCTTGCTTGTTTGCTTGCTTGGATCCAAACGGAAATTGGGGTAGGAGGATGACGGTGCCCATTTAAGGCTGGTTCACACAAGCCTCAATAAGGGCCCTCAACTTACGCTCATCTTATTGAATTGAATTTACGTTGTCGTTGTCGCTTCAGTGAGTAGTTTGATCGTCCATCAGTCCATCAATAGCGATAACTGCGAATATGCAATCAGTCTAGGTCAACCTTTAGGCGTTTGGGTTGTGGAGGTCGTGCAGAAAGACCCAAAAGATAAAGGCTAAAAGTTTGAGTCCTTTGGGTGTTCCTGCACGACCCTAACAACTCAACAGACCCAGTGTGAACTAGGCTTTACTGTAGCTAAAACTAATCAATATACCCCATTTCTTGAGTGAACAACCTCCTTTCAATTAACTCCTTTCCTTAACTCCTACTAGACAGAGTTCTCACGGCAACATTTATTTTGTTTTTGGTATTATGCTGATAATTTCTTCGAGTGAAATGTCGTTTAGGGAAGTACATTCTGTCAAATTGGCTTTACCAAGTGAAAAAATGTCAGCATATAGGGTCACTTAAATGACTAAACCTGAGGGCGATGAAAAGCCTCATAAAAACGTCCTTTTACCTGTTTATTTTTTAGTGCACATCATTTAGAAATTACTTGTTATACCGGGTGTCCTACAAAACGATAAGCGTTTGAACAGTTCCGGCGGAGATGCCTTGGATTCAAAAATTTTCATTTTCAGTTTATGGTTTAGATGAGATCTCAACTTAGATTTTGTGACCTTGCATGTCCAAATCGGGATTGTATTCGCAGAGTAATTCATTGCAACAGGCAAAATATCTGTAATTTGGCGGAAGCTTTTTTGGGGCAGCTCAACAATACATTATTCTTGGCAGTGTTTTAGCTATAAAAGTGTGAAAGTTACTCTTTACTATTACAAAAGCCCAATATGACTGAGCAATCACAACAGTAACCAAACTTGGATGGGGAAGATCCCTGATGAAAATCGTCGTAGTTTTGCTCCTTGATAGGCTGATAATCGCTGCAACTAATTGCAGCATAATGCTATCATCCAATTCAATAAACAAAGCGAAAACTGGGACTGAAGTAGGTAGTCTAGGAAGATCCTTTGGTATCAGAAGACACTGTTTGGCCGCGTTCCTGTTCCTTCGGTCCAAGAAAGTTGCGCTGTCTGCTGCTTTAGGCTGTCTCCAAATTTTGCCTTTTTATGTGAATTACTTTGCGAATACAAATCCGATTTGATCATGGGGGGTCGCAAAATCTAAGTTAAAAACTGAAAGCATATCATTTTAAAGTAAGGCTCCTTCACAGGAACTGTTGAAGCGCTTATGCTTTTTTGGGACACCCGGTATTTCTCAATGGACGCCTATACTGCCAAAATGTTTACACAACAATTCACGAAACAAGCAATAGGTTTACACTTTGAATTTGTTATCACTCATTACCCTGTGGTCCGGTTGCCTAGTACCGAGGTGAACATCAACCTCAAAAATCAGGAATGGGGAAGTTTTTATTTGAATTCCGAGTGAACTTTGAAAAACGAGGAAAGGGGAAACGCTGGTAATGTTTTTAACCCAACAACTGTTTTTAAACTATTCGCAATTCTATCATCCTGCAGGTTTTCATATTTACTTTGCAACAACGCAGCAAAGCAAAATATTTGCAGATGCTCGAAAATATATGCAAAGACCTGTACAAAAGGATTTGAATAAATGTATTCTTGCTTAAAAGGTTTTCACAGTGATTTACTGTAATCCTCGCAAATACATCAAATTTGGGCCGATCGAATCGAGTTTGAAAATGGAGTCCTTCGAATATCCAGAACTTGCCACAATATCTGTGTTTAGAAGCTGGGATAAAAATGAGATGAACAAGAATATTAACTGGGCAGTCACAGAAAAGATTCATGGTGAAAGTTTCAGTTGTCATACAGATGGTGAAGAATGCATTTTCGCGAAAAAGAGAGAAGTTTCAAACAAAGAAATTTCAGACTTTGAATCTGCAAGTTTTATGTCGAACTTGAGGGAGAAGATTGTCAGCATATTCGACCGTGTCCAAGACTTGGTCCATTTGGAAGATAAAGATGGTGCTGATGTGGCCCAAGTGACTGTTTTTGGAGAAATTTTCGGTGGTGAGTGCTCGTTCGTCCTGTCATGAAAACTTTCTTACTATGAATTGTATCGAGAAAAAACCACGATGGCAGGCTGTGCATCGGATCTTCCTTGAGCGAAAGATGCTTGCAGCGAAGGACGAGTGAAAATATTAGAAGGCACGAACGCCAAAATACGACGCAAAATAAATGACGACTATTATTTGGATAAAACATTAATTATATATATTGTATATAAGAGCTGATATTTCGCCTCGGCATACGAGGCTTCCTCAGAGGAATATTCTTGGTATGGTCTTTTGTTTTATAAAACGTGCATCCTCAATAAAATCTGTTGTTTTAGCAAGCTGGAAATAGATGTCTTTAACGTAGATCAATGACGCAATCAGGCCACGTGCCAATGCTACGCGACCAAAGGGAAGATTTAAAAACTAGGTACTGTAATCGAAAATTGTTATCAAACAATGTTCCCTTTACTATTCTTTCTTAACATTTTCTTGGCCAAAACTGTAAGATAAAGATACAGTGTAGTTGTTTTTCATACCTTAACAGAATCTTTGTTTGTAACCTTCCCTCAAATTCGTTGGGCTTCGACGAGGACGCCGTGAGAACGGAAGCGAATTCCATTGTACCCCTACCAATCCTTTTAAATTTTTGCGAATTCATGAGAACCCCTCCGAACTTTTTGCAAAGATACACATAAGCAATGGCGAACACTTTGCCAAATATTGGAGGCAAGCTATTGTTTCAGTTAAAATCATTGTTTATCTCGTTTGCTTTCAAAGAAAAGGTTTTTGTTCCAGCCAACATTGGGGAGATCGCATCCCTTCACACCCCCTAAGCGTCCACCACTGCACAAAAAAACCATCTCTCTGGTATCTGATTTAGTCTATTTTCCTCCGTTAGGAACAAAATCTTCAGTCTGTAAGTACCTAGAAATGACAAACCTTCTTCTGCACTCGAGAATGGCTAATAGTATCCAATCAAGCAACTACATATTTCGATAATTTATGAGAGAACAAACTTTGAACTTCTTTTTCAGGCTTTTATGACCACCCAGAAGTTGCACAAGGAAATGTAACACCAGTACAACGAGAAATTCAATATTGCCCAGATATTCGGCATGTTGGCCTTGACATCGCATTCAGGAGGAAAAAAGAAAATGGAGAGATGCTTGAACCAGGTATTAAGGTACATTTTCCTTTGCAGGAGTCTCAAAAGGAAACGCGTAAGACAGAACTTGTTTTTACCCTGGGTACCGTAAACTTGTTTTGAGAAAAGATGATATTCTCGACATAGTTCCAGTCTATTTAGCTTTTTCTGAAAAGCTATTTTGCTCATTTGGGCTTTCTCGAACCAGCGGCGGCGCCAGCCACCAAGAAATGGGGGGACGAAGGGGGAGCGGGGAACCACGCCCTTTATTATGCTAGGAAACGCCCTTTTTACCGACAGGGAACGCCCATGTTTACAGCAGGGGGAACGCTGCTCAAATGCAACTCAACGTTAAGGAGCAGCGAGACTGTCAAGATCTAGGGATTTCTGATGACCAATGTTGCAAACAAAGCTATGTCTGCTAGGTAGGGTAGTAATGATCACTAGCCTCTATTTCTCATTCATATATGCGTCATTAAGCCTGTTCTAGAGATTGTTTTGATAAGAAGCAATACGAAAAGTTCCTACACAACGCAAAGTTGCAGTTTCTAAGGCAGGCAAATTCATAGGATATTAAAGTACCTCTGTGAAATCTCACCCCTCCCCCGACGATCTCTCCTCGGATTTGGAAGAATTAAAAAATCGATTCTGGTGATGAATGGGGGGATGCGTCCCCCCAGTCCTCCCCGTGGCGCCGCCACTGTCTCGAACCAATTGTTACGAGAATGACATCTGAGATCTAAATTCATGTGCGTAGTTGTCTTTAGATAAAGAAAGCTTGCATTATGACCCCGGGGGGGGGGGGGGTTCATGACTTGCGGATGGACGAGGGTCTGCCGCCCGGTTTTCAGAAAGCTACCCTCTTCTAATTACCCAGGGTGCATTCCATGTAAGACCTACGCCGAAGGTACGCCGATCCCTTACCTTTCGTACGCCAGGTATTTTCAGGGAAAGAGAGCTAGCTGCTAAGAATCTGAGTACTGATGATTTTAAGAAACTTCGATTTCTGGCCCAAATTCTTAGTTTCTTACAAAAGAAATGCATGTATTATCAAAAGAAATTGCTAAAAGATCGAGGACAACTTCACATTCCTGTCAAGATAAGAAGATTTTGAAATGCTGCCACGCCAAAAACTGATTTTGCTGACTAAATGACGCCGCTACGCCAACAAAAACGTCAGGTCTACACCGAAGATCTTCGGCCCTAAGTGCATAAAATGCACCCTGGCTAATTACCAACAGTTGCCGTCATACCCACTTTTATCATGAACTTTTGCGGTAAACTACCCGTTTTTGACAATTTTTTGCCAATTTCTTGAAAACCGACCCATGTTTTACGGAAAATCTGCCGAAAAGGGGACCCTTGTTTAGAGAATTTCGGACCAAAAAACCCACCCAAATGGGCGGCACATACCCGTACCCTCAACATGCTATGTAACCCCCCCCCCCCGGGCATTATGAGTCGTCCTCGTGTTAAGCGCTGGATAGAATTCAGAGCTGAAACCAGTAAATTTAATGATGTTTTCATTATGATACTTTGATATGATACTTTGGTATGATACTTCATTGAGTCTCCAGCTTTTCAGTAAACGATTTTATAAAATAAAAACAGGTGGTAGAAAAACTTAGGCCTAGCAAACAACAACAACGATCTCAAATCGAGGCTAATCAATGATGTCATCGAAACCATAAAGTGTCTCTTTGGGGGGGGGGGCGAGCATCAAAAACAGATTATGAACAATGAGATTGTTCCTACATTTTACACTCGTTTTGGCAGGCAAGAATCCTGTTTGGATTGTGTCGCACCATGTCGATTCAACCATCATGATAAATCCAACTACCCGAGTTTAGGGTACAATGCTTTGTTCATTCTCAAGAATCCAAGAATACACAGATGTAAAGTGCAAATTAGCTCTACTATCATTGGCTGAGTAATTCTCCGTTTATTAAGTACTCTTCTATTTCAGAATTCATCGATCTCTATGATACAATCATGATATTCGAAGATTTCGACATCCCCCACCCAAATGTTCTGTTCAAAGGGAAAATGAACGATGCGCTCATCTATCCTGTTGGCTTCGACTCAACTATCCCAAAGCAACTTGGACTCCCACTGCTTCCACGAGGTAATAAATAGCATTTGTATCAAATATAGAATTTTTTGAACTACCAGTGAGATAGGTCCCTTGCGTATTTAACGAAGCTGTTGTATCATTTTGGCCAAAAGTGCGATATCTTATAAAAATTTCATTGCTTAAATAAGTTTACTCAAGCCAATATTTCATCATCGCTGCTGTGCTCTGAAGGAATAAATCTATGACATTTGAAATAGATTTGGATAACTACACAAAAAGGAAATTTTGAAGATCGGTCACAGATACCAATGATGGAAATTTTTCTTGGTTAAATTTCACACTTTGGTGAGTCATCCGGTTTTGGTTAGGTTTGTCTTCAACTTAGTTTTTGCAATTTGCTTTCTGTTGATATTCTGATCATGTTAATTTCTTTGTTTATTGTATATATTGTACAATTATAAATAGGCTTTTAGATTATGGTTTCCTATTTTAGTGATGACTTATTTTAATTATTTATGGTATGTAAGTTTTTAATGGAGGGCCCCTTGAAAAACGGCTTCTGCCGAAGGGCTACCCTCCTGAAAAGATTCAAAGATTCAAATACATGCTCAGACCAATACCTTTAACTAAAGTTGAATGCGAAAATCGCTGTATCATGGAGATAAATTCCCCCATCCCGATTTCACCTCATGAGTGGCCTCATATTATGTGACATATTTATAAAAGAAATTTCATATAAGCACAGCGCTGTTTCTTGCATTATTTGATAAGATTTACACCGCCCAGAGCGTCAATAGCTTTACAGTCAAAGCGGAAGAAGCGTACCATTAATGTTTTCAATAATCAAAGTAAAGTCGTATCTTCATCGGACCTTATTTTCTTTGCATGACAAATTTTTGAATATTCTGAATTAATTTTGGTTTCTACGGGAGAGAGCTCCTATTATGATCTAACTTGATCCGCCCAACGGAAGCGATGTTCAAATAAAGCGGAAGCAATTAACAAAGCAATATTCAAATAATCATCCAATCATGAACTATTTTCAAATAATCTTCAAATTTACATGGTACGCCTTTTCCGCTTTGACGGTAAGTGCTCTAGGTGTACGAAACGGCATTACTGTAAACCGTAGATGAAGGTGTCATGGCCCAGTGGTTAATCCTCTAACTTTGCAGTCAGAAGAGTCAAACGGAGTGGGCTCGATACCTGAAAGGGCCCCGCAACTTGAGCGTCATGACATGGGGTCGCAGACTCGATTAGCGCTTCGCTACTTCTGCCTTCCCAGCGCTTGGCGCTAAAAACCGCAACATCACCTTCACCTTCAAACTTAACAAGGTTTACTTCCTCCATCCGCAGGTACAAATATAGCGGAGGGTATCGTTATACGGCCTCTCAAGAACATATTATTGAAGAATCAAGATGGAGAAATGCAACGAGTCATCATCAAAATACACGGACCAGAATTTAAAGGAGCAAGAAAACAGGCCAGTGATCGCACTAGAACCAGAAAGAAAGGTAACACTATTGGTCCAGTCGTTTTAAGATTTTACCCAGAACAAAATAGTATAAAGTTGAAATCTCGTCAGTTGATGCATAAAGGTATCAGTGGCTACCACCGAAGATTCCCATGAATCCCAGCCCGAGAAATGGGGTTAGCAGACGCCCCAATCAACTAAAATTTTGACCTCGCCAAAACTATATGTTTCATAGCTCATTTGAAAGAGAATTCAACGCTGATTCCAAATTGCATTAGAACAATACCCCTGAAATGTGAAGTTTTTGAGTATTCATAGAATATGATGATATGACCCCAAAAAGCTTGGAAAATTAACAAAAAATATCGAGAAAGGTTAGTATCCTAAAACTCTTCAGACATGTTCTTTCCTCATTGCGTGCATTGATTTTACCAAAAAATTGGACTTTTCTTTATAGAATTAGAAACAACAGGTAGCGAAGGTGAATTTAATGAGACAAGACAAAGGACACTGTTCTCTTTGAAGGACAATTCTGGGGTTTGTGTAATTAATGCTAAAAATGAACTTACCAACTGCTATAACGGCTATCGATCAAAAGCAACGGATGCAATTGTTACAAAATATATCCTTTTTAGAGCTCACACCGGTCTAATTAAAGTCATGGATGTAGATCCCCCGCCACGGGGGTGTGCTCCCATTATGGCCAAACAGAAGGTCCAGTCGGTTTGAGTGTCTAACCAAATGTCTATCAAATGGCCCTATTTTCCAAACACGTTCTTCCAATTAGGGTTATTCTAAGATTCCAGGCCAAATACAAGCATTCAGTTTGGTACGCTCTTCCGCATGGCAATCTGGTCATTTCAGCAATAATAATCAATGAATTTTGAAGTTTTCTTGCTTTGTTCCATTAGTTATTGCAACAGAAAATTATGACAACTGCAGAAAATTTTCACTACTGAATGCTACCATTGGAGAGTTTTTGTAAATCATACTACTATTTGAGGGTATTTTCAAAATTTTTGCTTCGGCCCTTATAAACCCTGCCTGGACCTCCCTGCTAGGCCACCATGGGAGTAACCCGCCCCGGGGTTCCCCATCATAAGATTAATTTCTATAGCACTTTCATGAGTTTGCAATCTTCATTTCAGAGAAGTCAGGACGACCACACAAGGACATTCTGAACATCATGCTGCAGTTCATAACGGAAAGCAGAATGGTTGATGTCATATCTAAGATTGGACTACCAAAAACAAAAGAAATACAGGAAGCTGTGGAGGAGAAATTCATCAAAAGTGTTCTGACCGATACGCTTGCGAGTAGAGAAACCAAAATTCTTTGGGAGGCATCCAGCGAAGAGCAAAAGGAGGCTGTAAGAAAATGTCTGAAACAAAAGACAAGTGACTTGTTGGCAGAATTTGCTGCCAAGCGAGCGAATGATAATTAGTCGAATATTTTCATTTTCTGTATCGCTATTGGCATTCTTTATCGCTAGTGAACCCCCTGGGCGTCCTAGAAAGGGGAAAGTGTTTTTCCTAAGGCACTGATGGCATTCAGCATTCATCAGCAGTTTTTCTCCTTTCATTAAAGACAAGGAAAGTTGTCTACTGGATATCTCAGACTAATGTTCTCATTGAGAAATTTTTGTCCGTCCGACATACTATTTACAGCATAGCTATTAAAGAAGAAAATGACCTCATCCACATTAGCAATGTCAAACCAGCTTTGTCTAAACCAGTTGACATTTATACCAATCACAAAAAACATTCGATTTGTTCGATTACCAATAGACCTTTCGCAGTCTGGAGAAAGGGACAGAGGAGAGCGCGGCCCATTATAACAGCTCTGGCAACAGTGATAAACTAGAGGAATCCCCTTCTTTGCAGCTCAGTTGCAGCTTCCTACAAACTCTAACTTTTATTTGTTTGCAATGTTCAACAGTTCCACGGTACTTGTATAGTCTGGTAAGCATTTTTTATGGATTACTTTGCCATCTGGTCATCCTGATACCTATTTGTGAGTGTATTTGGAACCACTTTATTACAGGTATATGTCCTCGGCTTTGAAGCGGCTCAGTTTCGCTCCAACCGATCAACTGGTCGAGCTTTAAAAGTACAAGTCCGGGGTTGGTATAATTATTGCTTATTCAAGAGATTACACTATAGTGAATGGTGTTTAGTACATTTTTCAACTTTTTCCTCTTTTGATCTGCGAAACTACATATGTCAATCTGCTAAGAAGTGCGAAATGACGTCATTTTACACGACGTCACTTCATGTTGACCTGAACGAGGCTGCCAAATGTGTTGATATCAAACCTTATACCACTCACATTACTAGCCTCCTTATTGCGCCTTCGCACACTCGTACAAAATACAAAATGGCGACCATATTTGGCCTAACTTACAAAGATTCATTAACCAATTTATGACAAGTTGGAGGCATCAAAACTTGGAAAAAACTGACGATTAGTGTTCAGCAGTTGGTAAGGTTGATTTCTAACAATAATTTTATCAACCCCGGACTTGTCCTTTAAACTTGAGTGAACACATGTAATAAAGTGCCTCAAAATACACTCACGGATGGGCGGAAGGATGGCAAAGCGCCTAGATTATCCAGAAAAAAACTTACCGCACTAAAGGAGTGTCATGCAACACTTGAAATGTGCAGGCCACGTTCACATTACTCCGTTTTCATTTAGATCCGTTTTTGCCACTAAAAATGGAGCTATTTTTCCTCCCTGTTCACATTACTTCGTTTTTAAACAAAAACGGATATCGTTCGAGTGCGGTGTTCACACTTGTCCTCAAAAACGAATCTGATCACCTTTTGTTGCCTTTGCTCTCTGTTCTTTGTTTTCTTTGTTTTCTTTGTTTCCTGATTATGTTTCGGTCTTTGTGCGTCATCAGCGTTTCTAAATTCCTCCGTTTTTGGGTGTTCACATTACAGTTATGCGTTTCTGTTTAGCTCCATTTTTATTTAGCCCCGTTTTTGCAAGCGTTTTCATTTAGCTCCGTTTTTGGGGTGGACTAATGTGAACGCAAAGCCAAAAACGGAGCTAAACAGCTTCGTTTTTATCCAAAAATGGTGTAATGTGAACGGGGCCTTGTGCAAAGCAACGGTTATCCCTAAAAAGGAAACATGTGATCATGGGCAGAAAGCCAGTATGGTTTGTGGAATGAATGTAGGCGGAGAATCCAACCACAATCCGAACAAGGATTAGCAAAGAAACAAAGAGATGCTCGCACATGGTAATAGGTTCCTCGGCTGTTGATCTGCTTTAAACATTACCAGCATAACAACGGACTCAGACAAAAGAGGCAGACCTTGGTATCCTCAACAAAACCGAGATGCAAGCCGTACGCTTATGGATTCGCCCAAAGCGGAGGGGATTCGCCCGTTTTCCTACTGTAGCCAAGAAAATCAGAATGGGCCGTTCTTTCCTCTGCCCCTTTCTCTACATTGCGAAAAGGTCACGTCTATTAAAAAACAACATTCGATAGCCTTGTTTGGTTTAAACTGGTTTAACTGGCGAGTGTGACGGGGTATTATCTACCTTCTATTTCAGCAAAAAAAACAGCACTGTTCAGCTTGAAACTACTGTGCACCTCTTGTACCAACGGCATGGCTCAGAATCGTTTCTTTGCAACGACTTTGTATTCTTTGGGCTCATGCGTCAAATACACCACCCCTTCTGTTGATGGAAGCTCTTCACCATCCGCAGGAAGGAATTCAAAACGTTGGAAGACTCGAGAAAGAATCAAAAACAACTCCATTTTAGCAAGAGCTTCTCCAAAACAAACTCTCTTTCCCGCAGAAAATGGAAGAAAGGATTCATGCTTTCCTGGAGTGTATTTGCCATCTTCATCAAGCCATCTTTCTGGCTGGAAATCGCCTGGGTCCTTCCAATGGCGTTCATCATGATGAATTGCATAGAGATTGAAGATCACATGGGTATGCTTTGGAATCTTGTATCCGGACAATGACGTATCACATGTCGTTCTATGTGGCAGAATCAGTGGAGCAGTTGATCCCAGACGTGCCGTTTCGTTGATTGCAGCCTCCAGGTATGGCAAGGACGAGCGATCATCCATACATGGGAGCCGGTCACGACCAATCACTCCGTCTAACTCTTCGTGAATTTTTTTCTGCTTCTCAGGCCATAACACAGAGAAAACAATGAACCAGCTTAATGTTGTTGATGTTGTTTCGATTGCAGCACTGAATACGTCAGACATGATCATAATCAAGTTGTCTTCCTCCAAATACCGTTCACTTTTTTTATTGTCTGCAATTTCTTCATTAGCAGCATCAATCAATGCGTCAGTGAAGTCCCGTATTTTTCCCTTTTGGAACGTTTCCTTGTGTTTTGCCAGCCATTTCTCAAGGATGGGGTCCCGTATGCGCACTGCTTCTCGAATGAGGTTGATGTTTTTGTTTGGGAAATAACGCAGCCATGTCAAAAAGTCGACACCATTCGATCCAACTATGCCCTGAAACCCTATGTCGTTCATGTACAAAATAGTTGTGAATTCTTCATCGTTGATGTCGTATTTTGAACCCAAAACAATTGTACAGATTATGTTGGTTGTTACAAGACCTAGAACGAAAATTTGAATGACGCTGAGAATGAGAAGCGATAGCGATGTTTGTCAAACCAAAGTCCCCCAGGGGGGAGGGTAGATTGGTTTTTGGGCTTAAAATTCTCTAAACAAGGGTCCCTTTTTGCCAGATTTTCCTTAAACTTGGGTGGGTTATCCAGAAATTGGCGAAAAATAGGTAAAAATGGGTGGTTTTTTTCCAAGAAACAAACCTTTTTCAGACCTGCATCAGTTTCTTATAAGAGGGGGTATTATTTTTTAAATCAAGGTCTGGTGTTTCTTAAATTCATGTTTCTTATATGCGGGACACTACTGTATGGGATGTGCCATTTTCGGGGATGCCTTCTTTGAGGCAGAAAATAAATTCTGGGGTGTCATTTTTGGTAAAATCACAAATAGACATACATTCTGGGGGTATCATTTTAGAAAGATACTAGGATATTGATGTTGATCAAATTTCACATACTTGGTTAAAATTTTGGATGGTTGTTACAATAGACCCTAACGCCACTCCATCGAACTTCGCGCATAAAAATGTATAAAAATATCGCTCGATCCAGACTCTTTTGTAGAATAGCATTTACTTGAGTGGCCTGTACATTTTGGGGTATCGTTTCCGCAAAAATCTATAAATTTTAGGATATAATTTCAGACGTCGAAATGGCACACCCCTATCATCCGCCTATTGAATTCCAACTGTTCTCAAAACGGCAAAAAAGTTCCTGCGGGGCAAGGATCTGTTTCCTGACCAATTAGGATGAAATATTTCGAATATCGTGTTCGGATTGGCAGATTTTTCTTGCGTTTTATATATAAAATTTCAGAAGATGATCCAATGATAATCTGAAAGACTTACACAAATCTTTCCTTGGGTAGAATGCTTCTCCATTTTTGGAAGATAATCTTTCAATGAGTTCTCCACAATGCACATTTATGTTTTTCTCCAGTTGCTCTCTGTTTGCTCCATACATCTTTAGAGCCTTGTGAGCCAACTTTCGAATTGTCTGCCAATATGGGCCGTAATCAGAGAAAACTATATCAATTCCATGTCCTGTTTTCTGACCCCTAGCTGCCTCCATTCCCGTAATACTCGGTGGTCTTCCAGCGAAGTCTGATGTCTTCTGGATCAAGCTTTCTTTAGCAGCCTCAATGCTGTTTACAATGACGACTCTCCACCCACCGAAAAAGAGGCTGAACACATCTCCATACTTACGAGAGAGTTTTTGGAAATCTTTCTGAGGTTGGGCGGTCAGGAGATGCATGTTTCCGATTATGGGGAGGGGAATAGGGCCAGGAGGGAATGATTTTGGTCGAATAAATATATGGAGATACAGCAACACTGCAAGGATAATGCCACCAATGAGAATGCTTTCCACGATCATTTTTGGTCTAGAATCAATCAAGAAAATACGATAAATAACGGAGCAGATTAAAGGGTGTATTTCAATCAGCTTGCCTTGCAACTGCCATCTCTTTGCTAGCTTTCGTTGTTGCCATTTTCATGGCCTATGAAAATGGCGACAAAACACACCAACAAAGAGCTGAACACTAGCAAGGCATGCTGACTGAAACAGACTCTTTAAACAAAGCAACCTTTATTAGAAGCTGCAATAACAGTAGATTCGCCCCAAGTCTATTCCTTCAGTCAGTCGGGCTGTTCCCTTTTCGGCTGTTCCAGGATCCGCCATTCCAACATTCCGTGAAGGCAAATGGAATGCTGGAATGGCGGAGCTAGGGCCTACCGTAAATGGAACGGTCTGACGGAAGAAACAGACTTGGGGCAAATGTATGGTCACAGGGAAACAGGCATGACCACGAACGGCCTAGCAAACAAAAACAGAATAGCCACAATTTTGACAAACCAGCTTGACCTCTGTTGAAGTGCTATTCTAGTATCTCGAGTTTTGGTTAGTGAAACTTGCAGATTCGGGACAGTGCTATGTTTCTATTATAACATGACCGGTGCAAAACGTAACGGGGCAACTACTTTTTTTACTTTGTACATAACTGAGCCAACACTTTTTATGAAGCAAATATAAAAGCATTAGCATTTTACAAGCTCAAGAGGAAGTTCGAAGCAAAGAATTGTTTATCTTGAGCATTTGAGGACAAAATTGTTAAGTCATGCAAGATGAGAAATGCTTGGAAGGTGTCTATAAATGAAGCAAGATTTCCTTGTCTGTTGCTTGCATGAACGATTCATCAGTTGTGTCTCTTCATCTTCAAGGTCAATTTTTGGTTGACGAAGACGCCGTAAAGCAAGAACTGGATTTAATATGATCTTTGGCTTATTCATCGTCATTACTATACAATATCTGTTGTTAATGAATACGGGGCAGATACATTTTTAAGGAAAGGGTGACGGGGCAATTGGTCTTTGTTCAATAACTGCAAACAGGGCAACCAGATTTTTTCGCAAGAATTTTTCTTCTCCACCGGCTAGGCCTATGTCATACAATAAAGTTTGCACGTCTCTTACTGGAACTGTCTTGCAGATTGTATATACTCTAGGGCGGTAACTGCTCTAAACTAACAATAACAGTATTCAGAGAGCGCTGCGTAATCGTTTTACTCCCAAAAATGGTTTGTTTGCCACCACAGGTTTTATGGCGAGGACCCAAATAGGACCAACCCTTCCAAAGTGATATTACAACTTTTGGCTGACCGAAGAGATATCATAGGTCAAAGGGCTCAGGGAAACAAGAGACCCAATGATGTCAAAAGCCCAATATCCCTTGTATCCATGTGCTCCGGAACGTGATGGGGACACTTACAGACTTATTACTTACGTTTCTTGTTTCCCCTGTGCCCTTTGACCTATGATATCACTTCAGTCAACAGAAACTCGTAACATTGGTCCCATTAAGGCCTTTACCATAAAGTCTTGTTGTGGCAGACACACCTTGCGATTCATTTTGGTTTTCATAAAGGTACTAGAAAATTCGTCTCGAAGAGCTTATTTTCGGTCATTTCACGGCAATACGGCAACGACATTGGCTGATAATCGTAAAATTGGAAGATTTATGGGTTTCCCTGTGCCCTATTGAAAGATTTGACTTGTATGCTAACGTCAATCGACCTGTGAATTTTCCACTGTTTTATGTTGGGAACTGTACTAACGTATGCCAATTTTTTTCAGATTTAAGAAATACTGCATGACTTGGAGCAAGTCTTCTGCTGTAGCAATAAACACATTGAAGCCATAAACAAGTACTCACCAGGAAGTTCACGCCAGGTTATGGCGTTGTTGTTGTCTAAATATATTCTTACAAGAACTGAGAGAATTTGACTTTTATACTGAAATTTTTTCAAGCTCTTTAATTGGAATACTCAGAGTTTCTCCTAGTTTCTCAAAGGGTTTTCAGTTTGTGGTTATTCATATCTATCAGCATGGGATTTGGATCTTTCAGGAATATCTTCGTAGCCATGACCAAACGCGTTGGTACAAATCGACAGAAATATTTAACGCGTTGACACATAGCAGCACACGAGAAATGCGTTGATGATTCTTGGTCAGAAAATTTGAATGAAACTGGAGAGCATTGAATGCACCAATATTTATTTGTAACACCAACCTTTGTGGAAAAGAACAGCAATCCAAATAGATCAAAATCGAAACAACAACACGCTTGTTTGAAAATTTCGTAATACAAAACATGAATATGTACAAACCACGGCGACACTCCCCGTCTACTTGCAGTTGTCAAGCCAAGCTGAAGGAGACATTACAGTGATGACAGAAATCATTGTCTTGAAATGAACAAAGTTCATTGCTCCCTGTACCCATAGGTACCCACAAACTATACGCCTATTGCGAAACAAGGGGGATTTACGTACATAGTGGTTTGTGCACAGGCTTTGGATTCAATTGTTACTGTATCTGGAAATCTGGAACTGGCTTTCAAAGTTCAGACCATTCTTTATGGCTACTAGGCACCACAGACATAACCTCTTTGCTCCCATCAAAGCCTGCCATTTATCTTACTTTCTCAAAGTGACAGTTAAATTGTGACTTTATGTAAAGTTCACCTTGCACCCGCTGAATACAAACATACAACTTTTTGCGGCAGACGTCAGCCAGACCGGCCTAGAATTCGCCACAACGAACTACAACAACAAGGTCACGAACTGGAGCCCAGGGCCAGCCACAAGCTCATTCCTCAACAGCCTATTATTCTGGACGCGCTCATCCAGAAGAGGATTCATATTGATAACAGAGAAATCATACCCTCGATCGAGCTTCGACTCTTCTGGTATCTCTTCAGTCCGTTGTGGTCAAGCTTTCAGTTTTCACCGTGGCTTCCACCGTCACAGCTTGTCTGATGTGCAGGGAAAACTTCCTTCGGACATCGGACTTTCTGCTGGCTTTGTTCCGCACTTTGAAAGCAGGATAATTTTCTAAAAATAACGCCTTTGATATTTGGAAGGGCTTGACAATTTAGCAAAATAATGGGATTGAATTCGTATGATGGGAGCAGGAATCAATGGACAGTGGACTGTGGATCATGGAATCATGAATCAGTCAATATGATGGGAGCAGGAATCAATGGACAGTGGACTGTGGATCATGGAATCATGAATCAGTCAATCATAGCTCGGTGGATCATAATTTGATTTGGTCATGCATGATTAAATCTTTTTACTGCCATAAATCAATGTTTAAAACTTTTAATAGGTATCCAGGCATATTTCCTTTGCATAATAATAATAATAATAATAATAATAATAATAATAATAATAATAATAATAATAATAATAATAATAATAATAATAATAATAATAATAATAATAATAATAATAATAATATAATAATAATAATAATAATAATAGTAATAATAATAATAATAATAATTTCGAATATTTAAACTGGATAGACACTTCAACTTACGAGAAGCTGTTGTCAATGTGTGTCCAGTATAAATTAAAGAGTGCAACCTAAACATAAACCAAATCTAAAGAAAAGCAATTTAAAAAGTACTTATCAAATTTACAAAAAAAGGTGTCCTCGCATTTCAGCTAAAATGTTTCTTTAAAAAAGTAAGAAAATCAGTTGTTGGCATTTCACGAGCTTCCAATGGGAGCATATTGTACTCTTTAGCACCGGTGAATGAGCATGGTTTTAACTTTCACATTTGGCCATATTTCCTCTATTGAATTCTGCTTGGAGCGCCCAATTACATTTTGAAATTACAAATGAATCAGCAAATTTGACATATCTTACAACATAAATACCAAACTTATAGTTTTTCATAGAAATTCATGGTAAAAGCAAAAATGTAATTAGTCCTCAGCTACCCTGGGTACCAGAGCCAAGGGCCAAAGAAAGCAAAGAAAACCATTGTTTTAATTTTGTGCATTTTCTATTTTTTGGCACTGGTACTCAGGGTAATCCTCAGCATGCGCAAAAAGAACATTTAATTTACTCACATTGGTGCAATGTGCTGTTTTTGACTGTCTCTTGACGGCCGATGGTTTAGAGGAATGCCCTACCTATAACTGACCACGCAAGAGGCTTCCGCAGAGGACTGTTTTGTCACAGGAGAACAAAGGAGAAACTACTGCCTGTGATATAAAAGTCTTCTGCAAAAAGCATCATGCACCAGTCAATCAAGGAAAATCCAAAACAGCACATTGCACAAAACACACTGTTGGTGAGTAAGTTGTATGTTTGGTGACCCATGATCCACAGTCATCCATCACCACCGATCAACGACCTACTGTTCCATGATTCACTGATCCATGATCCACAGTCCATTGATTCCCCTCTCCCTTCATAAGACTGAATCTCGTAAGGGAGTAAACAACAAGTTTGTTGCGTTCTGTGGTTGCGTTCGCATACGCACATAAGCGAGGCGAAATACTGTGGTGGGCTGGTGGGCTCAAGTCTGGAACATTTGGGTCGTGAACGAAAGAACAGCGGAAGGTTTGTTTTTCTGTTTATCGCTTTATTTTCATTACTTAATTTACTACTACACTCTTTAATAAGGAAATGAGGTCCGGGGGATGGTACCTAATTTCTTAAATTTTAGGACAATTGCTTCCTATAGTTTCTGATGATTGCCTATGGTTCTGATGCTGGAAGTGAAGAATTTTATCTTGAGTGCAAAGAATGAGCACATTACGTGATGGCGCAGAATTTTCCGTATGAGAAGAAAGAAAGGAAGAAAGGAAGGAAGGAAGAAAGGAAGGAAGGAAGGAAGGAAGAAAGGAAGGAAGGAAGGAAGAAAGGAAGGAAGGAAGGAATCGAAGTGCAGGTGGTAGGCAGAAGGTATTTATCTATGGACACATTTCGTGCCAAAAATATAACAATAGGTGAGACGTACCTGAAATAGTTTGACCATTAAAGTTGTTATTAGAGCTGCTAGTAGGCTAGATAATTTCGAAATTTTATCTGGCAACTTGACATACACATCTACTGTGAAAATTAGCTAGAAGAGCATAATGAAACGACTATCGTCTGCCAACAACCTGTACTCACTACCATTCACCAAGAATTTTGGATGATTTCCATTATGGAAATGAATTTGAATTGATTTAGGCATATGTTCCCAGGACTGTAGATTCTCCGCTCGCTTTAGTTTGCTGTCTCCACTTTCGCAGTTCACTGCCGACCAAGAAGGGAGCAAGGGTATTAGGACACCGATGTTTTTGATTGATTATTCATTTACTTGTGTCTAGTTTTCTCGTCTTGTTTTCTGCTTTGTTTCGTCTTCAACTTTGATGTGTGCGACTGAATGTAGGTTTAGGCCCAAAGGCTCTCAGATTGTTCAAATATTACTCCCTTGTGTTTTCTGCGTCTTAGAGCACCTCCGCCCTAGAGAGATTTCAAACATGTGGCTTTACGGTTTGAAACCTTTTTAGTGTAAATGAGCACAGAGGCGTACGCAGCACTTGAAAAGTGAGGGGGTCTGGGGCGCAGCCCCAGAAAATTTTTAGTGACCACGCCCTTTAGGCGCTCGGAAAATGGGGGAAACGCCCTTTTCAGCTACATTTTGCATCGTAAGCATAGCTGCAATCAACACCAAATAGGCAGGTCATTTTCTTAAATTTGCAGTGAAAATCTATACCCATCCTTGGAAATTACTCTGCTAACGTGAAAGAAGAATATTTATTCAGTAGCGACCCGACAAGTCCAACATGTCAAGTACAAATTACAAATTGTTTCTCTAACTTTTTGCAAAGTGATTTGCATCTAGTTCGTTTTATCTTTCGATCTTATCATTCGAGGAAATTTCTTCTTTCGTTACTTGATAATTGTCAAGTCGGTCGATGGTCTCATTTTTTGCAAGAAGCTCCAGCAAAAGAAATTGTTGTTGCCATTTGTATCATTTCATGCACGTGATGATACAGACTCTTCAAATCATTTTGATGAGATTGTTTCAACCAAGGCAGCGAACAGGGATCCCTATAGCCAGCGGCATGTTCAAGCTGAGATATAACAAGAGATATTGAAATGAGTGGGTATGGGGGCAAGACCCCAGGAAAAGTTTTGAAGATAAGTTTTCTACTTTGGCTCAGAATGCCTCTTCCAGCAGTGTTCAAGCATTTCTTAGAAGCCAAAACCTTGCTGCAAACCCTAGAAAAACCAGTCTTTGGTTGCTTTTGAAGGATCTCAGAGACCTCTTCTTGACAGATCTGCCCGACCCCCCCCCCATCAATTTTATTACGTTTTCGTGCGAATCTCGAGGACCAACTTTTTGAAAAGTGGGGGGTCCGGACCCCCCATTCCCCCCCCTTGGGTACGCCACTGAATGAGCATTAAGATACAGAGACTGGGCCTAAACCGACATTCAGTTGTACACATCAGTTTGAAGACGAAACAGAGCAGAAAGCAAGACTAAGATGCAAGATAAGCCAAGACATAAGGATCAAAACAAGGTGAATAGATAATCAATCAAAACATCGGTCTCCTAGCACCCTTGCTTGGAGCAAGTCTACGAGTACTGGAGTTTCTTAATTTTTGGCCATCTGAGAATTGAGCCTCTAATGAGCAGTTTCTTATAAAAATAATACGAGTACACGTACCTGTAAAAAGGAACTAAGACTTTGGTACTGAAAGTTTATTAAAATTATCAGACAGTCTGTCGAGGAAGGCTTATCTCAGAGATACAAGGGAGATATGTAATAAGTCTAGAAAGGAGGCATTCTTTGAGGTTTTGAGTAGTCTAATAACCAGACCCGATTTCAAAATATTCCCTTATGAATTCGGGTCTGGTTATCAGGCTAGGTTTTGAGTTACTCGCAAATCAAGTTTCTTGATTTTGTTCTAGCTCAAAATGATTGTGGAAAGCATTGTCATTGGTGGCATTATCCTTGCAATATTGCTGTATCTCCATATTTTCATTCGACCAAAATCATTCCCACCTGGCCCCATTCCCCTCCCTATAATCGGAAACATGCATCTCCTGACTGCCCAACCACAGAAAGATTTAAAAAGGCTCTCTCACCAATATGGAAACGTGTTCAGCCTCTTTTTCGGTGGATGGAGAGTTGTCATAGTAAACAGCATCGAGGCTGCGAAAGAAAGTTTGATTCAAAAGTCTGCAGACTTTGCTGGTCGACCAGCAAGTATTACTGGAGTAGAGGGACATCGGGGCTTCAAAACAGGGCGTGGCATCGATATTTTATTCTCTGACTACGGTCCATATTGGCAGACAATTCGAAAGCTTGCTCATAAGGCTCTGAAGCTGTATGGAGCAAACAGGGAACAATTGGAGAAAAACATAAACTTGCATTGTGGACAGCTCATTGAGAGGCTAGCTGCCAAGAACGGAGAACCTTTCTACCCAAAGAGAGATTTGTGTAAGTTCTGTAATTCGCTTTTTTTCTACTGAATGTTCAGAAAAAATTCGCAATACATAATCGACTTGACTCTGTCTACATGGACGATACCATGACGAGTGAAATGGCACGACTACTCTCGAGTACTGAATAAGCAAGCGGGTGAGAATGATAGGGGGTAGTTGGAAATTTTTCGATATAACAATAATCAGGGGGCTGGAATAATGGTGGGGGGTATTTAGACAAACTGAAAGTAGTCGTAGTGAGGTTACTGATACATTTACCTACGAACGCTTGTTTTGTTGAATGCACTTCTTGAGACTTTTCTTGCGTTTATTCAGAAATCATGTTTGCCAGCATTTCATTTTTCCAAAAATTGGTAAAAGAATGGGAGGGTAGTATTAAAGTAGGGGGGAGATGGTGGAAAATTTTGCAAAAAATTATAAGCGGGGGGACGATTATTCGGTACTCGAGAGTACCTCATCCTATTCAAACGCCAGACGTTTTTATCACTCATCAGGTAAATATTCAATTCAATATATTTGATATATATAATTTTGAACACGTCTTGAGGAGTTGCCATGTGGTAGTTGCAAATTTCGTAAGCCTTCCTCATTTTGTTATGTCAAAATAGCCAGATTTTTCGAGCCCCTCATGAATCTATTACCCTAAAGTACATGAACTTGTTTTCAATTATCTTACTGTATTCTACCCTGGGTACCAGAGCATCAAAAAAAGAAGAAAGAGTCTTTCTTCATTTTGAGGAAAGAGAGAAAGAAAGAAAGAATAAAAGATTCTTTCTTCTTTTTTAGGCTCTGGTACCCAGCGTAACTGTATTCAAACCTCGGGGGGGGGGGGGGGTAACTTAGTACTTTTCATGGTACGGGGACGTGCCATTTTTTAGGGGTACTTTTTTGAAACCGTTACGGAATTATGGGTAGCATTTTCACAATTTTTGGACATTTAACGGAATTATGGGTGTCTTTTTCAGGGGATTTTTCATAATTTCCGGAATTATGGCCCAGATTTTCATTCGATTTACGGAATTATGACCCTAAAATGCACCAGAATTTACGGAATTATGGGTACCAATTTTTCGGGCAAAATGGCACGTACCCGTCAGAAAATAGGTCGAGATGCCCCCCCCCCCGAGATTCAAACAAAGTTTTAAACTGTTTTTGCACTTTGAGCCCCTACGCAGCAATACCTGAGTGGAAGTTTGCAACGAGACATATCCACCCTTAAGTTTATTTTCAGCCCGAAAAAAGCACTCCAGAAATGGCACATATCCCGTACCAGGTTATACAAGGTATCCCAAAAAACTGTGCCCCGTTGTGTGGCTACTGTGGAGGATTTGTAGAGTCGATTTTCTCGGTTTTTGCACAGTTGCATAGGTCATGCTTAAACTTAGAATTTGATGCCCTGTTTGAGTCAATCTGGCAAGTGGTTGCTGATTTATGGCAGAAGTAAGGCAAATTTTGTGGTTGCTTCAAAAACAGCGCTTCTATTGTTCTCCAGCAATTATAAATTAGTTTTCCAGGAAAAGGGCTCTAGCGTCGTATTAAAGTTTTCACTTAATTTTCCAAAACGTAGAAAGTGCTCTCGTACTTATGAAATGACAACACAGCGAACCCTTCAAAGATTTAGCAAATATTTTGATACGATCCTTCTCTTTGAAAGTTTACTTTATTTTGACATTGCTAGAGAACGAGAGACCTTTGCAGAATGTCGCAACAGTCTACTGAAATACTGACTTGCCGGTTTCGCCTCATTTTGGAGTCACCCAATGACGTGCGTCACGAAATTTGTTAGCAATAGTTTAGATTTGTAGACAGAATGCCTTGTTTCCAGCAATGAAATTTACTGGAAGGCCTAGCTGGGGCTAATGGTGTGGATTTCTTGACATGGTTGCGTTATTTCCCAAACAAAAATATCAACCTTATTCGAGAATCAGTGAGCATAAGAGACCCAATCCTAGAGAGATGGCTTGAAAAGCACCGAGAGACATTCCAAAAAGGAAACATACGGGACTTCACTGATGCCTTGATAGATGCTGCTAATGAGGAAATTGCAGAGAACAAAACGAGTCAACGTTATCTGGAGGAAGACAACCTGCTTATGATTATGCATGACATGTTCACTGCTGCAACAGAAACAACATCAACAACCATCAGCTGGTTCATTGTCTTCTCTGTGTTATGGCCTGAGAAACAGGAGAAAATTCACGAAGAATTAGACCGGGTTGTCGGCGACGAAAGGATCCCTTGTATGGCGGACCGTGGATCACTGCCCTACCTAGAGGCTGCAATCAACGAAACTGCACGTCTTGCAACCATTACCCCGATAATTCCTCCTCATAGAACAACTTGCAATACGTCATTGGCTGGATTCAAGATTCCAAAACACACGCATGTTATCTTCAATACCTATGCAATTCATCATGATGAACGCCACTGGAATGACCCAGAAGATTTCATACCGGAGAGATGGCTTGATGAAGATGGCAAATACACCCCAGGAAAGCATACATCATTTATCCCATTCTCCGCCGGGAAGAGAGTTTGTTTTGGAGAAGCTCTCGCTAAAATGGAGTTGTTTTTGATTCTCTCGCGAGTTTTCCAGCGTTTTGAGTTCCTTCCTGCCGATGGAGCACAGCTGCCAAAGACAGAAGGGTTGGTGTTTTTGACGCATCAACCTGAACCATATAGAGTAGTTGCAAAGAAAAGACCTTGATTGTTATTGATATATTTAGAAAGGATACTTTTAAGGGGAAGCAGTGTTGCAACGGTTGTGCTATTTTGATGATGAGAAAGCAAAATGTTGATGATAACATGGCGGAGGCATAACATCATGTCGTTGGAGGGATAAAATGCAGTTATCCGGAGGGATAACCAACAGTCCTCCGGATAGCCTGTGTGCAGACTCAAACCTCCATGCAGGTACTTTCCTCCTTCGCAGAGGTTTGAGTCTGCACGCCTTCTGGTTCCCTCGACAAGTGGGACTGGACTCCACGGAAAATGTCTAAAATCGCTTCCCTTGCGCCCAGTACCCTCATGCGAACGCTGTCAAGTTGACACAAGGGACCAGGCTTTTTGGACGCAAGCTGTGCCGCGGAGGGACAGCCTCCAGACTACTACTGTGCAGGCGTTTATTGCAGCAAAGTCGACGATATCCCCGTGCGCTTTTACGATAGCTTTCCTGGTTATAAAGTACACATCGACTGCCGTGCAATGATCATCTATTTTCTAGGACGCACAAAACATGCAAGTACCTGTCGTATGCCAAAAGAGTAAAAGGTTACCAATTTGTTCTGCTTTGCCCTGCTACAAGTTTTTTTATAAGAAACTTGGATCAGGCCATAGTACTAAAAGTTTCTTAATTCAACATGGAAATTTGTCCATTTTAATGCTAAAAGTTTCTTGGTTTGTATCTTATTTTTTGAATGGATGAATTATCAATGTGGTCGCTGACACTGCTGCAGATATGTTTCTTGACATTTGAAATGTCTTATAGGAATAAACAGTGTTCTGTTGTATTCAAGACATTAACGGTTGATTACTATTACTCAAGAAAAAAGGTTCAACGACATATTTGCTATGATATCCATGCTTTTAATTTTTCAAAGTTTCTTAATACTTTTCGAACATATTACCACAGTGTCTTAAATTGTGGTCATCTTAGTACTAGTTTCTTATTAACCAGCTTCTTATAAAGAAAGATGTGCAGACATATTTTTCATGGAAACTCAACTCTTTAGCTGATCTTCAAGGGGCTTTAATCTGGCAATGGTGTTAAAGTAATATGAAGGCCCGAGGGGACGTACTTGACCTAAATTTGTACGGGGATGTGCCCACGAAATAAAATTTTTTCACCCTGCTCCAGAATTTTTGCCTTCAAATGATACCCTGTTCTAGAAAAAATCGGTAAAAAGTATACTCAAAAACACAAAAAATTGACTAAATAATAACCTGTTGCAACAAAATTTCCTCTTTTGACATGTTTTGACAACCTGCTCCAGAAAACTTGCCTTCTTTTGATACCCTGTTCTAGAAAAAATAGGCGAAAACGATACCCTGAAAACGGCACATCCCCGTCGGACAAATATACTAAGTACCCCCCCCCCGGGTATGAAGGAAAGAAGAAATGAAAAATCCAGTCCACACAGTGGAAAGGCATCTAAGATTTCGTTGTGAAATGTTAGTGCGGCCACAGAATGTAAACATCGAGAATCTAACAAAAACTGCCAAGAAACCGTTAAGAAACCATGAATGATAAGAAAGCGAAGAAATTTTGAATACCTGGGTTGGTTTCTTTTGAAGAATACGCACAGTGTTTTGGCCCGGCGTACTTCACGTATTTTTTTACAAGAAGCTGGGAATTTGGGCCAGAAGTGAAGTTTCTTAAATCATCAGATTTCAGTTTCTTGTGAGTTTCTTAAACGTTTCATAACAGTCTTCGGTGTTCACTTCCTGTTCCCTCGTGAACAATTCAAAAAAGTGTTTTTCAAGCTTTTCCAGTGCTTAGATATTATTCAAGTACCTGCCGAGAAGGTGAAAATAGGTTACAACATGTTGAGGATTTCCCTTATCAAAATGATAGATGTTTTAAGATATTTTCTCATTACTAGAGTTTCTCAAAATTTTTTGATGACCATAGCGATTTAAAAAACCCGTTTCATATCTTACTTTCCCATTTATTCATTTCTTTGATGATAGCATCGTCACATTTGTACTGAGATTGCTTTTAATCTCTTCCTTTCGTTGTATCTTACGGCATCTATCTTATAGTTATGCCATTTAGATATTGCTGAAAATGAATATTTCTATGAATGTAGGTAAAATTTTCGCAAATAATGGAGCTTTTATATCTTATTCTTAGGCTTTTGTACCCAGGGTATCGGGTCTTCCAATTCGTTTTTGTTAAACCTTAACATTTTGTACCTGTCTCTTTGTACATTACATACATGGTTTGAAAGACCACGCTCAACTTTTCGCTTGATTCATTTTAGGCTCAACTTTTCGTTTGAGTTTTCATTTTACAATGCAAATGCCATATACACGTGTAGCATGGCGTGACGCAGTATCTAGAAGTTGTTTCCAGGCGCTCATAGTGCGTGTGACCTCTTTGCCCTCATAAAACCAGCTGTTTGTAAACACACGGAAGACCTGAGCCATGGGTGATAGGAAAGCTGGTTGGTTTTAGTTGGTTGTTGGACTGCGGCACGAGAAAAAATCGAGCTTAATCCAGAAAAGTGGCTGCATCCGTTTCGATGGGCAACAGTGTGACTCCAGGGATGGTGCCAGCGGGGGGTGCTTGGGGGTAGGAGCCCCCTTACAATTTCTTTGTGCACCAATCGGCACTTTAAGTTTTTAAAATTTCTGTGCACTGTTGGCAGTCATCATTTCCATAACATGTTTGTCATATTCTTAGAGAGCGTAGTAAAATTTCAAGCCGAGCTGAAAGGCGCGAATAGTTGAATGTCATTTTGCAAGAGACAGTGTAGTTACTATGAACTGGGACTCTGAATACCAGCAGGGAAACAATAGACTGGGGATGACTTTTGATCTTTGAGTATTCATGCACAAAAAATTGATTGTCTGCTGCCCAGTAAGATTCATGACTCTCTCGTTATGTTCTTGCTTTCATCGTCTTCCAGGGAAGAAACTTTCTCGTTGCAGGTAAAATTTGTGAAAATTCATTCAATAAGAAATTTGCTGAAATGTGAAATTCATGAATGTTTGTTCCCGCAAACTTTCCTCAGACCTAGAATGAACTACACATGTTGTCAGATTTATAATATAGGTCCTCTTCAACAAGAAGCTTCGAACAATGCTATACAACAAAATTGATGGCCGCTGCGGAAGAGTCATTGACCTAATTCACAAAAGTTAATGTCATTGTGGCCGATTCGCGAAAGTAAACTCTGAAAAATTTTCGCAATTTTTTCCAGCTTGTGAATGTTTCTTCCAGTGTTTACATTAACGTTCTGGACCATTTACGCAATGCTTTCAGTATGATTAAGAACAATAACATCTTACGTGACGGGAAACCAAAATCCCGTTACAAAGAGACAATAAAGAAAATATTGACGCAAAATTTCCAGCTTCCAATCCCTGAACGTGACCGTTTCGATTGAAAATAAGACGAGGTCAAAAACCAAGAGGCGTCAGGCCAGGACGAATTGCTTATTTGGCGCGTCACGCAAAGCCTCATGGCGAGATTTTATCTTGTTGCATGCAATCAAGTCTCACATAACAGATCTGCCATTCACAGTTTGCAGCTGAACAGAATAAACAATATTGCTGCTTAATTAGAACTGGCATCCAGGTATTAAAGTACTGTTTCTATCACGCGAAGTGTGGGACTGGTATTACATAGTACCATCTGGGATTTATCATTGCGAAAAGACTATTTCTTGGATGATGATGTCAGTTGTATTGGAGAGAACTTGAAGATTTAACTGGGGTTTGAGAAGCATTTTAGTTGGCGATCACATATTAACATCAGATATGTTGAATTCACTGTTGTAAGAATAGCTGGGTGGAGTTGTGAAAAGAATCGTTTTGGAAAGCAAGCGTGTTATGTCGTTGGAGGAGCATTCTCACTGCGGTTATTTGATTAAAAAAAGAAGGCAGGGCGAGTTAGGGAGTTTGAGTTGCCTTTCGCAACACAGTTGAGCAACCTCAAATTTTATGTCAAGAAGCACTGCTTGAGATTGGTTTGTCGACAATTTGTATATCAAAAGCACAACTAAAGATCGGTTTTTTATAAAAGATTTTTGTGTCAAGAAACGCCACTAAAGATCAGTTACTTACTCAAAGACCTTTTGCTATGATCTCAATACAAAGCGTTCTTGAAGTCAGACAACTTCGCAACAAATCAAAGCGTCCATTAAAGGACATGATCCTTTTTACAAACCTTCTTCTCGAGAGTTCGAATGTGCCGCAGTAAGATTCTGGGTAAACCTCAGCTAATCTGTGTCTGCTTGACATAAACTTAAAAAAGTGGATACCTTTATTCAGAAAGGAGAGAGAATCATCTAGGTAATGATGGAAAATTTCTGCTTAGAAAAGGCTCTTGCAACAGAACTCGCAAATATCGGAGATGAATTGAATGAAAATTATTACAGCAAGAAAAACAGAGCCAGTCTTGCGAAAACTAAGCAGAAAGGGAAATTATTGATGTGTTTTGTGGCTAGTGCTGCTGTTGGAATCATATGGTATTCATTTGTGCACGAATGAAGGAGTGAAGAGTGAAGGGAGTGAAGATGGAAGCATTTGCGGAAATTAGTTAAAAGGCAACTGAGAAAAATGCAAGATTTCGTATTGGATTTCAGTGTCATTGAGAATGCTTTGAAGTGCAATGGAAGGTGAAATATGTGCCTTTGATAGTGAAAGGAACAGACAAGAACAGCAGAAAGATTAATGCGCTTGATGACGTTTCGCTACTTAAAGGTGTCAAATTTTTGTGGCCATAGACCAATTTTGAAGTGGCGAGCTCTATGTGTAGGCTATTTGAACATTCAAATAGTGCAAGGCCGAAAAAATATTGTCGAAATGCACCGTTTGTGATGTGCCGAATTCTTTTGATTGAAGAGCGCGATGCATCTCAGTGAAAATAGCTCCCTTTCACAGGGGGGCCTTTCACCATCTTTTGCGTTATCTTATATGTTTGTAAAGCCTGGTTTCCACAAAATCGCTCGAACGTTTGGATCGACACGATGGACAATCATGGCGAGTTATGACTGTACCAGTTACCGGTAAATAATGTATTTTTGCAATATAGATGTAACAGTATTCAGTTTTCAACTTTCAGAAATTGAATTGAAATTGTCCCTGATTTTATTGTGCGTTTCTTTAGCATTTTCAGGAACTGAGTGGATTGAGAAGCATGAAGTTGAAACTAATGACTAAGTCCTAGCTAAATCTTCTCAAACGATGGGACGATCCTACAGATTCATCGCTTGATCGTTTCTAGAATGCATGGCAGGACTCGTTGATTCGTTGATCAAGAAAGCTGAGTTAAGATGCTCATAGATCAAAACCAGCATTTTTTCAAATCTATTGATGAGATCCGGCTCTACGATCGTCCGAAGATGTGAAGATGTCCCGAAGAGGTGCAACTGTTTTTAGTCGTCCAGCATCTGGGGTATCCGGCTTAAATTTCTGTGAGCTGAAAGATAATGTAAAATGGTAGGTAGGTATTTATATTTAACGTGGCTAGCCCGCGAAAGTCTGATAGACTTATTTCCAGCAGGGGCCACGAATGTTTTACCATCAGTCCGACGCAGCTACCCGCCGCAGCTACCAGATTTCCCTCACATGGCTCTGGTCGACCCGGGCTAGTGTTACGGACAGCGACCAAACTGTCCAGCGTGGGATTTGAACCTACGGCCGTTCTGACCTTTGGCTTACGAGTCAGACGCCTTAACCACTCGGCCACACGCTCACTGGTTTTGTTCGTACATTTCCATGACTACAATAACTGGATACTCTTTCAGCCAAGGTATTCCCAGTATTCCTAAAATCTTGCTAGAAAATGTACAGTATTTGAAATGTTGGAAACTGGTCATCTGAACAAACGAAAGCAGTCTATAACAGCTACCACTACCACCTTAAGTGAGATGTACCACCTTTGCCAAACGCCATCTTTCCTCTTTGCGGGCCTAAATTTCTTCGTGCTTGCAGCGAAATAATGTGAAACAAGATACCGTCACGCTTTTAGAATGGGGAAAAGGAAAGATAATGGCGAAGAAGCTTCAGAAGATCACATTCAAAGTGGTAAGACATACGTTGTTTTTAGCCAAGCTGCCTAGGCTGGGATTAAGAGGAGAATAAAACCATGCCAACTTGCCAACAAAAACAAGTTAGAAAGCAAAAGGCAAAAAACAAGGGCCTCATCAATAAAAATGGGGCAACGACCTGCCATTCGGGGCCTGCCTCTACCCAGCTGTCGATCGATAGTTACCTGACCCTGCTGAAGGCTTCATCCATTTCTTTTATTAGTTATGGTTTTTAGCACCAGCGATACAAATTCAACTTTAGTTTATATTTTGAGTACGGAGTAAGGGGCGATCGACTTTCGACTTTCGTATCTTTTAACGGCACTTGGCCGTTAAGATCGGGACCCCCTCCCCCCTCCCCGTTTGTAGCATGACTCATCACATGCTAATTACTAATGTCTTATCATGATTTATGTTAATAGGTTTCTTTTGTATTCTAGTTTGATTGTATTTAATTGTCCATAGTGTTTGTCATAATCAGTCAGTCAATAACCTCAACACGAGTCGCACGTCTTTCTGCTTGGTCTCAATTTAGGACTACTCGAGATAACAGGGAACATTACCGCTAGTTCCAGCCCTGTTATAGTTGGTGGAGAACCCTCAGAAGATCCATATTCTTGTACCAATCGCCTATTTTGCTGCAAAACACGAATCAAAGTCCTTACTGTACCTTCAGCTATAGGAAGTCTACAGGAGAATTGAACTCACTATAAGCGTTGCAAGAAGCAACATCAACGACACGATGAAAGAATTTCACTGCTCATACTGCAAAGGACAAGGTCACTTTATGGCCCACTGCCTCAAACGCCTTACTAAAGACTGCAGTAATGGAATTTGCCGAGACTATAACCGTTTTCATCATTCAAAGTGTGAATTTAATAATGCTTGTGTTTACAATCGTAAGCACATTTGTTCTATTTGTAACAGTTTTACTTGCAAAGCCTACCATCATGTCAATTCATCGCCAAATCTTGATGAATGGTTGAATTTACCCAAGAAAAACACAGAGCTCATCAACAATTTGGTTGAAATTATTCAACAGATTTCCGAGATCGTCAACATTCAGGGACGAAATCTTCCGCCCAGTTCTGACAAAAGATATCAGGACAATATTGTCAAGGAGCCAACAGCAACAAACAAGCAAGACACGTCATCACTGGAGACAAAGCAACAAGATACGTCAAGAGGCATATAAGGTCTTCCAGTTGTCTCTGCACAAAGGCAGCTCATTATGCCAGTATCTACGGGATTTCCCATGTCTTGTGTATCGCTAGCTCATGCCAAAGAAATAATTGACATGTACTACAAAGCGTCTATTGCTCCATTGCATTCTTCCAATATCTCATTAACAATGGCTGATGGAGCAAAACTCACATTTTGTGGAACGATTAATGCCCCTTTGACATTTGAAGATAATAACACCTTCACGTTTCAAATGCTTGTTATTCCAGACCTACCAGTCGAAATTGTCTTTGGAAACAATCATTTATCCAAAACTGATGCAGAGATACGTCCATCCATGAGGACAATATGCTTTCGACACAATGCAATGAACTCAAAACTTAACTGTAAACTAATAAACAGTTCCAACAGTCTATTCGCCTACACCTCAATGATAGACAACACTTGAACTAATGTCATCGGAAAAAAAAGACTGCACCTTTTTTTGTATAGGAGGAGTGGACTGTAGCAGGACTCATCGCATACTAATTACTAATGTCTTATCATAATTTATGTTAATAGGTTTCTTTTGTATTCTAGTTTGATTGTATTTAATTGTCCATAGTGTTTGTCATAATCAGTCAGTCAATAACCTCAACACAAGTCACACGCCTTTCTGCTCGCTCTCAATTTAGGACTACTCAAGATAACAGGGAACATTACCGCTAGTTCCAGCCCTGTTATACGTTAATGGCCTTCTACCAAAAGTGCCTCCAATTGGCCTAAATTTTTTTGCCCCGCTAAGACTTGGGGAGCAGCAAATAGATGTCTTCTGGAACATGCCAAACTTCAACCGAAGATACGCCATATCGAGAGGCATAGTACAACTGTTTTATTCTGCACTCTATACATTATTTATAAGGATTTTATCTACGCTTTTCAAAAAATCCCTTGCAGAGATTTCCGTACGATTTTACATTTTCTTAACGGCCTAGGATAAGACCCCCTCCCCCCATAACGGCCAATTGCCGTTAAAAAATGCGAAAATCGAAAGTCGATGGCCCCTAAATAGAACAGAAGGACCACTATTGAATCTCTTCTGTCTTCTTCCGCAAAATGTCAATGAAAGGCAACCCGAAGTAGTGATAGTGTTAAAAACTCATGAAAAATACAAGATCATTGAAATTGGTGAAAAATATTGAAGTTTAGGGTGGAGGAAGTGGGGCTCAATTTGGATTGAAAAATTTGCATAGTGCATGGAGGATTTCCTTGAAGGTGTTTTGACGCAGTGGTATAATCTTCTGACTTGCAGTCAGAACAGTCAGGCAGAGTGGGTTTGATACGCTGTAGGGCCCCAACACCTGAGCTTTGTGACAAGGAGTCACAGACTTGATTAGCACGTAGCTACTTCTGTGATCCCAGTGCTTGGTGTCAAAAGCTGCAACTTCACCTTCACCTCTTCATTATAGTGTTTTCCATAACCACACTGGAAAGTTTGTATGTTGTGCATGCAAGTTGAGATCACCTAAATATGACTGCTTGGGGATTTTGCAGTTGAGAACAATGGATTAGAACAATAGATCCTTTGCTTATTGCCAACTGCAAAGCTCAGATTGAACACCACGTACATTCCTCCGCATGCAAGATATTGTGCATCTGTAAAAAACTTTCCAGGTTGATTAATAGAACCTCTTTTCTGTCAATTTCATGCAGGTTCACCACATAAGAAATCAAAACATAAACACAAGAAGCACAAGAAGAAAAGAGAGAGGTCTTCATCAAATAGTGAAGAAATTGATGTTGTTGGGTTGGACATGAAGAAAGATCCGTCTGCTGGATTTGGTCCATTGAAATTGAAAATAACATTTGGTGGGGAAACAGTTTCAACAGCACAGTAAGATGCAGTTACCTGTGAACAGTGGCAAACAATTTGCCAGATATAGGAGGATGGAGTATTGGCTGTGGTCACAGTGGCTACTTTTTCCTGTTGTTTCCTTTTGAAACAACAAGCTTAAAAGGCTGTGGTATGTGACCGCTCTTCCTGTTAGCATAGAACGCTGAATTGCAACATTTCGTTACATTGGCAAGAGTTCTTAAAAAAGTATGGTATCTAAAACAATGAGACAAATAAATTGCTAACCTAAATTACAGCATTGTTTCAGCAAAATGAACCAATCACAATTGCCAAGATAATCAAATGACAATTTGCCAAAAAAATTAGCCACAGCACAGGCAGCTTTGCAAAAGAAGGGCTCAATGTGACTGGGCGTCTTTGTATTGTTATAATGCCATACTTTCTGATGTCAAAGATAAATTTTAAGAAAGTAAAACTATTCAGATTATGGCGGGACTAGATTCTGTGTGACTACAGCCATTGTTTCATCCAAAGCCAATGTAGCCTGTGTGCAGACTTTGCAGAAATATATAATTAAAGTGTGCGGAATGATACCCGATTCACTGTTCTTTCTTTGAAATGTTTTGCTTGTATGCCCCTGACCATTATTGTCCCATAGCCAATAACAATATGTTTTTTATTTCTCAGAAGCATTTTTCAGCAGAGCACATTGTTCCAATGGTGCCTTTGCATAAAATTTCTTAAATAGCCTCTACTGTATATAGCTGCTGGTTCTTGCATTCTTATCTAGGCAGTGTTCCTTTACCCACAGACATGTGTGAGAGTGGATGCTGAATCTTCTTAACAGCAAATTATGCATCATTGTGCAGACTTACTGTAGCTTTTATCCATAAAATCTGCAAGCAGTCTAAAACTGAAGTTATATCCATTGTCTTAATTTTTCAAATACAGTAAATATTGTTTTTCCAGCATTAGGGTGATCAATTGTCCCCCTCCGGTAGTTTTTGCCACTGCTTGCATCATAGATGATAAAAGATGCAAGATCTATCTCAAAATCAAATTTCATTGAGATCTGTGATAAGGCATAGTTACTCATGAAGAGTTTATTTTGTTTTAGTTCACAGAATTTAAAGTTAATGAATGGAGACATAGCACAAAAGAACCACAGGCACCACTTGTCTTCCTATTGTTTTCTTTGATGAAAAACATCAAATACAATAGGGTATATGTAAATGGACCCAACTTCTCCTTGTTAAGTTTCTTTTAACCCTGTTTATTTACTTTAACAATGGGCATCTGTTTTTAAAAAACAATCATCTCCATATACAGCATTGATCTGAATTTGACAGAGCTGTATACGGTAACATATAAACACAAGATTAAAAAAACAAAGCTGAAAGCACTGCTTTTTTAGAAAAAATTTGGAAAAGTTTCATGAATTTTTGTTTTGAAACTCAAGAAGATATATACAAGGGCTTTAAAGTTTTTATTTTGAAACCCTAATACTGTATAAATCAGAAGAGCAAGGATTCTTGAAGGAGACTTCCACTGAATGACAGGAACAGTTTGTTGAGCTAAATAATATCTTTTAACTTTTGTAGAATGTTATATATTTGAAAGCTAAGTTTAACATGAAACTTAAGGGCGAGGCTAGGGTTGGTATTCCGTTAATGTGAGAAAAAGAAATTAAGAACTGCTGACTGCAAAATCATGAACTTCTTTCCACATATTGAACTTAGTTGGACATTCTATGAATTTAGACCTAATATCCTTGCAATTTCATCACCATTTTTTAATCAAAATATGATGAATAGGTTAGCACTGATTAAAAGCAAATAATAAGGCAGCCTTGTTATTGTTGAGCATGACACACATTCTTTGCACTTTATGATTTTATTTATATTGTTTATGCAGAGAAAAGATTAGTGAATGGTGGGAAAAAGTATGTTACGGCGTTCATAACAGTATAGTCTTGTATTTTATCATCAATTATACCAACCCCAAACTTGCCCTTTAATCCTTTTAGGATGCAAAATTTTCCTCATGCAGGTTTGGCCGTTTTGAGGCACCTGATCACACGCGCACCTCATCACGCACCCCTTGAGAAGCATGATTTGTCACATGCCTTCAAAGTCTTTGCCTCAAAAATCTTTCACCTCAGCTTTTGTTGTTAAGGCAATGAGTGTTCGATATTCATGGAAACTGATATCTTTTAGCAAAAGAAAATCAACAAATTGACTTGTTATCTAAGAACTGCAATATTGATGCTCAATTCTTTTAAGTGCTGCCAATCATATGGTAATTGCTTTCAATCCCGACTTGTAATTTCCAACCTGTGATGATGACACAACATGATGATTCAGAACAGGCCATAGGTGGACCAGATTAAATAGTGACAGAAATACCATCTGAACACATGAGTCCTAAATCTATTAGACTTGCTTTCCAGCGCTTGATCATAAGTTTGATATATGAAAATGATGTGGAGGAGATTCGATGTTGAAGAATTGAAGGTCATGACAGGACTACTACAATGACATGGACTAACTGGATGGAAAAGCATTCATTTTCAAACAGTGTAAATGCTAGCCTCTGGACATAGAGGAATAGGCAATTGTTTCTTTTGATGTTAACCACTGAAAATAAAATATCATTTAATCTCCATTATTTCAACTTACTGTATTTCCAGTGTTTGTAAGACCAAGTGCTTGAGCACTCATGTTTTTGTTAACCTCAAGATTCTCTCTCTTCACAGGGTGAAGTTAAATGCGTAGAATGACGCACCTTGCTAAGTAAGGGGTATGATTTATGGTGCACTACTAAAATTACTTATGGCCTATGGCCAGGACTATTCTGAGACAACTCCTTGGATGATTAGGTTAAGGATGCTTGGGAGTTTCTCTTATGTTTATGTGTAATCTTTGTCATTTAACTCCTGTCCTGATTTCTGTAAATTTTAGGTTCATCAAAGTACCAGAGAAAGAAGTCCAAAAGCAAAAACCACACAAAGTACCAATACTTGAGCCCATATCTCAAGAGACAGCAGATACAGAGGATGATGATGAGGTGGATGAAGAAAATGAATTTGAAGAAATTGAGGAAGTTGAAGAGACAATTGTTAACCAAAATGGTGACTCATCACAACAAGGTACTGTTACTATTTTGTAACTTAGTAAAGCCAACCTTCTCGGACGAATGCAGACTTCTTTCTTAAATCATGCTCAAAACAAGTTAGAACCAGGGTTGAAAGCATGCTGCAAAGATACTTAATATTCCTGGAGGGATGCCAGGTGGACCCAAAAAGAACTTCACATGTTTGAACATGGATTATGCAGGAGGTCTTTGAATGGCTCAAAGTTTATTTGATACTAAGAGGCTGCAATATTTTTCATTATTTTTCTTCTATTTCTCTGAGTATTGCAAATATGGTAAAATCAACTGTAAAAAGGTGGGAGACTTGGAAAATGAGTGGAAAGAGGTCTGAAACCCTCCACCAAAATTGTAAACAATCTTCAGGCACATTCATTGAATATTTATAAAGGCAATAGCAAAATGTGATCTGATTCTTTCACAAAATCATTTTTAAGCTGTGAGGACAATGAAACCTGTTCATGAAGCCTATTCGCTCCTTGCTTTAGGGTGATTAGATTTCTTAATCCTTTTTCCTCGCTTTTAGAAGTGAAGGAATTTTTGATAAGTCCAATTTTACCTGTGTCTATATAACACAGTACTTAAGAAGGTGAAGGTAAAGGTGAGGGTGAAGTTATGTTTTCAGCACCAAATGCCAAGATTGTGGAAGTAGCTAAGCGCTGATCAAGTCCATGACCCTTTGTTATGTTATGATGCTGAAATGGTACCAGGACCCTACCAGATATCAAACCCTGTCTGCTTGACTGTTCTGGCTGCAAAATCAGAGGATTGCACCACTGCTTCGCCGCAGCACCTTCAATACATAAAACTTCTTAAGATTTCATAAGAATTCTTCATGAATTTTGAATTATTTCAAGCTCTAACAAATTATGAATATTGAGTTAGAATTTTTCTAATGCAGATTTCGACCAGAAGAATTTAGGAGAATCTTAAAGAATTCTTGAAAACTCGTTGATGTTCATTTGTGAAACAATTAGATAATTTTTGTTAGAGAACTCTTGCAAAAAACTTTACTTCCTTTGTTGAAGTTGTTGTCACAATGCATCAATTACTATTCAAAGAAGAACAACAGATGGAAAAATAGAATTTTAGAATTTTTTCAGATTTTCTGTGTTCTTGCATTGGCAGATGTCTCGATTTGAAAATTATTGCAGGCATTTGCTGGAATTTTTTCGCCTTTTTCAAACACTTTTTTAAACTAAAGGTCTATCATCTAGCCATCATTAGATTTGCTGTTGTTTACGTTTTATTTATTCTATTGTAGGTGTTGATTTTGAGGAATTTGGAGATGATTTAGATGAGTCTGCTTCAGATGACAAGTCACAAGACCAACCTGTGCCAAATGAAAGGGAAGAGTGAGTATTATATTAAGGGTGTGTTTGATTGGTAATTCCAAACCTACCAAGTTCCGAAAACCGTAGACTTCGCAGAGATGGAAACACATTTCCCAATCACACGAAAATGCTTTATAAAAGGACAGCTTCCAGATTCATCCTGATGAAAATGAGGTTCCCAGTTGAAAAACACGATTACGAGCTAGGCAACAAAGAGTAAAGTAGCCAAGTTACTGACTACCATAGCAACACGAGCAACTTCGCCTTTTTCAGAGTTTCGAAAATGAAGACGAGAGTCTCTCCAAAGTCTGCCAAACCTTCTGCCTTTTGGAGCAGAAGATTCAGCAGGCCTTTCAAACCTGCCAAACCTGCCGTTTTCGCAAACACGAATTTCAAGTATGCCAAGTCTACCGTTTTCAGAATTGGTACCAACCAGACACTCCCTAAAAGCTTATAGCAGATCCATCAAATCTTGAAATGGATACATGCCAAGAACTTTATTTTATTTCTACCTAACTTCTATTATATTTTCAACATAATAGCATCTTCCTTTTTATGAACTGCAAGATTTCTAAGAAAATATTACTTCGAAGTCGATAGATTAAATGAAGTTCAAAAGTTCAACAATGGCACAGGAAGGAAAGATCTGTTGCTTTCTTTTTTCTATTTAACCACTTAATAGATTGTAATTTTTTGTAAATTAGAATTTTGATTCTTGGCCCATCTCACCTACCCCAAAGTGAAGCAGCTTAGTCACTTAGTCACTCTTCTGCCTATCTAGACTTATTACACGAGTCCTTGTTTTAGCAGAATCGATATAACAGTAAGCAACACTTCAATAGACCTCTTAGCTGTTCTACAAAAGAGCCTGGATCGAGCGTTATTTTCATACAAGTTTATACGCGAGGTTTGATCGAGTGGCGTTAGAGCTTCTATCACCATTATGCACTTTCGAAAATTCTTCAAATTGCATAATAACATCGTTCGATTCAGATTCTTTCCCAGAATAGCTAAAAGGTCTATTCAATGAAGCAAAACTTAGACGAAAATCATCAGTCTACTGACTGTCCTTTCGTTTAGCTCGAATGACATCCAGCCCGCCACTGCATTATGTTGTAAAATGAAGTCTTTATTCAATTATTACCATTATCAGAACATTTCTATAGCGCCATATATCTGCAATAAAAATTTGTTCAGGGGTGCCGTACAAATCAGGTATAATGTAAAGAAAAGTTAGGTAAAATAGTAACAACTTAGTTATGAAATGACATGGAATTAGAAGTATCCCTCAAATGCCATTTTGAACAAATGAGTCTTTAATCTCGACTTAGACTGCGTTCGCACGATACTGGCACATTTTGAAAACGGTGAAAAATGTGACGGCTGCAAAATTTGAGCTAGCGTTCACACGATACCGGAACAATTTGAAAACGGTAAGATATTAGACGGCAAAAACTCGTTTCAAGACTTTGACGCCAAAGAAGTGTACCTACACTCTAAGAATCAACCAGTCTCGTACCTAAAGCCTATAAAAATGTTCTAATTTTCATCATTTTCAGGTGTTTACACGATGCCGTTTCCAAAATGTGCCGGTCAGAGTTCCGTTTCGAAATCTACCATTTTCAAAATCTGCTAGCAAAAATGTGCCGTTTTCGTGTGAACGGGAGGCCTATCCGTCACATTTTTCACCGTTTCCAAAATGTGCCGACATCGTGTGAACGCTGTCTTAAACTCTTGGTAATGGCTATCCGTACTTCAATTTGGAGCGAGTTCCATAATCTAGTCCAGCAATGCTAGAAGCCCTATCGCCCCAGCCCTTTGTATAAGAGAGGGGTGCATTCAAAATCCGGCTACCATTGGATCGTAAGGATCTACCAGCGTTGTAAATAGTAATCAGTTCATCAAATAATCAAGGGTTTTACTAGACTTATGACGATGAGTTTGTTGTATCCCTGCTGTAAACCTTGCTCAAGAGGGACTCATAGTGAAACAGAGAAAAACTTGGCCCTCTTTTCTTTAATCATCAATGGAATTATGATGGAATCACGGCTTCGAATCTCAATCCCGTATTTTCAATTCTTTAACCGAATCAAAAATTTTATCACATTTACGCCATAACTATAGTACTTCACATATCTCGCAATCTGATTGGTACTGTAGGAATCACGAAGTTTGGGCCTAAATAGGGCCAGGTTTTCAAAGTAACATCATGAGTCTAAGTTGACTGAAGCGCCATCATCAAGTCACAGAGCACAGGGAAACAAGAGACTCGTCGTTGTAAGTCTAGGGCTTTATCCTGAAGGATCTTAAACAGTGGTGTATTCGTTTTTGATAACTAATGTATTTTGATTATTTTTTTTATTTATCAATCTAAAATTTTGAAAACAACAATTCAATACAACTACTGTGACATTTGTAGCGAGGAAAGACACAAGGTCACCGGGTCCTCACTACAAATGCCACTTACAATTTTCGACAAAATATTAACGGTAGCTTAAGGTGGTTGCAGGAGAAAAAAATTTTCGGAATTTAAAGATTATCAAATAAGTTTGAGCTTTTCTCCTGCAACCACCTTATTAATAGTAGAAAAGGAAACAAAAAAAAAAAAAAAAAAAAACAAACAAAACAAGAACAAGAAACAAAAGCTAAATCGAAACTGAAGTACCCCCAAAACCCGCACAAACAGCCCACCCCCCACCAAACCACAAGCACGAGAGCACCGGCAGGGAGAATGGAATCTATGGTACAAAGATCAACTCCGAGGAGAAAAGAAAAAGAAACTAAAAAACTTCCAACTAATCCTAGACTCCCCCAGCCAACGCCCCCGCAGCAGCAGTCCGATGAGCAGAGACTGCCCACGCAAATATCGGGAGCACCCCAGTCAAGAAAAAGGCTTAGGCTGCTGTTTTTCCAGAAAGTTTAATTGAAACGTCCAGAAGTCTTAATAAAAGAAATAGTTGCTTCTAGAATGATTCTGTTTGCAAAGGTACTTTCATTTGGGTTCCCATATAACAACAAATGACAAAGATCCTTTGAGTTCATGCTAGCAACATCATATCCGACATCCGAGACTTGACCAAGGAGATCTTGGCGCTGAGCTGTAAACTGGGGGCAGTGCAGGAGGTAATGCTCATTATCTTCCTTTCCTGTACCACAAATACAAATTGGACTCAAGCAGTCAAAATTATGCCTAAATCTATGTTCGTTCAGAGGACTGAAATTAACTCGAAGCCTTGTTAGTAGTTTGATTCCCAAAATATCATAGATATTGTAAACAGGGTTTTTCTCAGGTCTAATGATCCGAAGCAATTTGCTCTTGAAAACGGCGAGAGAAGGAGAATCTTGTATTGATTTCTCTAACAGATTCCACTCACATATTGTGTTATGAAAGTAAGAGCTAGAAAAGCGCATAGTTCTACCTACATTTTGCTCATAACAACGTGGGTTTCTTAAATTATAATCAACTGAGCGATGTTCAGGTATCTCATTGAAGAGGTAATCTGGGCTTTTGGATGTGGTTATTGAAAAGAAATGACATAATCTTCGACACCACCTTCGGTTATAAAGTGTTTCCCATCCGAGCTCTTCAAGCAGCTTTTGCCTACTTGTACCCATCCACGCTCCAGTAACAGCTAGTGCTGCTTTATATTGAGTTTGTTCTAGTTGTTGCGTAAAGTTCAGCTGCATATCTGGGTCATATTTATGGTAAATTATGTCTCCATAGTCTAGGTGAGGTCTCACGTAAAGCTTATAGGTTTGATCAAGGACCTCTCTTGATACATATTTAGAAAGGTATTTTAACAAACCGATTCCTCTGCGTGCTTTTAAGATAGCCTCTCGAATATGACTTTTGAAATTTAGCTTTGATTGAGTCAAGAATAACACCAAGATGCTTGTGTTCCAATTTTGAGGCAATGACCTCCTCTCCCAATTTAAGACCGGGGTGGATTGGCTTATTCCTTATTTTGATGATGATTTGTTTCTCCAGTGAAGATGAAGAATCAAAATGGTTGGATGCACTTGAATCAGGTGATCTTGATGATTATGGGAGGTTGAAGAAGGAGAAAGATGTTTCATTGATGACTGCCAGGCAGGTCAGTAAAATAACTGTTTCTTTCATTTGCAAAGCAGGATCAATGAGACTGTCTTGAGGAAGAATTTTCTGTAGTCTGGCTTAATACAGTGGGTTGTGTATCAGATAACCAATAGTCCAACTTAGCGTCGTTTTCCACCAACCATAATGCTTTGCTTGCCCTTTGTTCATTTGGCCTGCAGGGGCTTTACCCTACAGTTGTGGATTCAAGGGGGCAAGTGGGGCATTTGCCCCTCTTCAAGAACGAAATTCTGCTCAGCACTCCCTTTCTGGCAAGAAATGCGTCACTAATAGTGACACTAATCAATAATTGTTTGCTTCGGACTGAATGTAGTGAAAAACACGCAATACAGACATTGTTTTGCAGAGAAACAGAATAATCTTAGCCAAATGCAGTCCAAAAATTTCACGCACCTCCGGTGCACAGCCCATTCATTCTATCTTTGGCATCCTCTATGCAAGTTGCTCTTCCTTCTCTTTCAGGCTTGATCCACTCCTGTTACCCTCACGGCATACAGTAGTGTCCCGCATATAAGAAAGATGAATTTAAGAAACATCAAACCGTGATTTTCAAAATAATATCCCCTCTTATAAGAAACAGGTGCAGGTCTGATAAAAAAGCTTGTTCTTATTCAAAAACTATGCATATATTAGAAATTTAAAAATCATAACAAATTCAGCTTTGCAGTTGAATGAGACTGTACATATTCAAATGAAAACAAGAATTTTACATGCAAATGAAGCAAAAAGCATTTTCCTGGAATAATTGTACCTTTTCTTGGCTGTGAAAATTTAGAAATACAAATCAAAATGGTGTAGTTTATATGACAATTGAGCTTCTGTCTCAGTAGTTCATCGATAGTAAATGTATCTATAATAAGAAACTTGTTATTGATAGTAAGTATTGATAGTAAGTATCTCTAATAAGAAACTTAAGAAACCTTATCCTGATTTGAACTTCATATCTCATTTTATAAGAAACAAATCAGACCTCAAGTTGAAAACATCGTTTCTTATATGCGGGACACTACTGTAATGGATTGATCCTTTGTTTGTATAATTTCCGTTATCAAATAGAGAGTCATAGCCAGTAGTTACTGTTATTATTTGCCTAAATTCCATTGCAGTGGTTTGTGACACAATTCAGTTCAATAAACGCTATCCGCGGGATACTATTCTATATACTACGGAGGCCTTATGGATTTGTGTCCTCATCAGGGCGTGATTTCGATGTAATCGAAAGTATCATACATCTCGTTGATATTTGATTAAATCACACCCTGATGAGCATGGGTTTCAAATCTTTGAAATTGTGGGTGTAAAATTCATTTACCAAATTCTTTGAATTGAATGTCTTCAACGCAACCTTTGCTTTTCTGCTATGATTCTACCGTTGGATCTTTCTGAAAATCTTCAGAATTAGAGCATGTTTCTTCTCTTTCGAGAATTCAGGAAAAAATTTCAAGAAAACTTTAAACCGTCGCAATTTCAAAACAGTCTGACACAGCATGAAATGATTTCCAAGAAAACCTGAGTTTATGGATGTCCACAGTACGGTATCAAGCAAAATGTAGAAATTTGATGATGTCACATCCTTAAATCAGCAGAAGTTTTGAATGCGCTTTAATTTTACAAATATTTATAAATTTCTGAAAAGTCCTACGGTAGAATTATGGATATCCAGCTAAAGTTTTTATTAAGTTATTCAGGTGGAAGAAATATGTCATAGAATCTTGCATCCACCTTTTTTCACCGATTTAAAGACTTGGAACCTATGCTGCCCTGATAAGGACACAAGCTTGAGGACCTCAGTGTATTGAAGTATAGCTTAGACTGCGTTGACACGATGCCGGCACACTTTGAAAACGGTGAAAAATGTGGTGGATAGGCCTCCCGTTCACACGAAAACGGCACATTTTTTGCCGGCAGATTTCGAAAACGGTAGATTTTGAAATTGGAACTCTAACCGGCAAATTTTGGAAACGGCATGGCATTGTGTGAGCACTCAAAAATGATCAACATGAACATTTTTCAATGCTTTTGGAACGAGACTGATCGATTCTTAGAGTGCAGGTACATGTCTTTGGCATAAAAGTCTTGCAACGAGTTTTTTACCGTCAGATTTCCTACCGTTTTCAAATTGTTCTGGTATCATGTGAACGCTAGCTCAAATTTTGCTACCGTGACATTTTTCACCGTTTTCAAAATGTGCCAGCATCGTGTGAACGCAGCCTTAGTATTCTTTGTCTTCCAACTTCTCTACATCAAGTGTTTGATTCTTGAAGTATGACGATATTTTTATAGTCACGATTTTCACTTACAGAGAGCACTTTATGGTCATCTAGTAGAAGGAGAAACAGAGCTGCTCGAACTCCCCACTTGTGAGTATCTTTCTTGTGTACACAGTATACACACTACGCATTCCACTACTTAAAATCTACATTATGATATGTATTTGTGGCCTAAAGTTTAAGACTACTTTGAAGTCTGTAACATTTTTTGATGCAAAGAGATGCAGTACTACTGCTCTGACTATTTTACAGTCTTTTAGTTGTTTCAAGTCAACTTTCCATGTAGATTCCGACTTTTGATGTTGTTTTTTGAAATTTTGTACCATTTAGCTATGACGTCACTTGGAGTGTAGCTATATGAATTTTCAGAAATTATAGTGGTCCTGTCGACATGGTGGGTGATCCAAAAATGTGTAACTCAGCGGGATTTTACATCAATCCATGCACACTTTACTTCTTTGGTTTGTGTACAAAATATTAACGAAAGTCTTGTTTCAGAGGAGGCTTTCAGTCTATAGCTGTGGCCATAAGTTTAAGAAAGGCCTTTATCAGCATACAGTATAGTGAAAGATGCGTTAGAAGCTCTTTGATGGCTGTGTTGTTGGTTCTTTATTGGATATTTCTCTTGCAAATTTAACTAAATATTTGCGTAGCTCAGAGAGACCAAAAGTGCAGAGTTTCGGTGGAGGATGAAAAATACTGCTTGTCATTTTCCAAACTTCCTTTGGTTTCTTTTCAGAGAGTCTTTTGTTGTAAAAGCAAGATTTGCTATTTTGGTGGCTCATTTCACGAGTTGAATTGTATAAACAGTAAATTATCATTGATCACTGCTTTCAATTTTTTTATCTAAAATTTTCCCAAATTGCTCATTTATGCAATTTATGAGTTTCAAAACGGTTTGAATTTCACTGATTCTGTAGTCTCTTAATTTCAAGATTTCTCATCCATGGTGCATATCTATTCGCTGCCTAATAGACCATGCCTGTAACCTACCTGGAAACAATTTGGTTGTTTTTCGACTTGGCAAAATTTGAAATTAAGGTTGGCCTTGAAATAAAATTTTTGCGTTTTTTTTTTCAATCAAATGACTGTTTTGCGATACCTAATAATTTGCGCCTTTGTTTTACGTTAGGGGCAAAGAGGAGAGATGAAAACACAGAAGAGGCCCAGCTTCGAAGAAAGCAAAGGGCAAAGAAAAGAAAACAACAGATGCAAAAACAAATCGAAGAAAGCAAGGTACAACTATCCTCGTTATGATACAATCCGTTGCTGCTAAAGTACTCCCAAAATTCAGAAATACAGCCAAGTGCAGGTGTCCGAGTCCACTGCTAAATTTACTAATGTTTTTTGTTTTTCACTATTGTATGTAGTAGAAAATTAGACTTCCCCTTAGTCTTTTCCCACGTCTGTCTGACCAATATGATTCTTCCTGCTTCCAGATCCACAATAAACCATTTCGACAGTTAATATCGGAGACTGGGGAGAGCGGTTTGTTCTGGCAAATGGCGGATGTAGTTCTTGTAAATGGCTGCCGCGTAGTTGGGCCGTTGCGGTGGATATAATGTGAACATTGAGTTTTGCAAGTTGTGGCGAGGATCGCTACCGCATCGGCACTGTTTTAGAATTTCAGTTTTGAAATATCAGTTTTGACGTATGTTCAACCGGCAGATTAAGAAAATTCGAATTATGTTCGAACTTTTTCCTCGTGTCAATTTTAATCGAATTCAATAGGGACATTCGAAGTTAAAAACTTCAGTTGAATTCCATTCACTTTAAAATCGAAGTCAGAGTAAGCTGTCTTATTCTAAATACTTCAAATGCATCATACATATGTCATACATCATACATATGTATTTCGTCAAGTTATGCGGAAAGGGCCTAAACTCGAAGCAAGCATTGCTGTTTGCAGCACTGAAATAAAGGCTGAAAAGGAAATCAGCTGCGAATAGAGATAAATTACACGTTTGTATGTATTTTGCATGGACAGCTATTTGACTAAATCCTAAGACAGCTCCATTGCTGCGTTTTTATGCAGTAGCGATTGCCATGTTTACATTATTCACTTCAACGGGCTCACTCCGCGGCAGCCATTTACCAGAACAAACCGATCTCCCCAGTCTCCGATTTTAATTGTCGAAATGGTCTATTCCAGGATTTCTCTTTTACGAATGGTTGGATTGTGGGCCAGGGGAATAAGGAAAATCGGATCGGTCAGTAGGACTTTAGCAAACAGACTTAGGGCAAGCCTAAGGGCAATGGCACGAGTGAAATAAAGCGCTGCAAAGACTGGTAAAATCAGAGCCTTTCAATGAAAAATAGTAACAAACTAATATGGGAAAGGGACTCGGATATTTCGACCCAACTGTATAGATATGAATGTGGTAGTTACATTTCTGCTTTTCTAACTTCCACAGGTGATCAAATGTTCACTTGTTGAAGGCCTTATTTGCTAAAACGATTGCAAACAAGGGCAAAGATGCTAGTAGATGATGCCAAGCATAAGGACAGATAAGCTTCTATGAGAATGAATGTTAAAAAATTTCAGACCTTTATAAAGAAAAGCCCCGTTGGAACGAATCTCTTGTTAGGGGGGGGGATCAAGATAAGGTGCGAGCAAAGCGAGGAAAAAGCTCATGGGAAAGTTTTTCTCGGTCACGCCCTTTAGATCGTTGAAAACGCTTATTTTTTGGATAATCTACCTTTCAAAGAAGCACAGGATCAAGACCGATGAGAGTCTTTTCAGGAAAATTTGAAATTTTATAGATTCTGGTAGCTTCCTCGAATATACATGAGATCAAATCTTCATTTCCACGACCTTGGCTTTCACAGCCTTATTCACATACAAAATCAGCAACCTCCAGCAAACTATCAGGGGCGGGGGGGGGAGAAGGCTGAAGCCCCGCTAGGCCTGAAGAAAGTATTTTGGTTTCAGTTTGTTCGTATCCAATTTATTGTGCTGATTTCTTTGCAGGCTCAGACGATCGAGAAACTACTGAACAAGCAAGCCGCAAAGGCAAAGAAAGAAGCTAAGGTTTGTGATCTATATTTCATTTGAGACCCATACATAAGCCGCATTTGCCGCGTTACAAGTATCAGCACAAAAGTTGTATAAACCTTAAAAGGCGAAAACAAAAACCAGCATAACTTATGAAAATTCAGAGAATTATGGAGCCATTCCATGTTTTAGAGAATGGCAGCACAATGTTCTGAATTGTCATAAAACTTTCTGGTTTTCGCTGGGATATGTGTTGCACAGTCTCTTGCATGCATTTACGAGGTTTTTGCACGAAACTAGTGCAAGACCTTGAAAATTTTGACTTAGTCATATATGCCATTTTATCACTCAGTCATTCCATATTTACTATTCCACCATTCCATCATTCCATTCCATAATTCCATATTTTAGACAGCTGATCAAAGATTTGCCGCCTACTTTTTATCCACGTTGTTCAGGAACCGAGCAAATAATCTTTTGAGTCATAATCGTACAAGATTGGTTAAGACTCCAATTTTGCATGCTCAATGCGACGGTTAGCCATGCTGGTTTCAACTATCTTTAGCAACGGTTTGTTTGTTTGTTTTCATGTTTCATATGAGAAAAGTTACTTTGCCTACGACCGCCAATCCCTTTCAAATGGAAAATCGAGTAAAAGGAACTGAAAATAGTCTCAAGGGAGTTCTCCCTGATATTCAATGCGAGGGGGTCAGATATGGGGTCAGAAATCTTGAATTAAAATGAATGACTTGTTCTATATATTATGGCACGGTTTTGTGAAATAGGTCAAAGCCAAAAGGCTTCTCTCGATATCCAGCGTTTTGAGCGCGCGGGCGCTGCGACCAAATAGGAGCATGTGCACTTGAAAAAACTTAGCGATCAATCTGATCGCAAGCTACCGATTTTTGGCGCTTTGGGAGTAGGAACAAGTTCAACTCCCATCGCGGGCGTTTGCAATCGCTACCGAAGGAATCAATCTTGGTAGCAGCGCCCGCGCGCTCAAAACACTGGATATGGAGAGCAGTCTAAACCCAAGAAGGCTACTGTTTCAATTAGCTTAGCTTTCTTTGGGCGCGTGTTACATCATCAAATGCAATAGGCTGTATTTCAACACCTAGAAGATCCCATCCTTTAACTCGGGTTGTTCACTTTAAATTGATATTTTGGATCTGTGAATAACAACATGAAAGCGATCCCATATTTTTAGGGCCAGTGAATTCGAAAAGGGAGAATGATACAGGTGAAGGTAAAGTTGTGGTTTTCAGCGCCAAGTTCCGCGACCCCTTGTCATGACGCTCAAGATGTGCTGGTGGGATTTGAACCCCGTCTGCCTAACTGTTCTGACTGCAAAATCAAAGGATTACTACACGGCACCACAACACCTTCATGCAGTTTTTAATGCGATTTATTGCATCGACACATTCAATCATTCCTACGCCCGGTACTTTAGTGTCAATCAGCTAATATTTTATGCAATGAATGAAATTATTTAGGGTGTACAGGACGCGCAACTAGAAACAATCAATGGCAATATTTGAAATCTGCAAGGTATTATGCGTAATTTTTAGGAGTCTACTAAGAAATTCTTGCATGGACCCCGTATTAAAAGTAAGAGAATACACCCTATGGATGCTATTATTACAAAATCTACTCTTTCTACACTATAGCTAAACTATACTGTTTTCTAATACTTTAGTTCTAGACCAGATTAGATACACCACTTTACTTGTGCATCAATTTTTTCTCTTCTTTTATAAGAGCTTTGATGCCAGCCACCATATCCTTAAGCAGCTCATTCTCACTTTTTCCTAGCCTTCTTGCATTTGAAACATCATATGTGCCATCTTCACTTTCAGAATGTTCGCCATGGATCCCTCTGATTTGTAGCTTATACGTTGTTGCTATTCTCTCCATGTTCACCTTTTAGTGATTGATACAGAAATATATAAGTAGATCGATAGATCATAGATAACTACTAGGTGTCACAAGAAAAGTATGCATACTGAGGGAGCTCCTCCTCAAGAAATTCCCCTCGTACAATTCTCCTCTTTATATTTAGACTGTTCAGTTATTTTTGAATTTAATTTGGATTTCTTTCTTTACGTTATGTAATAGTTTATGTCAATGTATGTATGTTGTGGGATTTTAACATGATAAAAACTGAACTGAAAACTGAGTTTTTGGACGCCTAATTGATCAATAGATTACTTTAGTAGAACCTCCATATATGGGATACCTGCGGGACAAATTCCATTGTCCGTCGTGGAGAGGTTTCTGCTGTATGGATGTCATACCTAAATAAATAAATAAATAAATAAATAAATAAATAAATAAATAAATAAATAAATAAATAAATAAATAAATAAATAAATAAATAGATGAATAAACAAATAAATGAATAAATAGATAAATAAATAAATAAATAAATGAATAGGTAAATGAATAAATAGATAGATGAATAAATGAATAAATAACTAAATGAATAAATAGATAAATAGATAAATAAATGAAGAGATAAATGTATGAATAGATAAATGAATAAATAAATGAATGAATAAATAAATAGATAAATAAATGAATAAGTAAATGAATGAATAAATAAATAAATAAATGAATAAATGAATAAATAAATGAATAAATGAATAAATAAATGAATAAATAAATAAATAAATAGATGAATAAATAAATAAATGAATAGATAAATAAATGGATAAATAGATAAATGAATGAATGAATAAATGAATGAATAAATAAATAGATAAATAAATAAATGAATAAATAAATGAACTAATGGATAAATGAATAAATAAATGAATTGAATGAATAAATGAAAATAATGCTACATAATATTAGTAGTAATAGTATTATATGGTAGTGTCTCACTTCTCTAGGATGGAGAATGATACAATTTCTTTACAAACTCAAAAGGAAGAGACTGAATCCGTGGGGCAAATAAATGACATGATGGGATAGTTCTGCATTTGCTATTTTTCCAATTCAATTTATTCGTAAAATACAAGTTGTTACAATGTACGATAAATCTATGAAAAAGTATATACTTGCATTCTACGTGACCTAAGTAAAGCATTGCTTATCTAGCTTGGGCAATTTCGAAAAAAGATGAGGATAAACAAATAAGATGATAAGAATGAAAATTACAATCAGTACAATCGTATACTACCATTAGACTTGTTACATGAGCCCTTGTTTTCGCTCCATTTATCCCAACGATATCCCCACAATACCCATTCCGCTTCAACGAAAGAATTCAGTTAAAATTAATTTGCTATTACATGCGTGTTTTCACGAGCCATTACATTTCACCCTCGGCGATGAAAAAGCGCGACATTTTCAATGTGTCATGCATGCATCAATAGCAATTCAACCCCGGGGTCGAAGTAAGATTGCGATTACATGGACTTTCAAATTTTGAAACAATGGGGCCTAACGCTTCAGAAATTTCATCTCGGCTAGCTCAAGGTGGAATGAAATTTTTTAACCCCGGGTACGATATCACCCCCGGGATTGAGATTTCTCCCCGTAATTGAATACTGTAATCGATAAAAGAATGAATGGAGGGGTGGGATGGAATTTCAACTCGCCAAGGTGGGTTGAAACTCAACCCCGGGGTTGAAAACTCTCATGTAATCAGGCCCGTAGTCGTTAGGTCGTTCCACGGTTTACAGGAACCCGTTTTTACGCACGCTTCATTTTGATTGTAATTTTGCAATTAATATAAATAGTTATCGTTGAGGTTCTATGGTCACTTTCAAGTTCACTAAAGGCTGACTTTGTGTTTGCTGTCAAGGCGTAGGATTTCCCGCAAAATGTTATCCTTTTCAGTGACTACCATGTTATCCCATGACTTTTTCTCGACCTCAAATTTCCGTACTTTGTTCTTTAGTGAAATGTTCTCATTTTCCAGTTTACGAACACTGTTAGTATTTTCCTGTTGCTTTAGTTGTATTGCTTTATTCTAGTTTTCTATTGCTTCGCTTCGAAGCAGCAGGGATTCTACAATGTCGGAGGCACTGTCATCGTCATCAGGCAATGGTATCCGCTGTTCATCGATCTCAGATGGTTGTGGGGCTTCTAAGCCCTTCGGTTGATCTTTCGTTGACTGGATAAGGCGTATCGCCTGGCCGAATTTTTCAATGTCTGCTTTGTATTCCATTGCTCCATCGCTAATGTTTTGAATGTTTGGTATTCGATGTCTTTCCATTTCTTGTGGACGCTTCCTGGTACTGTGATTTTGCCGGTTGTTTTTAAATGCCGTTATGGTCAGGATAGACTTCTTCTTGAAACGTAAACAATCAAAAATAGAAAAATCACGTTGATGTCGTCGTTAAATTTCTCTGATACGAGGAAGCCATCACTACAGCGCTTTTCGAAAATGGTAATCCACTTTGGGATCTCTTCAACTTTGCAGGCCACGGTGATGCAAGAAGTTTTATCGATCACTGTAGCAATACTGCACATTATTTGACCATTTCATTGCATCTCAGATTTGCAAAAATATCTTCAATATGTTATTGAGCTGATTTCCACCATTTATAACTATTAGTCTTAGAACATTACTCCCTTTTTTCGATACAAAATCAAGAGCAGTAAAACTTCGCGTCTGACTTCCAGCGAGCAGGTAAGTGTGACTATGTGCATGCCGATCCCACAAACAATAGTGTGTGTATAAATGAACAGAGAATCTTATGACCCAAATTGTTATCATTTTAAGAAATTTTCATTATACTGGTTCAAATTCTTAGTTTAGGGGCAGAAACTTTCGCGAAATTAAGGGCATAAAGTTTCGCGAATAACGCTTTTTCCTGCAAATTTCGTAACAAAAACATTCACGATCGAGAAAAAAAGATGCATTTTCGCTTGAAAAACTTTTGCCACTGAAGAAGAGTGAGGGAAGAAACACACTTTTATATTCATTTTCAGTACTGCTCACAGTGCCAGGGACAATTTACGAGGCTTATAGCCCAAGAGAGTAAAGATCGGGTGATTAAGGAACAGAACGCAAAAACTTGAAGAAACGAAAAAGTTGTATAGAACAAACTTTCGCGAGTCAAGAATTTTCTGTAGTTTCGCGAGCAAAAACTTTCGCGAACGTTGAATTTAGATTATGCGTCCTCAGAAACTTTCGCGAAAAATGCCAAAAAACGCGAAAATCGTCAAACTTTCTGCGCGCGAAAGTTTCTGCCCCTAAAATGGTTTCTTTTACATCTGTGAATAATCATAACAAAATGTTTTCTTAGCAGTTACGACAGATGTTTAGAATATACAAGTGTTTCTTATACCGTGAAATACACACCCTGTTTTGAAGAAGTATATTTTTACATAAGAAACCAATCAGGCTGTTTTTGTCAAATGAGCTTCTTAAAGGCGGGACTTCACTAGCCATTGATCAAACCTAAATTTTCGTCTCCTGGCCAGACCAAATCTGTTTACTGTTGTTTGGGGCACTGGGAATGTCTAACATAGGTTCCAGATCTTTAAATCGGTGTAAAAAGGCGGGTGTAAAATTCAATGACCTATTTCTTTAAACTGAATGACTTGAAAGAAACTTTAGCTACTTTTCTAGGATTCTATTGTTGGACTTTTCAGAAATCTTGAATATTTGTCGAAATTACAGCCTATTTTATATTTCAGCTCATTTTATGATGTGACGTCATCAAATGTCTAAATCACAAACCAGAAGCATGAATGAGATTTGCTTGATACCATATTGTAGGCATCCAGAAACTATGGTTTTCTTGGAAATTATTTGATCTTTCGTGAAGAGGTATAGAAATTACGATTGTTTTAAGTTTTTTTTTGAATTTTTCTTGAATTCTTGAGAAAGAAGAAAAAACTGTAATTCTAAAAATGTTCTTCAGAAAGACTTCAGAAAAGTCCAACGGCAGATTTACTGTAAAATAGTTCAAGTTTCTTTGAAGCAGTTAAGTTCAAAGAAAGAGGTCATAGAACTTTACACCCAGCTTTTTAAAGATTTGAAACCTATACTAATGTAAACGATGGCGGTCCAAGGTTTGCTTGGAAAAATTGATTTTGAAAAGTTATTATTATGAATAACTTTTTGAATGGTTTAATTTCTACATAGATATTTTCATGTTTGATTTTATTTTCCTGATGTTTTACCGCAATAAACACGTTTCAGCTACTTTGTTGTCTTGTAGTGGCGTTCCTGCATTCATTCAAACATTATCCCAATTCATACTTCGTCGCAAACACCTTCAGATCTGACGAGCCACCTACAGAAATTGGCCTTTTCTTATTCAATTTATCTTGATACTGTTATGACATAGTTTTTCTTACCTTATCTTGAGAGAGCTTTGGAAGTTTGATATGCACAGATGCACGCATGGCCGTTCCGAGGTTTGTTGGGCATGATGTTATGAATCCATGGTGGTCATCGTACGAGAAATTTAACGATGTTTGCATTGATTTGAGAGCGTTGCAAAGTCGTGCATACACCCCATAGATATCGCCTCCATTTTCCATTGAAATTACTCTCAGCTGATCTTCTTCGTTTACCCAAATGAGAAATGTTTTTGCGTCATTATGAAATATTCCCCTACCGGATGGCCAGTCTCGGTTCAGTCCGCAGGCCTCTTGAAATCTGTCACCTTCCTTGAAGAGAAAGTGGTTGGCAATTAGTTGGTTTTGGTCTTCTTTCTTCATGTTTTCCAGAGGATAGAATTTACCCTGAAGATCTCCGTCGAACTGATCGAAAACTGTGATGAGTTTGTTCATAATGTCAAGCCGTTGTTCTTTATTGATGGCAGGCCCAAGTGGGTATCCGGCCAAATTTCTCCCAACGCGAATTCTTGTCGATTTAACCATTGCTAGCTCATCATCTTCGAATTTCGGGAGGTCGAGTTTCAATGGATCCATCAATGTTGTATGCTTGGCACCTGGTTTATGGCTGTGAAACTTTTCGATTACGGGATCCATTAGCAAGGCGAACGCACTGTAAGAGTCGTGGGATCCCGCGTATACACCAATGCTAGAATCTGTGTTAACAACGCCAGAATTGATGCTCTTTTTAAACGGAAAGCCGACTTCATCTTCTTTATCTTTCAAGGCATCCCAGATCTCAGTGGTCAGACATTTTGACAGCAGTGATTTGGTTCCTAGCGGGAAGCTTGGAAATGCCATTTCTAAACGATTCTCTTTACGACTTCTCTTGTGTTAGTGTTGTTCGGACAGGTTTGGACGCTCTTAACCTATCAAGACCTCTTTTCCTCGTTTAGTCAATATTTTTCTGGCATAGGTCTGTTAGTTATCGTTCAAGGAGTCTTGATCGAACGATGTCGAATGTGACTGGCATAATCTATAACGCCACTCAATCGAAAATCCTCTGATTGCACGGTGAGCAGTATTCATTTAAGTTGAAATTCTAAACTCTTCAGGCCCTATTGTTTCCGTCGGATCTAAGCAGTCAATGTAATTCTTCTTGGAAATTTGAGCAAATGTTTACAAGCACTCCCTTAGTGACGCTTTGCATAAGAAATGTTTCAGAATGTAGCTACTGTAATTCCAATATGCCCCATCTCAGGTTATCCAAAATGCCGGAAAATTTGATCGTTTGTATCATGTTGAAAGTTCATTATTTTGCACTTATGTCAAAGATAAGATTTAAAGAATCTGGCAGAAATCAGCCTGGATGTTTCATCTATCCGTTCCTTTGTGATCAGGTGGTACGGAATAGAATCATTCTAGAGGCAACGTTCCCGTCTTTTGCAACGTTGAAGCGATGGAATCGGAAAATAACTGCATCTTCAACAATATCCGATGGACATAGCAACAAACCCTTGACTAATTTTTAAGTCTTTTCTTTCATTTTTAGGCCTGTTTGCGAAGTTGCTGATCAGATGTCTTTTCGATAGAATTCGAAGTTTTTACTTTAAATCATGCGTCTCAAGACCAATTAGTGCGCATTCACACAACCAGCTTTATCTAAATCTAAACCAGGTTAATTTTTAACCAATCAAATGCATTCGATTTGTGAGATTGTCCAATTAGAAGGCCTCATTCTTAACCTGCTTTAGTTTGAACTGGTTTAATATGCAAGTGTGAATGGGGTTATTAGACTGGTCTGCCATCTTGCAGACCGTACGGTGCTTTTTAACCGCATTTAGTTTCCATATGCAACGCTTTGACAGGGCTTTGGCTCTTAGAGCTGGCTCAATACAAAGCTATAGACGCAAAACAACGGCAAGACAAGGTCACGAGCTATGTTTCAGCGTTGTTTTAGAAAATAACCAATGGCAGCCCTTCATAGTTATCACATAATGCATTTCATTCATTCATTCATTCATTCATTCTTTCATTCATTCAGTCATTCATGCATTCTTTCATTCATTCGTTCATTCATTCTTTCGTTCAATCATTCGTTCATTCATTCATCGCTTTTTCAAATCAGGCTCGAAAGGTTTCTACTTTTATTCCAGGAAGGTGCGTTTTGCTTAGTTTGCATACAAAATTCTTGTTTTCATGTTATTTTTTCACAGGTTTAGTACATAATTTAAAATAAGAAATAAGCTTCTTCATACCTGTACCAGTTACTTATAAAATGGGGTATTATTTTGAAAGTCAGGAAATCTTCCCACAGGAAATCTTTAACCCTCAAGTCTTTTCAAAGCATTTAGCTGCGCAGCGGCTTTTCTACATAGGTCGGAAATGTGTTCATCAAAGGTTAGTCTGTGATCGATTTTTACCCCCAGAAGTCTTACTGCATTTTCAGATTTAATTTGTTTGCCTTGTATCATTAGCTTTACCCCAGTTGTGTCATCTCTCCCCTTTGTTACCAATATGGCATGGAATTTGTCGGGATTTGTAATCATTTGGTTCCTTTTAAGCCAATATATGGCAACATTTGATTCTTGTTCTAAGATTCTAACTAGGTTTGGGACTGTATTTGAAAAAGCCGTTAGAGTATTATCGTCTGCATAATTGTGCAAGGTAGCTTTCTTTATATATACGTTTCTGTGTATATATATGTATGTATATATAAACTCAGAAAAAACACATACTTGTAAACGTTTCGGCCGAAGCCTTCATCAGTATCAATCAGTATATGTATATATATGTATATATTCTTTATATATATTTAGAAAATAGCTGTACAGAAGCAATAGCGGTGGTTTATCATCTTAGAATGGCGCTTCGAGCAGGTTCGAGGTAGGCTTTTCAACTGATTCAAGATGTCAACAACATTGATACACCTGAAGTCAATATGTGGAGAGTTCAAGACGGCTGAGTATAGATCAAGTAATACAGACAGAAAATGGAAGGCCTACATTGAGAATTTTGAAAGCTACCTTGAATTTTAAGATGTAACGGATGAAAAGAAGAGAAGATCTGCTCTGCTGGCAGTTGGTGGTGCTGAACTCAGGGATATCTTGAAGGCATTGGAATAAAACAATCCAAATACGTATGACACAGCAAAGGCTGCTCTGGTGCTCATTTTAAGAAAGAAAGAATACACCTTTTAGCTATTCTGAAAAAGAATCTCAGTCGAACGATACTTTGCTACATTTTGTAGAATTTTCGAATATGCACAGTAGTGATAGTAGCTCTAACGCCACTCAATCGAATCTCGTGTATAAAAATGTATAAAATAACGCTCGATCCAGGCTCTTTTGCTGAATAGCTGAAAGGTCTATTAACAGCAGAGATGTACAGATTTTTCTGCATGAAACCTGAAAGCTCAACAGTGACTCGTGATCACTGGATAACGGGATTGAAAAAAGCAGGAGTTGACTGTGACGTTAACAAAATGGATTTGAAGGAGGCCATTAAATTTGCAGTAACAATGCATACTAATTCTAGCAAGCTACAAGCTGAGATTATGATAGCACAGGATATGTCAAACAAAAAGATAGTAGAAAAAGGTAGGCCCATAGAATTGACAAAAAAAGAAGTGGAATATATAAACAAACAGAGGAAGCATTCAAAGTGGAAGCGTCAGCAGCTGATGCAGTTAGAAAAATAGGTAAATTTCAATACAAAGGAGATGCTCTGCCAGGATCTAAGCCTGTTCGTTTTCGTGACCGCCCAAGCTGCAAGTATCAGGTGAACAGACAGAGCAAGAATAGAATTTAAATAAAAGAGCCTGGATCGAGCGTTATTATTATACAGTTTTACTTGTGAGGTTCGATCAGGGTTCGATTGAGTGGCGTTAGAAATTCTATCACTATTGTGCACATTCGAAAATTCTACAAAATGTACACAAATATCTTTCGATTCAGATTCTTTTTTAGAATAGCCAAAGGGTCTTTTTTTGTCAGCGCTATGGAGAACATTTAACAGATCAACATGACTGCAGGGCAAGGAATGTCACCTGCTACAAATGTCAAAAGCCTGGCCACTTTTGCAAAAAGTTGTAGAACAAAAACTACACAGTTGATTACTTGCAGGGAGCATCAGAGCAAGAAGAATATGATTTTGATTCAGTAGAGTTTGAGCTTGATCCAGTCCAAAACCTATCCTTCATTATCTCGTTGGTCAAACTGATCCGATGTTTTTGTTCCTGGTTTTACTAAATCCTCATTCTCGCCACTTTACGCTATCGATGAAAGTATATAAAAATGATAGGTATGTAGCCAGACCATTCAACAACCAAACAAAGTTAGAATAACTAATTTCTTGTGGCGCAGTGGTGTAATCGTCTGACTTTGAAGCCAGAACAGTCAGGCGGAGTGAGTTCGACAACCAGTAGGGCCCCACCACTTGAGCGTCATGACAAGGGGTCACGGTATATTTTCATATTTTCATATTCAATTCTTTTAAGGAGGGTTGCCTTTCAACAAGTTGATTTTCGATTTTCAAGGGGCCCTCCAATTAAAACATTAATTACAATCTGAGATAAAACGTAAAGAGCTATTAATTAAATTAAACTATAAAACCTTATTTACAATATCCAAAACCTATTTACAATGTTTAAAATTTACAATTAAAACGAAAGAAAACAGTGTCTATATAGTTTTCTTGAAACCATACAGAGAGGTTGCCTGCTTTAACACGGCGGACAGGCTATTCCATAGTTTTGCACCTCTGTAACAGAAACATCTCTGTTCATTTGCTGACCTTTTAATCTCGAATAGTGCTTAGCTACTTCTGCGATCTCTTGGCGCTAAAAACCGCAAATGCACCTTACTTCACCTTCGTCTTCTCGGTTCACTTGTTTTGGGACATGCGCTGGTGAATCAACATTTTCATTATTCATGGTCCTCCTTCATAGCAAACACTTTACGGGAATGTATACAAATTTGGAAGCTGAACAAAGAAAAAGGTTACAACTGAGTCAAATGTGAAATGATGATTCGAAATTGGAAAATTAATGTTTAAGTCGTTTTGGAGGTATTGGTCAATATTTAAAAGTTCAACTCAACATTAACTGTTTTCAGAAAAAACGTGCTCTTTCGGCGATTGTAGCAGCTGCTAAGGTAGACTCAAGCCTATGTAATCGTAGTTTCACTTCCTCTTTGAAATTTCATTAAAAGTTCATAATTCATAATGCATTTAGCAGCGCTTGCAAATTACTGTGCGGAGCGAAATATTATACCTACACCTTGGCCAAAACATGGTCATGCAGTGGAACCGCCATACAAGGGCAGATCCATCCCAAGTTGAGGGAGGGGCATTCTGCAGAGTGAGCACCCGAAGTGTACTTTTTGTTATACTCAATAATTACTATTAACTACACTACTCACAAAATTACTCTACTGCACTAAAGTATACTTGAAAATTTTTTGATTTAGTATTGAGAAAATTCTTTGGATTTTTCTATTAAATAACGACAAGATTTCTATGTTTGTCGCAAATTCTAATCAAAGTAGTTAAAAAAGAGCGGCATAGGGTCACAATGAGGGACGCACTTCTCACCAGAAAGAGGGCGCCAAGCTGAGTTTTCTTCGTGAAGGGAGGCAATTGCTCCCACTTGCCCCCCATTAAATCCGCCACTGCCTCGATATAACGGGAACCTGTGGGACCAATGTTATTGTCCGTTGTAAGGAAATATGATGGAGTTGTCATCTTTGTTATACTATATATTTTGAGAACAATGTTTGTCCGTTTCTTGGTAGTTGTCCGTAAATGGAAGTCCCACTGTAGCTAAACATAGCCACTTCTACGTGAAATATGTCAACTTTGAATAATTTCATGAACACTACCCAATGATCATTTATCCATAAAGAAACTCTGATATTTCCATTTGCTTTTCCTTTTCGTTAAATCATTAATTATTTCATATTGTAAAGTATTTTCGAAATTGTCATTGCTCCCAGATTTAGCTTAATTTGTAACCATCATTTGACTTGTATTTTTGTATATTTCAGTATGGCTCCCTGTCAACCAATGTCCTTAATGAAATATAATGAATATGAAAAAAGGTTACTAAAACGGAGATTTCGCGGTTGCGTGTCGGATAGTGGAATTTGAGACGAATTCAATTAATTGATCAGTTTCATGGACAAAATGTAGAGTTACATAAATTACGTTAAATGTAATATATAGCCTAGAGCTTTAAATACAACATGGGACGCACAAACAAACACTTTCTATCAGAATGTAGAGTTAACTCAAGAATTGTTCTGTTATTTATGATCATGGAGGTCTTTATTACCTTACATTAAAAGTTAAGCAGCGTTGAAACTTCGTTTGAAAGATTACCGTGTCAAAATGGTCGTCATAATGCAATGACTCCGGGAGAAAATCTTTTCGTTGAACGTCAAAAGACAGTCAAAAGACAGTCAAAAGACAGTCAAGAGACGGAGAGAGCAGCAAACCGCTTTTTGACTGAAGTGATACTGCAACAACTACGAATCGTTTCCGTTACCAGTCCAAAAGTGGGTCTGCCTCGTTTTGTTCATTTCATGCCTAAACAAAGAGCAGTTTTCTTGAACCGTTGCACCAAAAACCAGCTATCAATAACTAGTCTACATCCATACTCTGTAAAAAATTCGAAAGAAACAGAAAAGTAGAGTCTGTACGACTGGTCCACTCTTTTTCGCTGAAGTCAGTATTTGCTTTTAATTGCAAATTGAATCTCGTCTGCAGTATAGTTTCAATACTTTTTCAAACGTTTCCTGCCACGTTGTCTGCCTCGAAGATGCCATGTTGAAACTAAGGAATACCATAGAATTCCCCAAACCAATCAAATTTGGTTACTTGATTCCTAGGAGCCTTTGAGCCAGAAAAGTAGCCTACCAGAAAAGTGGATCCCTTGCGCGGACTCTACTTTTCTCCATCGTTCCTGTGCAATCCAAGAGTCTGCATGCTGGCTAATATTTACCAGATGACACAGGAAATTTAGTCGAGATCTCAGTGGAGGGAGGATCCACAAAGATGTGAAACCCATGTGCCAGTGTGCCAAGTCGATCGACGTTGATCGTTTTTGTTAAAGTCGAATCGACAGTTATCGAGTAAATGGAATCGCACTTCTACTGAGGAGCTACAAGTCTTTGAAGGGAATAGACACAATTGTATCGATTGGTGGCTCTCAATAGTCCAAAGAAAATACCTTCCACCCAACATGGACAGATTTTGTAATACAATAGCAACAGTTGCTTTAATTGACGCCCCAGTTCAAAGTTATTAGCGACTGCAGACAAACGAAATTCTCTAAACCGGTAAATCAAAACAAACACGGCCGCAAAAGTTGACCCAAACCAGTACGGCAAACTCTGACCTTGTGGAAGTGAACGGTGGTTTATAAGAGAAGTTGTGTGCTTACAACGGAAGATGAGGGGTAAATCTGAAATTCTGTCTTGCGGATTTTGTTTATTTGATTCAGGAGCGGTGAAGTATTTGTGTCATTTGAGCCGAAAATTATAGTTTCTTCGCGGCTCCTGAATCAAATAAGCAAAATCTGAGAGACAGAATTTTAGATTCATCTATCTTCTTTCATTATAAGCACATAGCTTCTCATGAAACTATCCTCAGCTTGCTCAAGGCAAGAATCGCCCTGCTGGTTTCCAGTCGACGTTTGCGGCCGTGTTTGTTTTGATTTACCGGTTGAGAGAATTTCCTTCGTCTGAAGTCACTGATAGCTTTGAATTGAAGTGCCAATTAAAGCAACTGTTGCTGTTGTATTACAAAATCTGTCCTTGTTTTTCCACGCATTGTGTCTTTAGCTATGCAGTGAAACAACACTTGTCAAATCAAATGTATTTTTAACTTGACCAGGGCCATTCTGATTCCTTATAAACGGTGAAATAAAAAGTTAAATCAAGAATTCAAGTCTTGTGTCTTTATTTTTCAGCAAGCTGCGCACAAGTTAAAGAAGTTAGGTGCCCATATCAAATATACAAGTGGACCAAACGGAATCAGTTTATCACTATCAAAAGGAATAGAATTCCCTTTAAAAGCTCAACCAACCAGGTTTGTTTAACCATGTTTATTTTTCGTGTAGTTTTTTGTTTATGTACAAGGTGTCCTAAAGAATTTTACCTCATTTATGTTGCTGCTGCGGAGGAGCTTAAATTCTCATTATCTCGGCTTTTGTATTTCTGCATAAGTCAAAGGGTGTTAGGACACGGATGATTTGATTGAATATTTATTTACCTTGTTTTGATGCTTGTTTTCTTCTGTGTGTGGTCTTCAGCTGATGTTTGCAACCATGCTGAAACAGGACGTGGCTTTAGGCCATAGTGCTCTTAGTTTTTTGAATATTACTTCCTTGCATTCCTGTTTCTTGGTCCTCCTATGCAGAATAAAGGTTTCAAACCAAACCTTTCGTGAATACACACTAAGGCATTTCACGTCGATGCTATCATCAGAGTGTGATTGACAAATTGAATCGTATTTAGATATATTTCCTTAGATATATTTATCGTCTGAAGATGTACCTAGACTGCGTGCAGACTTCACTTTCCACTGCGAGAGAGAGCCAAGGCGGAACTTGTAAAGTCTGTGAATTAGCGCCCAATATTGAGTTCTGAGATTCTTGCGTAATAATACTTGCCTTTGTCCGGCTATTGTCTCTTAGCCAATCAGTATCTGGTTTGAGATATTAAGGACCCAGTCAAAAGCAAGTACGATAGTCACTTGCTTTGTACAGCATGGTACAACAACAACGCAATCCTTTCCTTTTCGCCGTTTGCAAACAAGATGGAGGAAAGAACAGCACTGAATTCGAGGATCAAGTTTTCCTGTATGCGGGACCTTAAAGCTTTTTTTTATATCATCAATTAAAAATTTACAATACAAGATACTTGCTACACTACTTACATGATACTCTACGATACTAGAAATACAATACCACGAGGAGCAAGATATCATGTCTACCCCGTGGCTTTAAGAAAGAAAATAAGAAGAAAAGAATAATAAAGCAAAACTACATAGAACTATACTCAAAATGAAAATTCAGTAGAAAGGGGACTTGAAAGGGGACTTGGTGGCTGCTTGACGGGTGGCAAAAATTTGAACGAATTCAATCAAATCGACCAGTTTCATGGATAAAACGTAGAGTTAACTCAAGGATATTTCTATTGATTTTATCAGGAAAGTCCTTATTACCATACATTAGCAGTTGCGTTAAAACCTCGTTTGAGGGGTTACTGAGTCCAAACGGTCGTACTAATGCAAGGACTCCAGCGAGAAGATCTCGTCGTTGGGTGTCAAAAGATGGACAGAGCAACAAAAAATGTTCCGTATCCTCAATACCATCGTTTGAGATGCACATTGGGTTTATAGTATCCCTTAAAGCTTGGGATGAAACAGCTTTTCAGAGCGGCCTAGAAATGGTGAAGAGTATATTCAGCGTGAAGGAAATCTACAATGATCAAGAGATTGTGCTTCGGAAGTTTTTCCGAGGACATAACGTATACTTCAGTCTTGGCTCTCCCTCGCAGTGGAAAGTAAAGTCTGCACGCAGGCTAAGATATACAGGGTTATTTTTGAAAATTCATAGCACCAAGAGTACTTTACAGATTTGAATGATTCAAATTTCGGTTTGAAGCCGAAAGATCAAAGTATTTTTATGATTCTTCTTGATTTCTTACGAGCACTATAAATATAGGTAAATTCAACTTTACAAAAATTTCATGGTTGTAAAATGACTGAAAAGGGCCTAAAGACATTATTCTCCTCACACAGGATTCCGTGCGAGGAGAATCCTTGCAATGTTTTTAGGCCCTTTTCAGTCATTTTACAACCATGAAATTTTTGTAAAGTTGAATTTACCAAAATTTATAGTGCTCGTAAGAAATCGAGAAGAATCATAAAAATACTTCGATCTTTCGGCTCTTAAGTAGAATTCGAATAATTTGAATCTATGAAGTGCTCTTGATGCTATGAATTTTCAAAAGTGGAAACTTTTTTTGGCTCACTCGGTAGTTGGACCATCGGCAAAAGAAATCAAAACAAAATTTAATGATTGGTTTGATATTCAATTTTTTACTTTTTTTGGAGATACCCAGTACCTTTTGCAATGATCTGACGCCAGGACGGAACAGTTGCTGATACCTATTTCTTTCGATTACAGGTCAGTACCAACGCTAGTGAGATGTGCTGTGGATGGATGCGAGAATGCAAAGAAATACTCATGCAGTAGGACAATGTTGCCGGTTTGTGGACTAAAATGTTATAAAGTTGTACAGGAGTTGCATCCTGCTCCTCAGACTGTTACTTGATACAACATTCTCATGGCTAGAGGCTGAGAAAGGAAAATTTGGCATCAGTGCTGAACGTTAGAGCCCGTTTACGCCAGTACAGCTTTGGATCTGCATCAAAAGCATAACTGATCCTCTGTGTGCCCAGTCCTGGAAACAAATAAGAATCAACTTTGTCAAAAACGATTCCCTTAATTTTTCCACTATGGACAATACTTGAACTCCCTGAACTGACAACCGTTTCGCTCAAAGTAAAGGTCTCAACTAGTTCAGATCGTCAAAAAGGTGGATGTAAAATTTTATCGCATTTTTCTATGAATTGAATGACTTGAAAGGGACTTTGGGTAATTTGCTGTAAATCTGCCGTGGCAATTTTTTGATATGTTGATTTCCAAAATGGTGGCATTTTTTTGATCATTTTCATAGAAATTCATCGAAAATTTTGAAAAAATTATAATCACCGTAAATCTTAAATCACTTGAGGAAACTTGACACAATATTCAAGAAAACCATAGTTTTTGAAGGTCTACAACATGGTGGCAAGCAGAAATCTGTAGCTTTTCAGGCCAAGAATTAAGAAATTTGATTTCATCACAGCCTTAAATTATATAATGAATTCCCCGATTTGAAACCAGTCAAGATATCAAAAAATTGCCACGGCAGATTCAGAGCAATTAACAAAAGTTACTTTCAAGCACTTTCATTGAAAGAAACTTGTAATAGAATTGCACACCCACCCTTTTTAAGATTTGAGCCCTATTCTTTCATTCCTTGTCTATTGGTTATTTTTACGTGAATGTACAAAGTTGGAAAAATCTTCACTTTGTAAAAAGTCACTGATTTCCATCTAAGCAATTGAAACGGTTATACTTTTCCTAAAAATTCAAGCTACGGCTCATCTGGAAGGTTTAATAGGAATTTAGGACAGGCTCTAGGAATTAACTGTGATCTTTTTACGATATAAAGATTATTCTAAAAACAAGGACAGATTTTGTAAGACAATAGCAGCAATTGCTTTTATCGACACCTAAATTCAAAGAGATTTGCGATTGCAGACAAAGCAAATTCCCTCAAGCAGAAATTCAAAACAAACGAAGGCGCAAAGTTTCTCTGAAACCCAGGTAGCTATCTCGCGTTTTGTGCATTCCACAAATGGTTTTTAAGAGCTAACATCAGCGCATATTGAAAGAAGGAACTTATATCTAAACATCTACCGCGGGCATTTTATTTTTGCTGTTCAGAAGCTGAGCAGTAAGTGCTTTGATTGCACCCAAAAATTCGAGAAGTGAATGGCCTCCAAATCGGTTCCTATACCAAAATGCCCGTGGTAGATATCTAGATATATCTTTCTTCTTTCAATATACGCTCATGTTTGCTCTTAAAAACCATTTCTGGAATGCACAACAAGCAAGATAGCTACCTGGGTTTCAGAGAAACTTTGCGCCTTTGTTTGTTTTGAATTTCTGCTTGAGGGAATTTCCTTTGTCTGCAATCGCAAATCTCTATGAATTTAGGTGTCAATAAAAGCGATTGCTGCTATTGTCTTACAAAATCTGTCCTTGTTAAATTATTCCATAAAAAGGCAACTTTTGATGTTCATGTTTTAATCCATGTAGCGGAAATACTGTTGTTACAAAGTGCTCTGTTTTTCTCGCCAATGCCAACAGATTTTCTTCTTCTGAGTCCATTAAAATCGAAAACTTTCGGACGATCCAACCTCCGGACAAACTTTTGTCCGAAAGTTTAATTGCCCGAGATCTGATGATGTCCGAAAGTTGTTTGGTCCGAAAGTTCTAAATTCACTGAAAATAGAAAAGTACAATTAATTTAAACGTATATCTTGGTATTCATAATTGTAGTTTGATATAGTCTTTGTCTGAAATTCCTGAAAAAGCGTCCGAAATATTTTGGGAAAAGTCGTTTTTCCGAAACTGTCTTTCGGAAAGTTTTCGGTTTTAATGTACTCTCGAGTGCCGAATAATCGTCTCCCCCTATTAATTAATTAATTTTTGAAAAATTTTACCACTCCCCCCGCTTTTATGCCAAACCCCCTTTTATCAATGTTTGGAAAAATGAAATGATGGCAAACATGTATACATCATTTTTGAAGAAACGCAAGAAAATGTCTCAAGAAGTGCATTAAACAGAACCAAAGTTCATAGCCAAATGTATCAGTAACATCACTGTTCACATGAATGTATAAAAGATACGTGTTTATCTAGGAACCGACTATTTTCAATTTCTCCTCCCCTTCCGATTGCTCCAACCCCCTGATTATTGTTATATTGAACCATTTTCAACCCCTCTATTATTCTCATCTCCCCCGTTTATTCAGTACTTGAGAGTATTTAAATCAATGGAAGAAATTTTGTTCTTGGAAAGTGTAAGCATTCTCGAACCATGACAAGTTTGTAGTGGAGCAAAAACTGTTCTGGTACAATGTCAACATGGTCTTAGACTGATTACCTAGTCTCTTGTATCCCTGCGGTAAACGTTACTCACTCGAACTCAATGAATGTTGAACAAGCATTCATTATGGAACATCTGTATTTTTGGAGTATGCACAAATCATGACAGTTCAATTTGAATCACCTGTTAAACAAAGATGCACGCATAGTTTTATCTAGAAACTGATAATTTCAGTCAGAACTGAAAGTTTCTTGAAATTTTCAGATTTACTCACAAACAGGATATTTGTGGGTACCAAATGGAGGGAGGAAATGCAAATTTTTTTCTTTATATTGTTCCTAGCTCCCATAGGTTCAGCTGTGTTTAATTTGAGTTTCAAAAATAAACTATACAGTCCTGAATTCTAGCTTTGAGGAAACATGAACCTTAAAATATTACTATGTGCCATTTTAAGAGCAACTGAACATGACTCAGCCGGGAGAGTTTCGTGTACGTAGGTGCTTTATTTAGCAAAGCTATGCCTGAGTTTCTTATGCATTAGAACGTTTTGTGGCACCAAGCCAGTGTTTTCGTATTTAGATTAAAACTATGCAAGATCTTCTTGGTAAATAGTTACTTATTTTAGAAAGGGTATAATTTTCTGTACTCTGGGTGCCAGAGCCTCCCTTTCCGCTATTAGCGAGGCTCTGGCACCCAGGGTAAATGTTCTGAAAGAAACCTCAAATTAACGAAGAAGCCACTTCTTTGCATTTATTTTTTCAAATTTAGTTTCACATGCGGCCAGTTTTAGGTAAGGTTTAAGTTTGATAGCTATCGAATTTGGTTAAAGTGTGTATGTAAGAAAATCAACAACAGTAGAACACTAGCGAATCCATATAGAAGGTGTTTCAGAAAAACGCAGCCCATTTTCATTCGAATTTCTTTAGGAAATGATAGCATTTAGATCAATAGACGATTACGCTAAAGATGGCGATGATGAACTTTTTACCAAGATGCACTGCGTTCGAAGCAGAAATTTCTTAACGAATCTATAGGAATTCGATTATAGAGCGAAATGCATCTTGGTGAAGTTTCTCGCCGCCATCTTTAGCGTAATCGTGTATTTGAGGCGTACCATCGGAAAGTACCACCTACCCGTTTTTCAATGATATCCAGGTTGGGTTGATTGATTGCTTCATTGGCGTATTTGTAAGTATGGCCAAGTTTAGATGCCATTAATCGCTATTCTGCAAAGAGGATCGTTTACTTTCTTGATGAAAATCGGTATTCTGGAAATAAGACCGATTTTTGGAAAAAAAGCAATGGGATTAGCCTTACTTCTGCGGGCAATATCGGTTGTATGCAAAATTGACCGATTTTTGGAAAAAAACAAAGGGGTTAGCATTACTTTTTTGGCCAAAATCGGTATTCTGGAAAAAAGACCGATTTTTGGAATAGAGCAAAGGGGTTAGCCTTCCTTTTTTGGCCAAAATCGGTATTCTGGAAAAAAAGACCGATTTTGGAAAAAATCAAAGGGGTTAGCATTACTTTTTTGGCCAAAATCGGTATTCTGGAAAAAAGACCGATTTATGGAAAAGAGCAAAGGGGCTAGCCTTCCTTTTTTGGCCAAAATCGGTATTCTGGAAAAAAGACTGATTTTTTGAAAAGAGCAAAGGGGTTAGCCTTCCTTTTTTGGCCAAAATCGGTATTCTGGTAAAAACACCGATTTTGGAAAAAATCAAAGGGGTTAGCTTTACTTTTTTGGCCAAAATTGGTATTCTGGAAAAAAAGACTGATTTTTGGAAAAGAGCAAAGGGGTTAGCCTTCCTTTTTTGGCCAAAATCGGTATTCTGGTAAAAACACCGATTTTGGAAAAAATCAAAGGGGTTAGCTTTACTTTTTTGGCCAAAATTGGTATTCTGGAAAAAAAGACTGATTTTTGGAAAAAATCAGAAATATTAGCCTTCCTTTTTTGGCCAAAATCGGTTCTCTGGAAAAAAGACCGATTTTTGGAAAAGAGCAAAGGGCTTAGCCTTACTTTTTTGGCCAAAATCGGTATTCTGAAAAAAAGACTGATTTTTGGAAAAGAGTAAAGGGGTTAGCCTTCCTTTTTTGGCCAAAATCGGTATTCTGCAAAAAAAGACTGATTTTTGGAAAAGAGTAAAGGGGTTAGCCTTCCTTTTTTGGCCAAAATCGGTATTCGGGAAAAAAGAACGATTTTTGGAAAAGAGCAAAGGGGTTAGCCTTCCTTTTTTGGCCAAAATCGGTATTCTGAAAAAAAGACTGATTTTTGGAAAAGAGTAAAGGGGTTAGCCTTCCTTTTTTGGCCAAAATCGGTATTCTGGAAAAAAGATCGATTTTTGAAAAAGAGCAAAGGGGTTAGCCTTCCTTTTTTGGCCAAAATCGGTCTTCTGCAAAAAAGACCGATTTTTGGAAAATATCAAAGGGGAAAGGGGTTAGCCTTACCGTTTTGGCCAAAATCGGTATTCTGGAAAAAAGACTGATTTTTGGAAAAACATAAAAGTGGTTAGCCCTACTTTTTTGGCCAAAATTTGTATTCTGCAAAGAAGATCGATTTTTGGAAAAAGCAAAGGGGTTGACCTTCCTTTTTTTGGCCAAAATAGCTATTCTGCATAGAGGACCTATTTTTGGCAAAGAGCATTGGGGTTAGCCTTAATATTTTGGCCAAAATCGGTATTCTTCAAAGAGGGTCGATTTTTGGAAAAATGCAAAGAGAGACAAATTTATGAAAGTTGGAGGCATCAAAACTCACGATTGGTGTTCAGCAGTTTGTTAGGTTACTTTTTAGCAACAATTTTATCAACCCCGGACTTGTCCTTTAAGATAACGTTGAAGGGAAACAATGGAAGAATGCAGTCTTGATCATGGTATAAGCCATATCAACGGTGCATTATTACCCGTGACTTGAATTTTCGGATGTCGTGCTATCGTCTTGGGATGCTGTTATAAATCTACCCATGTTATCCCTTTCGTTACCCAATGCTGTTTCCGACTCGACTTTTAGAACATATGATCAGTTTCATCAGTTTCATCATCATATTTAAATTCACTACATACAATTTATAATCCCAACAATACAAACAAATAACTTAACTACAAAGACTAGATATATAAAATTTTACACAGAAAATTAATACATTGATACAAAAATTAATACGACACTAAGAAAAGATACAAAGGGGGGCTAAATAAATTGTATGCAGGGAATTACTTAAAGGAGGAGCTCTCTCAATAGGTAAACTAATCGAGGAGAGAGAGCCCCCCCTATCCTAAGATATAATCAGATAAATTTTGTTAGTTTAAATAAAGTTTGTGCAGTACAAAAATGGCTCAAATTCAACTGTCAACCTTGTTCAATAAATGAATTTTCAGTCTTGTTTTGAACAATACTTTTGATGGAGCATTTCGGAGTTCCATGGGTAATGTATTCCAAAGCTTAGCACCAAGATATCTAATAGACTTCAGACCATACTGAAGGCTGTTTTTTTTAGACATATATAGATCACCTTGACTGGCCTGTCTTGTGGAGTACTGATGAACAGATGAGCAGAATAGGAAAAAGTCATGAAAGCAGCTAGGTGAAGTTTGATAGACACCACACCACTTGATAGATGATATACACCACTTTGCTTTTGCTTGTGCATTAACTTTTTCTCTTCTTTTATAAGAGTTTTGATGCCAGCCACCATATCCTTAAGCAGCTCATTCTCACTTTTTCCTAGCCTTCTTGAGTTCGAAACATCAAATGTGTCACCTTCACTTTCAGAATGTTGGCCATCGATTCCTCTGATTTGCAGGTTTAGCTTAGTTGTTATTCTCTCCATGTTCACCTTTGGTGATGAATAAATGAATTAATGAATGAATAGAAAAATACGCAGATAAAAAGATGATTAAGTTTTTGAAAAGAGAGCTATAAGCGGCACATTTTGAAAACGGCATCGAGTGATCGCTCGAAAACGGAACATTTTACGGCACTTTCAAAACGGGGCTGATCGAACGAGGCTGATTGATAAGGTGCAGATTCATTTGTTTGACATAAAATTCTTGGAGGGATTGCAAAGACTCTGTTACCATAAATTTCCTACCGTTTTCAGCTAATGCTTGTATGGTATGACAGCTAGCTAATTTTTGGTAACGTCAAATTTTTCGCCATCAACGTACCCACTGTTAGTTTTTGAACTATGGAAACTATAACTAGCTGATAGTATTATTAAGAAAATGCTGATCTCAGTCTTTGCTGATGAGTTTCAATCTATTGTACAGAGTACCCCATCTTATACAGAAACGAGCCGAAGTCCACAAAACCACAATCTTTGTGAAATTCAATGAAAAACGCACAAATACATACGCGGCCCTCTTTTGGAAACATAGCACCTGTCTGGTGATATCTAAGCATTGAGAAAATATATTGAGTTCGTTATTCAGAAATAAACATCTGCAAGCGTTGCTATTATAGACTACGGTTTCATTCAGGTATCACGGGAGGTGCCTGGGGAGGAAGTTCATAACATATTCAGGGTGGGTTTGACCTCTAAACTCATCTAGATATGAGCTCTTGGCTGAAGGTAGGAAACCGCAACATCATACACGGATACCCATGGGACCAATTTCATTTTCCGTTGTAGATAGATGTCCACTAAAGTGACTATTTGGAGGTGTGATATGTCTTCGTACTGTGTTTGGGGCAAAAATATCTGTCCGTTGATCAGAGCTGTCCATTGTATGGGTGTCCGTCAATGGTGGTTCCACTGTATCAGGAGTTGCAGCGATATATCAGTTCAGGTAAATAGCGAAACTACGACGATGTATAAGACCGTGTTCTACGCTTTAACGGTACAGTTTTGATTAGTTACAAAGTTGATACGGTCTAAGAGCGTTTACACTGCTCCAGGACAAAACTATTCTATAAATAAATGAACAAAAGTGGTACTTATAAGGATGAATAGTGCTACGGAGAGGCTGATCTCCTACACTTTTGTTACGTGTCCATAGTTGTACCGATACAGTGTAAACAGATTCCAAGTCTAGGGGAATGCAGCCTCATGAACATCCAAAAATTGTCTCATTACAGTGCTCATTGCGCTTCTGCTTACAAGAATCATAATAATGCGTACTTCATTGCAAAGATCTCCATATCTTACCAGCCACCTTAAGAAAGTGGTATTTTCTTCTAAAAACTTACCTTAATAATGCCCTTATATAACTTTTCTTACCTTATCTTGTGAGAGCTTGGGAAGTTTGATATGTACAGATGCACGCATGGCAGTTCCGAGGTTTGTTGGGCAGGATGTTATGAATCCATGGTGACCATCGCACGAGAAGTTTAACGATCCTTGCATTGATTTGAGAGCGTTGCAAAGTCGTGCATACACCCCATAGATATCGCCTCCATTTTCCATTGAAATTACTCTCAGCTGATCTTCTTCGTTTACCCAAATGAGAAATGTTTTTGCGTCATTATGAAATATTCCCCTACCTGATGTCCAGTCTCTGTTCAATCCGCAGGCCTCGTGAATTCTACTCCCCTCTTTGAAGAGAAAGTGGTTGGCAATTAGTTGGTTTTGCTCTTTTTTCTTCATGTTTTCTAGAGGATAGAATCTGCCTTGAAGATCTCCTTCGAACTGATCAAAAACTGTAATGAGTTTGTTCACGATTTCAAGCCGTTGTTCTCTATTGATGGCAGCCCCAAGTGGGTATCCAGCCAAGTTCCTCCCAACACGAATTCTTGTCGATTTAATCATCGCTAACTCGTCATCTTCAAATTTCGGGAGGATGAGTTTCGATGGATCCATCAATGTTGTATGCTTGGCATCAGGTTTATGGCCGTGATATGCTTCGATTACGGGATCCATAAGCAAGGCGAACGCACTGTAAGAGTCATGGGATCCCGCGAATACACCCATGCTAGCATCCTTGTTAACAACGCCAGGATTGATGCTCTTTTTAAACGGAAAACCGACTTCATCTTCTTTATCTTTCAAGGCATCCCAGATCTCAGTTGTCAGATATTTTGCCACAAGTGAAGTTGTTCCTGCCGGGAAGCTTGGAAACGCCATTTCTACACTACCATCTCTGCGACTTCTTTTGTTTGGTGTCTTCTGGTTAACATCGGTCGGCATAACCAATTAAAGAAATGCCGTATTGACATCATCAAATTGAATTCAATTGAATTCAATTCTATTCAATCAAAACTTTGCTCATAAGAAATACTAAGCACCACGCATAAATTCTTCGACTTAGAAAAGCAAAGCTTATCAATTTGAGTCCATGGTTTTACAACGATAGTTTTCGTGAAAGATAAAACCATGATTACTGCAACATTTTTTGTGCTCTTACTTGCGTTCGCTACGGTGCGGCACTGTGTTAACAGATAATTTTAGCAGCAACGAAGGTCAATAGCCAAACTTTTTAGCCAAAAGTATGCGTTTCCAAAACAAGAAATTTTAGCGAAAAAGGCAAGCCTATAGCCTTACTTCTTGGTAAAAAAGGGCGTCCAAAAACAGATAATTTTGGCGAAAAGGTTAGCCTTTATCCTTAATTCTTGGTCAGCTTGGTCAATAAGTTACTCAACAAGACAGACTTGATAATACAATGTTAACAGTTGCTTTAATTGACACCTTAATTCAGAGCGATTAGAGACCGCGAACAAAAGAAATTCTTTCATCCAGTAAATCAAAACAAACACGACCGCAAAAGTTGCCCGCAAACCAGTAGGGCAAACTCTCGCCTTGTGCAAGCGAAAGGTGCTTTTACGAGAAGTCAAGTGCTTACAGAGAAAGAAGAAATGTAAACGTGAAGCTCTGTCTCGCAGATTTTGTTTATTCGATTCAGAAGCTGAGGCATTGGCTGCGGTCACACTAGAATCTCATCCCGTTATAACCTGAATTGCTTCAGTGGCTGCGGTCATACTAGGCGGTTTATCACGTTGTTTCCTTTCGAAACAACGGGCTTATAACGCTGTTGTATGTGACCGCTATTCCTGTTCAAATACAACCTGTTACAACATTTCGATCTTGGGGCAAAGCTCTTTCAAAAACCATAGTGTCCAAAACAACAGGATAAACAAGGCTCTAACATAAATTGCAGCGTTGTTTAGGAAAAATTAGCCAATCATGATTTATAAAGGTGATCACGTGACAATTACTTTCGTGCCAAATAGTTAGCCCCAACAACACCGGCAGCTTTGCAAAAGACGTGACGGGCACAGTGTGACCGGGTATCTTCATATCGTTATAACGCCGTACTTTCCGACGTTAAAGATAAATTTCAAGAAAGTGAAACAATTCAGATTATAACGGGATGAGATTCTAGTGTGACCGCAGCCACTTTCTTGAAATTTATCTGCAACGTCGGAAAGTACGGCGTTATAACGATATGAAGATATCCGGTCACACTGTGCCCGTCACGTCCTTTGCAAAGCTGCCGGTGTCGTGCCTAACTATTTTGGCGCGAAAGTAATTATCACATGATTACCTTGGTAAATCATGATTGATTAGTTTTTCTTAAACAACGCTGTAATTTAGGTCAGAGCCTTGTTTATCTCGTCGTGTTGGACACTATGGTTTTTTAAAGATCCTTGCCCCAAGAATGAAACGTTGTAACAGCGTTTTATGTGAACAGGAAGAGCGGTCACATACAACAGCTCTGTCTGGCGGATTTTGTTTACATGACTTAGGAGCTGACTGCTAACATTTGAGTGCTACATATGCAAGAATTTTAATGACTTCTGCTTGGCTTCTGAATCACGTAAATAAAATCCGCCAGACAGAACTTTAGATTTACCCTTCCTCTTTCGCTATAAGCACCTAACTGCTCTTAAAAACCTCCCTTCACCCGCACCAAGTGAGAGTTTACCGTGCTGGTTTCAGGGCAATTTTGCGGCTATGTTTGTTTCTGAATTACCGGTTGAGAAATTTCTTTTGTCTGCATTCACTAATCGCTTTGAATTGAGGTGTTAACCAAAGCAACTGATGCTATTGTGTTGGGTAAGAACGGTTTAGGGTTCGACTGCATACGTCCAGGGAGCGGCATGACTTATCCAACTCATTCGGTAAGGCGAGGGTGCAAGGAATGATCGAATCCTTAATATGAAAGAAATTTATCATATCAAACTTAACAATAAAACCTGAGATCGTCAATAGTGATCAGATATCGATGATAATGGCAACGTTTTTAATTAACTGAATACAGCAAAACATAAGAGCTCCATTGAGCAGTCCGCGAGGGGGATCAATAAAGTTGGTAGACTCTGCAGGGTAACCTGAGTGTATTCTGGACTGACTTGTTTTTAGTGGTTTCTCCTGGTAACGTTTGCGGATCAGCGTCACAAAGCCTGTCCCCCAAAAGTCACGTGCGATTCACTGGATCGAGGAAGCAAACCTCATTGGTGGAAGAAATATCTGTTATTCTCTTTTAGTTAACGTGATAGATAAATTGGTGCGATTCAACTTGTTGCGGCTATAGCTGGGATTATGAATACAATAAAATCCCGCGCATGAGATCCTGCAATCTTGCACGTTAGCCATGCTAGGTTTTTACATATTGGGTAATTAATAGGAAATGAGGCTGTTTGGGTTCTTATTTCATTCAGGGCATTCAAAGATCTCTTTTGTTCAGATTCAAACTTCCAGCCTGATATTCAAAGCACCTGAATGCATGGGATCTTATTCACAACAGAAGTTTGTAGAAGAATCAGAAATCTCATATAATCCAATGAAAAAGCTTTCAAAGAGCCACATGACACAGAAGTACTTGAAACACAGAACAATGGCATACCCGTTTCTAGATTTTTATGCAACGTGCACGCTGGAGCGACAGGACACCCACTGTGCGGCAGTTTGAAATTTATAACAGAAGCAAGCCACCTTAATTTATTTTTCATTTGTGTTTTGGACTTATTTTTACTTGGTATACAACCACCTTTCACTGTTTCGTAATTTTGAAATTTTTCGGTAGTGAGCCACCTTAAGTGCACAGCCACCTTAATCGTAAAGCTTTACTATTAAGATGGCTCTGCACTTAAGGGCGTAAGCTTTACGATTAAGGTGGCTGTACACTTAAGGTGGCTACCGAAAAATTTCAAAATTACGAAACAGTAAAAGGTGGTTGTATACCAAATAACAATAAGCTCAAAACACAAATAAACGATAAGTTAAGGTGGCTGGCCTCTGTTGCAAATTTCAAACTGCCGCACACTGGGTGTCCAATCGTTTATGCGTGCACATATGGTATTATCAGTTTGTTAGTTCAATTACTAAGCAACTGAACTTTTAATTCATTTTGATAATCTCTGCAAATAAAACCTATTCCAAACTTCAAGCTGAATGGATGCTCATATAATAGGGATCTAATTTCAAAATTTCAGCCTGTAGGTTCTTAATCACTAGGTTCTTATACGCGGGCTTTTACTATTAGGTAATCTAAGCCCCCCCCCCCCAACAGACCATAGGCTTATCAGTAGAGTCGCTTTGTGTCGCTAATGTGCAGGCCCTACTGGAGGAGAAACCTCTTTGAACAGAGACTTGTCGAGTTTTCAGGCAGGCTACTATGGGGGAGGCTTAAAAGAGCGGGGTTCTTATTCACATCCGAATTGCAATTATCAAAAAGGACTTTCGTAATACTTTTCAACGTAACCATCAAATAGTTTAAAAGACTGCTAAAATACAGAGCAGATAATGCGCACATCTGCTCCAAAACTCGTAAGCTTTGAGCCCTGTAGCTTCCAGTAAAAGATCCTAAAGGTTAGGTAACGATTGATGTTTTGTTCCTTGGGCCTTCAATTCTTGATTTATCATTTCAAAAGCTTATGTATCCAAACACATCCTTATCTCAGATTGTTCGATGACGTATTTTCACGCAGTTTCTGCTCGGCCCTGCACTAACAGTTACTGCATCTTTCGTCAGATTTAATGGTTGCAAGCCAACTTGAAGGGTAATTGGCAATCTTTGATATCTTAATTACTTTCAAAATTGCTGCAGTTTCTTTTCTATTACCCCATTTACAATCTCAGTCCTCGTGCCTTGTAAACACTTAATCAGGATCGGATCAGAATAGGCTCGCACCTGAAAGCCTAGGTAACATTTTCTCCAAGTTGTCTGATGTTCATACCAGGGTTCTACGTAATACCAAATGCAATCTTGCTGTAAAATGAGAACAGCTTATGGCCAAAAATCATTTGCGTTTCGTGGAGACAACGCATGGAATAAACTCGACTCTGAAATTAAATTAGCCCCTTCGATTCAGTCATTTAAAAGTAAACTAAAAGCTTTGAAGTGAGAACATTCAAGGAAAGCTGATCGAATGAGTTACCTTTTTTTTCCTTTTCACGTTTTTGTAACTATTTAAGTAGAAATTATTGTAAATAGGCTTATATATATCTTATTAATTTTTTTTCCTTTGCTGGGACAATTGGAAAGCAGTTGCTATTTTTTTAACTGAATTGTATCCCAGGATAAATATTTTTAAAATGAAAAAAAAATGAAATCGCGATCTCGATCGAAGTCCTTGAAGCATGCGCAGTACATAAGAGTGCCATTTTGTGCTCCAATGTTGCTAGACTCCGTAATTATGCACCATACGCATGTGCTAATGGATCGCAATTCTGACCCGTTTACGTTTGACATCAGTTTCAACCCAAGTCGGATTGCGATGTCGATCCTTGTGGATTGGGATCTGGATCGCCATCCCGTATTTTGCTCTGTGTAAGGCCCCGTTTACACTATACTGTTTTCAAATGAAAACGGTATGAAATCATGCCGTTTTGGCCTTCCGTTTACACTAAAACGTTTTCGTAACCGGCATCAAATGAAGACGATTTTGAGAAGGGCACGATTTGAAAACGGCATGAAACGTTTCAGTGTAAACGCTTGAAAACGGAACGATTTCGTTACGGATTCAAAGAGAGACAAAGGAATATTTTGCCTCCCTTTCAATCAGTAACGAAATCGTTCCGTTTTCAAACGTTTACACCGAAACGTTTCATGCCGTTTTCAGATCGTACCGTTTTCAAAATCGTCTTCATTTGATGCCGCTTATGAAAACGTTTCAGTGTAAACGGAAGGCCAAAACGGCATGATTTCGTACCGTTTTCATTTGAAAACAGTATAGTGTAAACGGGGCCTAAATAGGTGTATGTTAAACAAATTCTGAAGTTATGACGTCGTCAAATCGCTAAATCGTTAATAAGAAAAGCTGCAAATTTCTGGAGACCGTCACGTTACAAACCTTTCTAAACTATGGTTTCCTTCAAGATTGTACCGCCCTCCATCTATAAATTTAGTATTTACGATAACTTTAATTCTTACGAAGCTTTTCATCAATAAAGAGAAAAACGCTGTACTTCAATCGAGATGTCAAAGATCGCCAATAACTAATCCTAGGACAGTGCCAGAGAGGCTCCCTTCAAGCCATTAAATAGATAGGCTGAGCACAAAGGCTGAGGAAAATGGATAATCTGCGCAGCGCCGCTCAACTTCGTGTATTGTATGCGTCAGCATTTCATTTCATTGGCAGTCTGAGTAGCCGATAGCTTCTGTTTATGGGCTGCCGCAAGGGTAAACATTTTCTTGTTGCGAGTAGTGCACTGTTACAAAGATAAACAAGTATGTAAAGAAAATGCAAGCACTTTGATGCGAACTGGAATAAGCAAGGGAATTCTGACGATGTGCAAGTGGCTAAAGCATTTGATCGTCCTAAATTTTGTTAATTCGGGCGTCACAGACAGAGCAGAAACTGCATACAATGACGTCATCGACCGATCTGAGATAAGGAAGTTCTTGAGTAGATAAGCTTTTTGAAATGATAAATCAAGAGTTTCAGGCCCTGGGAAGAAAATATCAAGTGCTCCCTAATTTCGGGATCTGTTGCAAGGAGCTAAGGGAGCTAGCAAGGCTGCGAAATATGATCTTGTCAGCATATTTTGACAAAGTGTATACAAAACTGTACTTACATGGACACATTGTCTTTAAAGTGAGCGACAGATGAAGTAACCAAGGGACATTTTTTTAACAATTGAATGTCTATGCTTTATTTTTCAGTTTTACTGTCCAGCACAGCAAAAAGAGATGCCTTTTTGACACTAGGTGGACTGTTTCTAAATTCCTGTCACATCAATTTCATACCACAGAAAGTCGTACCACAGAAATTTTGGGTTCTTTCAGTAACAGTAAAAGTAACAGGTTTTACCCTGGGTACCACAGCCTTAAAAAATAAATAAAGAAAGAAAAATGAGTGTGTCATTTTTCTTTCTTCTTTTATTTATTTTCTGAGGCTCTGGTACCTAGGGTACGACAGGTTTATAAATTTCAGGGTTAGTGCAGAACAAATCTGGTTATTTTGATTTGACGAGAGTTTAACTACTAGAAACCAGAATTCTCCTTTCTGTTTAATGCTCTTTATCTTTTGGATGCTGCATAGCTTCTATGGCACTGTAGTGGTGGAAATGTACTTGTGTGGTGAAATAGAAAGGAGGAAAGATGCAAAGAAGGGAAAATATTTGCATCTTTCCTCCTTTGCATTTCACCACGCATGCAATATTCAACAACAGCAGTGCCAAAAGCAGCTATGCATCAACGAAAAGATATGAAAGTGATAAGCAGAAAGGAGACTGCTAGTTTCCCTGTGGTTAACTAATAACATTGGTATACATAGAAATGTTTGAATTTTTCTAGACTCCGTCAACTTGATCAGAGCTTCAGTGGCCATGCTCCATTCAAGCATGCTTCTGTGACAAGATTTTGAGCTCTTAATTGAAATAACATGTTCCATGGTATTATTGGTGTGGTGAGAACGCTTAAGGAATGAGCTTTGTGATACAATGTCACTTTAAACAGTCTGGTACCTTCACTTGAAGCTCTCTTGTATGATGGTTGATTCTTGCTTCATTACCTCTGGTGGCTCTGGAGGCTGTGATAATGGTGCAATATCAATTGGTTCAAAGTCTCCTTCTGAAAAAGGATCAAATAAGAAAAACTGTTAACCCTATTTTACTCAGGCAATTTTTTTGGTGGTTTGCCCAGGGCACTGAAACTTTCCATAAATGGTACCTACAACTATTAAGAAGCCAATTGAAGAAGCCCAGTCTCAATTGATCACATGGTTCATTGCTAGGCAAATTCAAAGTCTCTCCCTGAAAAAAAGGAATTAAAGGTGAACCTTTAGGTGACTCGCAGAAAAATGGCCAATAATGCACCCTTAGTGTTGCCTATATTCTATTCTTACTCATTGTGCTGCTTCCCTTCAACAGGATTGTGAGAATGGCTTGAAAATGTTGACTTTCCCTCATTCCTAGGTATTAAATGCTTCAATAATTCAAACTGAGTTAAAACCGCCTGATCTCCAAACATTGTGGAAGTCTGAAATGGGAGAATCCCTCTGGCAATTTCCACTCTATTTGAAACATTTTTTCCACAGCCTGCCTGCCAAACATGTCAACTTTTTGCAACATACCTGGTGCAATACATACCTTCACTTTGGTAATACGATACAACTAACAGTGCTGGAGATTGTGCTTTTGCAGTTTGGTTTGTTAATCCATAATCACCCAATGTTTTGTTATCCTCCATTAACTTGTTCTCGCTGTGCAAATATAGCTGTTGTTCCTCTGGTGCTTTCCTTGTTATGCCTTGTATCATCTTTTTTATTTCTAAGACTGTTGTTGTTACTTTTCCATCAAGAAACATACTCAACTTCTTTCGCTTCACCATTAGAAACACTTCCTTTGGAAACAAAGAAGTATAACAAACAGTTAGTCTCAAGTAATGTACATGCAAATAAAATGTAACACTAAGATTTTTAATCTTGTTTTATTCATATGAAATTCACAGTCTCAAAGGAAATGCATTCTTTTTGTGTTGTTGATCATCAACTCAGGAGTGGTATCTCCAATAAACTGTAGTCCTACAGTATCTTTCATTTACGTATGACAGATTTCAATTTTTAGAATAAGACCTTGCTTACAGACAGATGCTTAGCGACAGCACTTTTTGGAAATTTTGTAGTTTCTCCACTTAGGAACAAGAGGATGAAGCAACAGACTACTGTGCTAAAGATGGTCGCAAGTAATTTTCTTGCCAAGATGCAATCACAAATCATAATGATTCTAAGGAATTTCATTAAAAGCACAGCACTTCTTGGTGAAGAGTTCCTTAACACCAACTTCAATGCATCCTTTCAACAGCAGATCCAGGGTTGTCGTTGAGGGGTTCTGAGAAACGCAAGGGATCAAACGGCAAAGCCCCAAGGAAAATTTTTCAAGGCACCTCCGTTGGATGTGATGATCATGCCCTACTCTTGTCAAAAACATCCCTTTTTTCAAAGAAGAAGAATTCCGCCTCTATGCAGCATCAGCCCTATCATCTGATATTCTCGATGGTGACAGGTAACCAGTTTTGGTTCTGGGTCCACTGTTTATTGTCCATAATGACATAGGATCTCACACTCATTGTTATCCAATGGGCCATTAGACAGAATTCAATATGAAATTTTACATATGTATAATGGGCCTTTGATCTCACCTCACGTATTTCGTTGTTTCAATCAAAGAAAGTTGACATTCTACATTTAACTTTTGGTCTTAGATTGAAATCAAATTACACATTTGTTTCCCCAATGAAGTAGTATGTTTAGGCCCAAGATTTGAAGTTATTTTGCAAGCAAAATTGAGCAAAATGTGACGGGTGTAATTCACAGAATCCAGAACTGCGGAATTTGGGAATCCAGATTCACGGAATTCTGGAATTACGGAATTCGGAACTGTGGTACTACGGAACTGTGCCATTGGTAAAAATTGCAGAATAGACATTAATCTCCTTCGGTGATCTTGAAGTGGCCAAACCCCAAAGTTTTTTAATTCTGATTGTTTTGTAATGCCTTCTGTGTTATCCTGGAAGAGCTTTACTCATGATTTAAGGGCAGTATCTATGAATCCTGTAGAATGGCTACAGAACTTGATCATACACATGAGCTTCAATTGGCTTTAATTTCTATTTCTTGAAACAACTTTGAACGCAATAATTGACATAATGTGCATTTAAGTTTTTTTATGAGAAACTGCTTATAAGATAAGTAAGAATCTCATTTTTCAGATTGCCCAAATGAAGAAGCTCCCTTACCGAGAGAATATGACTTATGAAATTACTTATTTTGACAAAGGAAATCCTTAAAATAGTTTTACATTATTCTACTGTAACTTGTTTCAAACTTTTGTCCAAAAAATTGATTGTCTGAAAGTTTTCAGTTTTAATGTATACTGTATAGAGAAATAGTATATATAATATATAATTCCTTATTACCAATGTTAGTAATTGTATAGTATAATTTTATAAATTTCATGTCAATTGTATATAATTTCTGTAATATTTTCTGTAATCTCATGTTTGCATATGTTAATGTTGTATGTATGGAATTTAAAAAAAAGTTTTTTTTTTTTTTTTTTTTTTTTTATATATAATCTCATAAAAATACAACAACTACACAATTACACAACTACACAACTACATAACTACGAAAGATTACAAAAAAACGATGCCACAAGGAGAACGGAAATACATATCAACCCTGTGGCCATTTAACATATAATTATAAATCTAAACATAAAGAAATTATCTAATATAAATCTAAGGCTACATATAAACAAGGGAAAGATGTGTCCATGTGTTGGGGTTTGCAGCAGAGATTTAAAAGCGCTTAGTCGTGTGAATAAATTTCAGGGTAGCCTCTATGAGTCGTTTATTAACATCAAATGGTAACCTTTCATTGCCATACAGAATGAGTTCAATTAACAATTCATTTGAGAGGTTAGAAATGTCACAAGGAGGCAAAATTGCGTTGAGACCATTGAGAAGCTCGCGTCTAGGTTCTTCATAAGATTGGCAAAGCAGCAGGTAATGTTCCGTGTCCTCAACACCATCGTTTGCAGGACACATCGGGTCTATTGTGTCTCTAAAATTATGCCTAAATTTGTGAAAATTTAATTTGCTGAGACCGACTCTTAACTGTGTAAGAATAGCTAAACCTTTGGGGTCATGAATCCCATATACTGGTTTTGAAGGGGGCCGAATTTGAGCAAGTATTTTTGATTTAAAAACACTTAGCGAAGGCGCCTGCCTAACTTCAGGAAGTAGCTTGTCCCATTCGTTCAAACAATTTGGGTAAAAGCTGTTTTTAAATCTCTCTGTTCTCGCCTTTATTTGCCCAATAACGTGGTGCTCACGAAGAGAGTACACAGGCTGTTCAAGTTGCGGTATAGGATGCCTTGTATACTCTGGCGTAACGTTATTTACAATCTTATAAAACATAACAAGGCGTCTACTCCATCGTCGCAGATTCAAAGATTCCCATCCGAGCTCATTGTACAGTTTCTCGCGGGATGTCCCCCTCCAAGCACCAGTTACTGCCAACGCAGCAGAGTACTGAACAGATTCTAGTTTCTCCATGTGGGTGTTCAATGTAGTATCATGACTGAATTCACGGGTTTTCGCTGGGGTATGGTAGATAACATCACCATAATCTAGATGCGGTCTCACATAGAGTTTGTACAGCTCATTTAACGTGTGACGTGGCAAGTACTTTGACAGATATTTGATCATACCTATTCCCTGTCTAGATTTAGTAATAGCTGTTTGTATGTGACTAGCAAATGACAACTTCGAATCTAGTATAACACCGAGGTGCTTGTGCTCCTCAACTTTCACTACTGGAACACCTCCAAATAGAATATCAGGATGATCTGTTTTGACTCTTTTCGTGGAAAACGTCACTTCTACAGCCTGTTTATTTGGATCAGGATTGAATGACATTCTCCATTTAGACGCCCAAGCTTTTATGATTTCTAGGTCATGGTTCATGTCGGAAGCAGCAGCGTTTGCATTATGGACAATAGTGAGAAGGGACGTATCATCAGCAAAGAGTTTAGCATTGCATCTAAGGTCCTCGGTCAAGTCGTTGATATACACAAGAAAGAACAATGGACCTAGGATTGAGCCCTGGGGAACACCTGCCGTAACTGAACCCCAATTTGATGTCTTACCGTTCAGAACCGTACGTTGCTTTCGATTTGCAAGGAAGCTTCGAATGATTTTAAGTAGGTCATTGTGAATACCACAACACTGCAGCTTATAGATAAGACCATCGTGCCACACTCTGTCAAATGCTTTAGATATATCAAGAAAAACTGATCGAACATCTAGAGTAGGATTACAGTCAAAGGCAGTGAATATCGTGTGGACTATTGACAGTAACTGGTTTATCGTAGAGTCACCGGGACGGAAACCCGATTGGTTTGGATTTAATAAATTGTTCACATTTAAGTGCTCATAGAGACTATCAAACATTAACTTTTCAAGAATTTTTCCAAAAATTGGGAGTAAGGATATCGGACGATAATTTTGCTTCAGTTGCTTGCTGCTTTTCTTGTGAACTGGTACTACATTAGCCTGTTTCCAAATTTGAGGAAAAATGCCTTTATTCTGACAGTTTTCAAAAATAAGTCTCAGTGGAACAACTAGGGCCTCATCACTAATTTTTATCATTCGCACAGAAATATCATCCCAACCATGAGCTTTATTGGGATTTAATGACCGGATGATCCTTAGTATTTTCTCATCGGAAATATGGAAGGTGGTCAATTGCGGAGCATGGAAAGGAACATCATTGGGAACTGTACTGCCCGTATCAATAACGGTACATTGGAGTATGAAGTAGTCATTAAATATTTCTGCCTTAGTTGTAAAATCCAAGACAAACATGTCATTTTCTAACAGAGGTGGAATAATAGGAATTTTAACTTTGTTTAGAATTTTGTTTATTAATGACCAATAAGTTTTTTGACCTGTGTTCGGGTTTGAAAGTGTTTGACCAACTTTCAGCAGGTATTTCTGCTTCGCATCCTCGATCATTTTAGCTCCCTGTGATATCATACCCTGTATAGCTTCTAATCTTTCTCCTGGTTGGCCATTCCGAACGAAGGATCTATATGCGCGATTCTTCTTTTGTAGAAAGCTCTTTATTGACTGTGTTATCCAAGGTGCCTGTCGAGGCTTAACTGTTATGAAACTATTTGGTATGAAGTTGCTGAAAATATTTAGTAGAACCTCGTTTAGACATTTGACTTGCTGATCCGGGCAACTTATTTGTCCTAAGGTTTCTTGCCAATTGAACATGTCGATACTCCTCCTGATTGCAAAGATATTTGCCCGATCGTAAAACCATATTCTTCGATGATAGGGGGGTGGGGCTACATTTGTTACAATTATTTTGCCGTAGATAATATGATGATGACACAGTTCGTCTAAAGAAGGGTGGACCCCACTTTCAAGAAATAGATTGGGCTGGTCTGTTAGCACCAAGTCAATGCATGACTTTGACTCACCTATAATATGAGTTGGTTCAGAGATTAGTTGGTTCAGACCAAGGTCGGCTGTGAATGGTTCAAAAATTTTGCCCTCTTCGTTTTCATTTTCACCATCCCACCATTGTATGGATCGACAGTTAAAGTCTCCAGTGATTATAACGCTGAAGGGATTTTCGGCAGACATCTTGGATAACATTAGTTCAAAATTATTTCTAAATCCCTCAAATTCTACTTGGGTTTGGCTTGGACTCCTATAGAGGACGGCAAAAAAGTATTTTTTTCGGTTTAGTTTGATCTCACATACTACGCATTCGGGTTGGGTTTCGAGGTCAGGTCTTCTTCTGGCAGGGAACGATTCTTTAACGTACAGCCCAACACCTCCACGCTTCACATCTTGCGGATGGTTGCTTTTGTGGAAAAAATAGCCACTAAGGCCTACTTTATTTTCATCAACAGTACTGTTAAGGTGTGTTTCTACGATACCTATGAGATCATAATTATAGACAGAATTATAAGCCTCAAGAAGGGAAACACGGAGAAAATCATGTGCACTTATACTGTTCAGATTCCACATACAAAAGTTTAAAGAATCAGGGCCAGGATTTTGCTCTATGTCGCCACTCAATAAAAGTAACCAAACAGTATACCATTGCGATTGAAGTAAATGAAATGTCATGCATGTAATGAAAAAGTAGTTGTAGCTGAGCAAAAAATATTTAATTGAACTTTTCTTCCTGTGGAAAACACGCAGTAAGAAGAAAGGTGTCCTCTTTGATATTTCTAAGGCTACATATAAAACAATTTTCGTGAGTGAATGTAACTGGGCAAACAAAGGCAACAAACTAGAGTTGGGGTCAAAAGAATGATTTGCAATAACCTGGATATGCACAGCTAAGGGTAATGCGAAGATCGAGAAAAGTATGAAACTGCAACAAAAAAGGTATAATTTCAGGATAAGGAAAAGCAACACGAATGGTTGGAACGGAACGCTAACTCTTCTAAAGACTGCTAGGGACTGACGGAAACAACCTATTGCCGCTCGCCATTGATCAACGCAAACGTTCATGGCAAGGAAGAGTGCCTCTCATTGGTCTCTTGCAAAGAGGAAAGCTGCAACCGCAATACATGGACACGCTCGACAAATCTGAATATGCAAAAGAACACCTAAATACAGAAATAGGGAACAATGAAGAAACTACTACAAAAGAACGTTCTGAAGTCAAAGGTTTTCTGGACATGATTCGAAAAGCTGTGGTGCTGTTTTCTTGATAAAAAGAATTTCGTTTATCAATGTGGCAAAGTAAAATTGTTTGGATGAGGCCTCTCTTTGGAATAATGTTGAATGCTACCTTTAAAACCTGGAATCAGGAACCAAGAATCCCGAATCCACACAAACCCCAGGGACAACCCGCCCCACCACCGCCGGCCCAACCCCACAGCCGCCAACCCACCCCCAGGTACCCTGCCGTAACAAGATAGCTGTTGGTGGATGGACGAGTGCAAGGCCACACCAACAGCAACAAGACCGGCCGCCACCAGACCACACGGGAAAACCAGACTCCATAGTCCCGATTCCATGTTCCAAAGATTGCTGTCTGTGAGATGAAAGTCTTTTTGAAGAAAAAAAACAATAGTACGTTTGACACATACAATCGACCTTTAGAAATTAGCATTTTGAAACTGTTCGATTCTTTTCGTAAACAACGTTTTTGCGGTTCAGTTGACAGAAAGAAAATACAACGAAACAGGTTCCAAAAGATCGGACATAAGTGGCCGCGCGGTAAAATGCTTCAGGGGCATTTCATTCTTTAAAAAGAAACAAAAAAGCAAAGAACTGATAGGATTTTTCAGGACTTTAGAAACCGTTAGTAATCCACGATAAATTTTTGCGACCAAAAGGATTCTCCAAACTATGTGCACCAAATTTTCCTAAGAAAGAAATGCCCCTCGTAGAGAAAAGGATCTAATTAGTAAATTATTGATTTCATTAAAGATCAACCAACGGTGGTAACATTTGAAACGACAAAGTGTTCTAAAATACCGAACATAGAATAGGCTAGTCTATGATTTGCTCTTACTCACTTGATAGAGTGTCTTCCTTATCATCGTCTCTCGGATATAAAATTTCCATGAGATCCTCTTCGGTCTCAAAAAAGTGGAAACCATCTTCGAGTTTCAGGCAAGTGCGGCAGTTTATATCTGCAAATGCAAAACAGTCATTTCTTTCATCGTCCTCTAACATAGTGTTTGCTTTATCTATCAAATTTAACCGCCTCTTCGTAATATCTAAACGAACATTGAATTTTTTTGAATTTTTCCTCGCTCGGTACACTTGTGTTCGATGGCGCCAGGTGGTAAAGCGCACAATGATTGGGCGTGATCTTTTGCCGTTCTTGTTCTCAGTTTTGCCAATTCTGTGGGCCCGATCTATAACAAGATCAGGCACATCAACATTTAACTCCTTGAAGACATTTTTGACCTCAGAAAGACAATCATCACTGGATTCGTTTCCATCAGCTGGAACTTCTACGCCGGTGATGCGGACGCACAGCCGTCGCTGGTACTGCTCGATATCGTCGCGGCCTAGCTCGAGACGTTCGGTGTATTTCTTCATTATAATTGCATTGGCCTCTAACATGGCAATTCTTCTTTCTTGCTGAGCTATCGTAGCTTGCAGCTTCTCGATACAATCCTTTGTGGCAAGTTCCTTCTTGAGCTCTGCAAGTTTCTTGTCCAGAATGCTTTCGAGCAGCTCTTCCGATATACATGTCTTCAGCTCATCCTCCGGCTGATCTTGGCCTACTGCTTCACCTTTACCTTGCTTTCTCCTACCTCTAGACATTTTCAAACCATACAAATTTGTTAGACACTTTCGTCACTTAATCAATTCTAGACCATTTCATATTTATTTGCCTCGCATATCTTCGTAACAGCAGCTCACATCACGAGAGAAAAACTAAGGGACCAGAAACACGTCCACACACTGCGAAGCCATGCTGACAAAGTTGAACAGAAAAAAAAGTTGAACAGAACTGAACTTCTTTCAAAGGGAAAGAATCCCAAAGAAGGGTGACTACTGTAGATACTGTACTACTTGTTTTGGAAGTTAAGAATTTCCAAGCTTTTCCAAGTTTACCTAATTATTCAGAAAATGCATTTTTGAACTTCTGAGGGGTGCTTGAGCGTCTGTAGCACATGCTTGGATCCACCCCTGTGTCTATTAATTATATGGAAAGAAAAGCTTCTGCACTGGACATGTTTGATGTGGTGCACAGTGTTTTTGTTTTCACTGTTTATGGGCCAAACCTCTAGCACAGAAAACATCAACTTTCTTTACACAACAATAAACATTTTTAATAAGAAATTAGGATCAGGCCGTAGTATTCAAAGTTTTTCAAAAATTCAAAAATTCAACATGAAATTTTGTCCACTTTAGTACTAAAAGTTTCTTAACTGGTTTCTTATTTTTGAATGCACAAATCATCAATGTGCTGCAGTTATATTTCTTGACATTTAAAACATGCAGAAATAAACAGTGTTCTGTTATATTAGAAAAACGAATGTTTAGTGAATATTGCTCTAGAATAAAGGTTCAACAATATATTTGCAATCATATCCTTGCTTTCAACTTTGAAAAGTTTCTTAATACTTCTCAGACATAGTACTAGGAGTTTCTTAAAAATTTTGGCCATCTTAGTACTAATTTCTCATAAACCAGTTTCTTATAAAAAAGTGTAAATTTATAGTTTATTGCTGACTGAGCCAAAGATAAAAAGCTGCACAACAAGCTCTTTCATCGACTCAACAAACTTCCCACATGGTGAACTGGATTATTATGTCTCTTCTGTCAGTCAGCACAGGTGAATGCCTTTTCAAACCTAAGCACTGGGATCTTACAACAGACCTACTTGAGTATTCGTCTCTTATCACAACACTCAAGTGGTGGGGCCCCTACCAGGTATTGAGCTCACTCCACCAGAACCACTAAGGCAGCAAAGTCAGAGGATTACGCCACTCCTGCCACAACACCTTCGTATGGCACTTTCCAACCCAGGTTGGAAAACTTGCATTCACTAGCAACACTAGCAATTATGAAATTATGTCAAACTCGCTACTCAAAGATAACAGAAAATGTTATCACCTGATATAGCAATAGATCTATTGATAATGTTGCATCTCTCACAACTTTAAAAGTCTACTTGCAGCTCGCACCCTCAAATTCTTTTCCCGCTTTCCAATGACATATAGAGTAATCATCAGCCTCTGTGGAAAGGAAGGGCTCTGCACCGGCACACAGATGACTTAGATTTTATTGTTTCAATTCTTTTATTGGGGCACCTAAAGTGTCCAGCACACAAAAATTTAACTTTCCCATTCATGGCAGTAGTGCAACTCTAGGCCTAAAGGCCTAGTTACCACACCAGACAGAGAAGAAAACTCTGCTTCACCGCCAAATTTGGTTTTAGTTTAATTTGGGGCATCCCTCCAAAAAAATTCCATCGCTCTTGTTGGGTACAGCCAAAATGTAATTTGTGCCCATGACCATTCGCGGGGCGATAGCCCGTCGACTACTACAACAGATCACCTACTGGCTGCTGCTTCATGCACTATCACGTGAATGGCACGGTTTGTCTACCATTCGGTTCATCAAATCAAGTAAAACAGACGTTGCTAGAAGTTATGACACATGCTTACCATGCTAATTTCTTTCTTGATGTCGCTGACGCCTAGCAAACCAGAGCAACCAGGGAAACAAGATGGCGGCCTTCCTTCCTTTTTCCTTTCTGCCTTTGAGAGACCACAAAGAGGCTAACCCGAAGGGAGGCAGATTATGACGTCAGCAATGAATCAAAGACTATCATCATAAACTGTCCATAAACACAAGGAACGATACGATTTCTGCTCAAGGTACGATTATTTTTATTCTTGAATGTTGTTATTTAAATCTATATCGTACAACATGCTTAAAATAAGATTGTTTTGTGTCCATAAACACCAATGAAATCTGAGCAGGACAGTACGATGAATTCCCCTCATTTTCAACATAGAATACATTATTTTGGCATTTGGCAATTGATTGAAAACAGAATCATATAGAATATACATACTAGAATTGAATATATCCATAGCGTTTCATTACAGACGGCATAAAAATTTCGTAAGTTTATCAACAATTGCAAATTTGGATTATGACCTTGGCCATGCCTACAACCTGGCTTACCTCGTTTTGACAAACTAGACCCGACTCTGAAGCCGTATGAGGCCTTTATCCCTTCTTTTTCTGGCAATTTGTGATGGAGGAAGGAAATGGTGAACGTGATGCTTTCCAGCATCCGTAATTACCTCTTGGATTTTCATCAGGGCTCAAAAAACGTAGCTCAAATGCTCAAATTTCCCAGGAAGGACGAAGGGAATAGGAAAAAGAAACGGAAAGAAGGGGAAAATAAGGGAAAGAAAGGAAGGAAAGGGAAAGAAAGATGGAGAGAAAGGTAAAGGAACAGGATGGGGTGGTATATTGGAAAAGAAGAAGAAAGCGTGTGAAAAGAAATGAAGGTGCTTGGCATGCTACCAGGAAGAAAAATATGTTTTTGGGCCCTGATTTTCACATCTATGGAATAGACACTTCTCGCCATTCGTCATTCTCTGTTGTCATCTCATATCCATAGAAAAATTTTTTGGCATCCGTAATTCCTTGTTGTATTCTCACATCTATGCAATAGAGGTTTTCGGCAGACTAAATTCTTTGCTCAAAACTATGGAATAGATATTTTCCGCCGTCCTTCTGCTGAATTCTCAAATCTATGAAATACACTCTTTTTGGCATCCGTAAATCTCCTTTGAACTACATGCATGGAATAGATATTTCTCGGCATCCGTAATTCACGGTAAAGAGTTTTTTCACCGCCCTTGATTCTCTACTCAATTCTCACATCAATACACCTTTTCAACTAACGTCCTCGTTTTGGAAATTGTTGAAAAATTCTCGATACTAAATCTCTGATCATGGATTTTGATTCAGCACCCTAAGTTTAGATTAATTCCAAATTTTCATATTCCTAGAGTATGTGATTTCGATTTTATGGCGATAATAACTTTTTGACCGTCAAATTCGTTCGGGGTGAAACTTTACACCCTCAGTAATTGTTCACGGTCAAATCCCTTATAATTTTTCAAATTTGTTATCCTCATAAAATTAAATTTGTTGGTACTAAGATCGTGAAAATTTGTAATTAGACCAAAAGTAGGATGCTGAATGTGAATATGGGGTCTGAAATTTCATATGACGCAAGCTAAAAAAAGTTTGAAAATTTTCAAAACGAGGTCGCTTAGTTGAAAAGGTGTATGGATGGAAAAGACGCTTTATGGGATCCGTGATTGTCTGTTGTATTTTCAGTGGCTACGGAATAGAGGTTCTCGGGCATCCACAATTCTCTGTTGAATTCTCACAAGTAGCTATTCAATGGTTGCTCTTGGAATCCGTAATTCTTTGTTGAATTCTCACATCGATGGAATAGGGGCTTTTATGGCGTCCGAAATTCTTTGTTGAATCTTGTTGTATCCTTTTGGTCAGTTTGAACTTAGTCAACTATTGGTTGGAACTCTGCAATCTCATTGATCACGCCACTTTCACGGCGATTTTGCCCGGATTTTCGGATGGTATGATTATCAGTCTCACTTGCAGGGGAATGCGGTCATCCAATTCAATAAACAAAGCGAAAACTGGGACTCAAGTAGCTAGTCGGGCTCAAGTAGCTTTGTCATCTGCGGAGGATGGTTTGCTGCATTGCGTCAGACGTCTCGTTCGAACGAGACAACAAACTACGTAGAGATGATCAGAAAAGAAGATGGCGTCGTCATATGATGGAGCTGGAGTGAAAACGCCTTCAAGTTTTACGGCTGAAAACACAAGCAAAGATGACGGGAGTGATCAAAACAGCAACTTCGAATGTAACATATGCCTCGATGTGGCAAGGGATGCGGTTGTTAGCCTTTGTGGTCATCTATTTTGGTATGTTTTTACTTTTATTTGACGGACGGTTGAAAAAGATTGAAAAAGTAAAACAAATCAAGTTGTCGTGAGAAATCAGGCCAAGAGGAGGAATTGGAATTTTGTTTACGTTTTGTTTATTTCTTTTGGGCTGCTAGATTATGTCGCCTTTTTCATTGCAATGTTATGAGCTGAAACTGGCTTGGCACTGGCAGTTGAGAGAGTAATTAGCTAATCATTATGTGATGATAGGCCTATAAATCTAACTAATTTATTTTGAAGAGTTCGAACTGGCTGCCATTCGTAGGTGCACCCCATTCGTAGTAGCCATGCTTTACAATGGCACAATGGCAAAGTCGTAGGCATATTATTTTAAAACATCCAGAAACTGAAGGAGGAGTTGCAATTTTCCAGCTTTTTTGGTTAACTAAGAACCATGTGTGAAAACTTAACTTGCTACCCCACCCAGCTAAAATTAAACGTTCTTGCATGAGATGACAAAAGATCTATTGTGATGTAGGTAGGTAAGGTAATCATATTTAAGGTGGCTAGCCTGCGAAAGTCTGAGAGAGACTGTTTCCAGCAGGGGCAATGGATGTTTTACCATCAACCCGCCGAAGCTACTAGATTTCCCTAACATGGCTCTGGTCGACCCAAGCTAGAGTTACGGACAGCAACCAAACAGTCCAGTGTGAGATTTGAACCTTGGCCATTCTCAGACCTTTGGTTTACGAATCAGTCCCCTTAACCACTCGGTCACACGCCCCCTGTTAATTTTGCATCTCTCTCAGCTTTTTAATAGTCTATTTGCAGCTTTTGCACCTTCAAATTTTTTTCACTCACTGCTATGTGTAGACCAAACCATGCATGTTTTCCAGGCCAAGTGTTGTACTTTGATGTGCAAAGCAAATTTCCACATGGAAGCTATATGGAATTATCCTAGGTAGGAGCCAGACTCAAAAGTTTGCATAGCACACAATACCTTGCATGTACAGGAACATACACGGTTTTCAATCTGAAGCATTCAAACAAGTGCACAAACAAAATAGTTATTGTTGTAATCTATTGTTCTCAAGTATGAGGGCTCCTTGCAGTCTTACTTCGGCCATCTCAACTTGAAGTTGCAAAATGCAAACTTCCTAGTCTAGGGTAGGAGGGTGCCAATGCTCCAGTGGCTGGAACTGCTACACACTGGAGCCATGAGGCTTCTTGTATTTTTTCACCAGCTTTGGTCAGCTCCAGTTGGTGCTGGCCATTTAATAGAGAAACGTGAAATGTCCAGGAGTCTTCTGAAGAACTTTATACAGTATTTGTTCTCTGCAGTTCCGGCCATGCTGCGGCAAAACTTCTGCCATTGGCCAGAGCCTTAGCACCCTTCTTTATATGTGGACTAGGAAAAACTGAAAAGTGGCCACTTATGGCAGACAGGAAATAATAAATCACAGGCAGGCTTGTTTCTTGTGGTGTGCGGAAACACTGTAAGTAAAGTACTCTCTGGTCTCTAATAAACGTCCCCCCCTGCTTATTAATTTTTAGAAAATTTTCCACCCAGGACATTCTTATTCTAACCACCCACTTATTAATTCTAGCAACGAGTTCCAAGCAAGACAAAAGCTACACAACAAAATTCCACGCACCTTACTAAGATTAAGACTTTCGAGCGAAATCTGTGATGTCATTGCATTGTATTTTTAAAGTCTTACCGTCACTATGTAAAGAAAGTGCGAATCACTGAGATTTTTTCCAACCCACCCTATTATTCCAACCCCCCGGCTATCAATTTTTGAGATTTTCTCCAACCCCCCTACTATTCCAACCCCCCGTCTATTAGAGACCAGAGAGAAATGAAAACCATCAACTTAATTTTTCAAAGATGGAGCTACTGTAGATGAGACATCAACTAGGTAAAAATGCTATTTTTTATTCTTTTTGTTCTCCTTGTTCTTCCTGTATATTTTGACTAAATTTTCATAGCAGTCTCTCAATCCATTGGACTGGTTACAATTCAAGAATTAGGAAGGAAATTCCTATGGTTGAGAGTGTACTGTAGGCTGCCATATACAGTAAGATTTTGACAAATGATCCATTTTCATATTGGCCTGGCATTTGTTGTCAAAAGTGGATATATCCTTTTCTGTTGCAGCTGGTACATCCAATTTACTTTGTTATGCACTGTATGATCTATACAATATCATAAGAATCAGGTGATGCATTTTTTTGCCTTTCCAATGTTGTTAAACATTAATCAATCTTTTTTCTCAACAGCTGGCCATGCTTACACAAGGTACTGTACATTAACATTTCTTTGTTATTTGCATTCAGTGTGATATCTAAGGCCCCATCCACATGTATATGCTTTTATGTGTTGTAAACACATAGAATGTTTTCCACCCACACTGATGCACTAATTGTTTATGGAGCGTTTTAGCCTGTCCACACGTAAACGCCAAAACAATAAAAAATTAATGATGCACATGAAATCCATGATGTCATCATTTACAAAAGTATGTTTTTATGACCGTCCACATGAAAATGCAAAGCAGTGTTTTCAAAAAGCTGCAAATTGATCATGAATGTGAAGGCTGAACGTCACCGTTTACGAAGGTACGCGGTAACAACCGTCCACACAAAGGTGTAAAAACAGTGTTTTCAAAAGTATCCACTTTGGAAAGTGTTTTGAATGTACTGTATGTGTTTAGGGTAACTTAAAACGCCGTTTATGTGTGAACGGAAGGTGTAAACATATAAGAAAGTATTGCGTTTACAGATGCAAACGCATGCATATGGATGGGACCTAATTTTTATGACGGCCAGTTCCTAGAATAATTAGCCAAAAATTGATTTTATACTGTAGGTGCCAAAGAGTTGTTTGTTATGAAGTCAGTTGATGGAGTACTGCCACCCATCTGATGAGGTCCTGATGACAAAAGGGTCTTTATACACAAACAGGTGTCTTTTATGTACTACAGAAAACAATGCTTACTCAACATTCAGTATATATAACTTAGGATTGCATTGTTCAAGGAACCAGTCAGCTGTGTTACAGACTTGTCAACCAGCAGAATAGACGGTGATTAAACTGTAGGATTTGCTGCCTGCAGACTCATGAGTGTTGCACAAATTAGTAGTTTTGTTTTACCTAGGACTTAGGCACTCTTTATTCTTCCCCAAGATCTGACAATCATTTGAGGCATTGTTTCTGCTATATAGTAAGTTGTCATTCATTTTAGTGGCTAGAAACACGACCAAACAGACCAGTATGTCCTGTTTGCAAGGCTGGTATAAGTAAAGACAAAGTTATTCCACTGTATGGAAAAGACAACCCAGAACGAAAAGATCCCAGGTGAGATAGCATGATCTGAAGAAATAGATAAAACTTCAGAAATTAATGGACGTAAATTTGTAGTTTTAATTTTAAAAGATGCGAAACAGGGTGTTATTTGATGAATCTAGCAGGTTGTCCCAAAATAACTTTACCCTCTTTGTGTGGCAGCTGTGAAGGAGCTATAGATCCAGTTACCTCGGTTTTTTTACACAGGTGCATAGGTCAGGCTTCAGGTTAGAATTTGGGACCTGGTTTTAGTCGATCTGACAAGTGGTTCGCTGATTTGTAGCAGAGTAAGGGCAAAAGAAGCGGTTGCTTCAAAAACAGCACATCTATGTACAGTATGTCTAGAACAGCAAAGTCAACATAAAGTACATTTTCAAAAAAAGGGTAGGTAGGTAGGTAGGTAGGTAGGTAATCATATTTAACGTTGCTAGCCTGTGAAAGTCTGAGAGACTTATTTCCAGCAGGGGCCACGGATGTTTTACCATCAACCTGCCAAAGCCAATGGCCGCAGCTACCAGATTTTTCCCACATGGCTGTGGTCGACCCAGGCTAGAGTTGCGGACAGCGACCAAATTGTCCAGCGTGGGATTCGAACCTCGGCCATTCTGACCTTTGGTTTACGAGTCAGTCGCCTTGACCACTCGGCCACACGCTCTCTTATGGTCATGGCATCATATTAAAATTTTCACTTCATATTTCATTTTACAAGGTAGGAAATCCTCTCTTATGAATACACACCACTGCTAACCCTTTGAAAGATTTTGCTAAACTTTTAATTTGATGCTAGAACCCTTTCTTTCAAGCTATATACTTTATTTTGACATTGCTGGGGAGCAATAGAAGTGCTGTTTTTGAAGCAACCACAAATTTTGCTCTGTGATAAATCAGGAACTACTTGTCAGATTGACTCATACATGGTCTCAAACTCTAAGTTGAAGCCTGACCTACGCAGCTGTGTCAAAACTGAGATGATTGAATCTACTGCTCCTCCACAGCAGCTGCATAAACAGGGCACAATGTTTTGGGAACATTCTTTAAAATCATTGATTTCAGTTTTGAAAATGTTGATTTTACGTTGGTTTTTGCAGGGAAAAATTGCCACCAAGGCCCCAAGCACAAAGACCTGAACCAGAAAACAATTTTAATGTAAGTACAGATTATTTTATGGCCTTGCTAGTAAAAGAAATTTTATGCTAGGCAAAGCTGTTTCAATCTTCCTTGGTAGTGTAAAGGTCAAGAGTGAAATCATAGAGATAGGAACCGAGTAGTGTTGAAGATGAATCCATTTTGTTGAGATCAACAGAAAGTTTTGAAAAATAATTTGCAAAGCCAGCCTTAACGGAAACATTGCGATTTGCATATCTTTCGATTGCCAAGACTATGTAGAACAACGCCCTTTTTACCGATTTTTGATCGACCGAATAGTATTGGAGATATTAACTGTTTTCTGAGGAGAGTGGTTTTGCAAAACGGAAACTCGCTGCTCATTAGAGCGGAAAGCAGAGTTACCTTAAGCATAGTACAGTTTTCAAGAGTTTTTCACTTGATAGAGTCTGTCAATGTGAAGAGAAGTCTTATTGGCGTTTGGCATACTGGAGAATTCCTCCATGCAGTAGTGAGCACTAGTGCTTACTTGTTGAAAATCTATTTATTCACGAAGTTTCTGTCATGTGCAGCCTCTTTGATAAATATATGCAAGTCATTCTGAGTTGAGCGTGTCCAACTTATCCTTAAGAAGGTTGATGGAATGAAAGAATACCTTCAACCCCAAAGCTAAGAATATGAGACACAGTTCTAGCCAGCGGTTTGATTTAAGCAATTTATTTGCGGTCTTTTCAATCAATTTAGAGTTTTACTCTAATTTTTCAGCCATTTCAAGGGTTTGGATTTGGAAACCCTGGTGGAGTTCAATTCTCGTTTGGCATAGGAGCCTTCCCTTTTGCTTTCTTTACAACGGTAAGTTTGTACAAATTTTCAATTCACTGTACAGGGATTGTTCCCAAGTCCCCGCATTTCAAAATGTACTGTGGGGTGTCCCACAAGATTTTGTCCCATCTTCGAGGCAACTGTGGAGGAGTTGTAACTTCAATCCACCATTTCGATTAACAGCAATATTCGTCAGCAGTGTAAAAGCAAGAAAATGAATGAAAGTTTGGGTGCCAAATCCGAATACCGGCTTGAAATTTCAACATGAACAAAGGAAGAACTTTTGGATAAAATTCCAAAAGGACACCACTTAATTGAGCAATTGAAGTGGTGTATTGACCCATTGATAACTAAGTTTCATTGAATTGGCTTCAACTTAGACTTTTAGACCTTAAAGTCAATCTGAGAAGTGGTTGGTGATTTATGGCACAAGAAGGGCAAAATAAGTACAGTAAAGTTCCACCTTTAAGAAACTCGTTTCACAAAAACAGCCTGATTGGTTCCTTATGTTAAGATATACTTCCTCAAAACAGGGTGTGTATACCATGGTATAAGAAACACTTTTATATTCTAAACAGCTATCAAAATTGTTAAGAAAGCGTTTTGAAAATATACACTGTTGCACAAGGATCTAATGGTATGAGACAGTACTGAAAGTTTCTTGAAATTGTAAAAATCTGGGCTTAAAACTTTCATTCTTGTTTCTAGAGAACTGAGACCCATTTGAGACATACTCAAATATATGGCTTGAGATATTACTATGTACCATTGCTAAAGAAACTGAACATGAATCAGCCTGTATAGTTTCTTGCAGAAAGGTATTTTTTCAGCGACATTAGGCATGAGTTTCTTATTATGCAGTTTCTTAAAGGCGGGACTTTCTTGTACCCTTTGTAAAAATGTAGATAAAGTTTTAATATAATTATACTAAAATGGTTATGTCCTGGAATGATGTATGCTAGTACTATCTAATTTTATCACCAATCCTTCTCTTTGCAGGCATTTGGAAACAATGAAACACCAAGTAAGGGCTATTGCATGATTTTTCTTCATACAATATTATGTTATTATAGTTCTTTCATTATCATTGTCCATTGATAAAGGGTGCAACATGCTACAGGGAACAAGCCGCATCAGCTTAGAATGGTTGACCCTCCTTTCAGTGATCTATCAGTTTGGATCTACCATTTTCCAGCAATCAACACCACCCATTTTACTCGCAGTGGATCCTTTAAAGAACAGGATCCTTTGTAAAGGACTCGCAGTGGATCCTTTATGCAGAGTGAATAGTCTATCTTTGAAAAAGATTAAGGTTTTAAAGTGAAAATTAGTTTTAGATTTGGGCACGCATTTTTGCGATGTCGGTACAAGGAACGGTATCGTTTTGAAGCTTGGGTAGAAATCGGGGCATGAAAAAATATTTTTCTTCGTGTGTCCGAGCAAAACTCATACTTCAATTTCCTGCATGAAGAAACTGCAACTATGCTCCTATCAAGAGAATCTGGCTTCGCCCCAAACCCTTTACTTTCCAAAACATAACCATCAATACACATAGATGCAGGGCTGCTGATGATTGCTGGCGCATGGTTGGTGATGTGTTGCAGCTATCGATTTTTTAAACACCCCATGTATCTATCAGATGCCAAATATCAGATGTGAATGAAGTTGGAACTCGATATAAGAAACAATATGACTTAGGCATAGGCTATAACGCTTTTCAAGTCATTTAATGATCTAATGATTTGTTTCATTATAGAAAATAGATTTACATAAAAGACCAGTAGATATGGTACCGCTTGCCGAAGGGATACTTTGAAAATTTCCTGCAGAATATGATAAATAGGGAATTTCCTTCGAAATTATTCCATTATCTGAGGAGTCTTTAAATTAACCGTCAAAATTGTCTTGAATGTTTAAAGAACCCATTTCTCGATGTCCTTGGATCGATTTTCAATCCTCTTTTGCAGGAAACCCAGAATCACCTCAAGCGCAAGAAGAACAATTCTTATCTCGTTTGTTTCTTTGGATCGCTCTGTTGTTTCTCTTTTGGCTGTTATTTGCGTAGAGGTAGTGAGTCGTCTAAAATGTATACCGACAAATGATTTGTGGTACAAAATTTTTAAATAGCCCCAAATAGCGGACTCATGGTAATAAACCCATGGACATACAATAAGCTTGTTACCTGTAGGGAAACACTATCAAAGCTTGTAAAAGAACAATAATCAAAATATATAGTATAAAGATAAACCTGTGACTGGAGAGGAAACTGTTAAACCTACAAGAAAATCAAGTAATCACTGTCCAACAACGTTATTATATCAAATTACTACACCAAATACGCGTTTAGTTGCACACTCCTCAGTTTGGTTCACGCGAGGAGGTGAACCAAACAGATTAATGATACTACCGGGCTGTTCTATACCGAATTGATACTCAGATGTCTTTTGTTGTGTTTGGTATAGAACAACCCAGTAGTGTCAGCAATCTGTTCTTCGCATGAACCAAACTGAGGAGTGAGCGACGAAACGCGTAGTTGTTGTAATAATTTGGAGTAATAACGTTGATGGTAAGTGATTAATTGATTTTCTTGCAGGTCTAACAGTTTTCTCTCCAGTCACAGGTTTATCTTTGTATTAGATATTTTGATTATTTTTCTTTTACAAGCTTTGATAGCGTCTCCCTACAGGTTACAAGTATATTGTTTATCATGATGAGTCCGCTATGCAAGGGTATCTTAAAATGCATACAGTTGAATCAAGTCAAAGTTCAGACGTATCTAAGCTACCGGGTGAGTCGAGAAAATTCACAAAAAGGAAGGAGTCGGAGAAAAGATAACCCAATAAATTCCATTTTCATCACTGTCGAGCTTAAAGAGTCATCGTTACCCAGGGTCCATAGCGGGTGCACTGAAATTTCAGACTGCCTAAAATTAGATTTGGCCATCATACAGCCATGCAGTAGTTGAATTGATAGAAGGTTTTACTTCAGTTGAACAGTTGAACTATTCTATCACTTCACGTCATACTATTGTAGTAGCAACTGTTGCTTTAGACTGCGTTCACATGATGCCGGCACATTTTGAAAACGGTGAAAACTGTGACGGTAGCACAATTTGAGCTAGTGTTCACACGATACAGGCATAGTTTGAAAAAGGTAGGAAATTTGATGGTAAAAAGGCATTGCATGACTTTGATGCCAAATGCCAAAGAAAACTACCTACAACCTGAGAGTCGACCAGTCTCGATCCAAAAGCGTCGAAAAATGTTCTGTTTACATCATTGTAGAGTGTTCACATGATGCTGTTTCAAATTTATGCCGGTTAGGGTTCCGTTTTCAAAATCTGCCGGCAAAAAATGTGCCGTTTTCGTGTGAAAGGGAGGCCTATCCGTCACAATTTTCACCGTTTTCAAAATGTGCAGGCATCGTGTGAATGCAGTCTTAATTGACACCTCAATTCAAAGTGATTTGTGACTGCAGACAAAGGAAATTCTCTCAACCTGTAAATCAAAACATAGAAGGCCGTTCTCGCCTTGTAGGAGCAAATGGTGGTTTTTAAGAGCAGTTATGAGGTTATAACACAAGAAGTTGGGCAAGTCTGAAAGTTCTGTCTTGTGGATCTCAGTCTTCTTCTTCAGAATATAGAGTCTGGTGAAAGACTTTGATCTGAATTTTTATACCAACAGACAGTTTCACTTCAGTGCTCATATTGATAAACTTTTTTTGCAAAACCCAGTATTCATTGCACGCGTCTTGGATGAACAGGGAGTTCTTTTCAAAGGATTTTTCTCTGATCCAAAGGGACGAGACCACAAACCACTGTAACCCTGATCCAGGGGTGGTGCCGGAAATCTTCCCACAGGGGGGCTGGGATAGTTGTTAAGGGGGCTAGAATTACTTAAAATTTCAGTCTTCATGTCTTTTTTTTACCAAGTTTCACTTTGAGTTACTTATGGGTGGTTGTAGCCTTCCCTTCCCCTCTGGCATTACCACTGCCAACATAACTGTTGACAACTAAAACCATTCAATTACAGCAAACGTGACTTTTGGATTTATCACAAGGATATGACCTTGAACTTTCTACTGTAGGTCCATACTTGGCACAGTCATCAATTATGGCAAAACTGGTGACAACTGCACTGTATGTTGGTATTTAGAAAAAAAACTAGTATCAGAGGCAGTCACAATGTGCCCATAAATTTAAAACAAGTGAAAAGAAAGTGAGAGATAATTTTGTGTATGGTAGTACTGTAGGTATCAGCAACAAATAAAACAACCATTTTCAATTGAAGGCTTTTATTTAAAAACAATAAACCATGGATTTCCATTGTCTTTATCGTTTGACTTTCTTAAAGGTGGTGTTTATTATTTGTGGGTACTCTCGGCATTGATGATATTAGCAGTATTCAGCGGCAATAGTATTGTATTTAATCGTACAGCTGTATTCTACTGCAAGTCAAGTTCTATTCATATTAGCTAGGTGCATTAATTGTTTTAGCAGACTTATCAATAAACACATAAGGTATTAGATTGGTAAAAATACCCATTTAAGTGATTCAGATGTGTGTAATAATGCTTTTTTGTTGCTTGCTACAGTAAGTGTTAATCTGCATCAAAAGTAGATGGTACACACAGTCAAACATCTCTTGTCTGTCTATGGTTGAAGCACAGTTTTACTGATATCTAGATATCATCTCCCCACCAGTGTGGTCTATAAGCTACCATACTCCTTTCAACACCATTCAAATCTGGCATCAGCAAATAATCTGATTCAAAAGCTTCTTTCAGCCTTACAAGGCCCAGTCCATGTTCTCCTGACATTATGCATAGCCTTCCTGCTGACTTCCCAGTGTTGGTCCTGATTGGGGTCTGTGGTGCAAACTTAGGGAAATCTGTTATCTGTTCTGGTTCATGTTTCAGTTTTATCGGCATGACTCTTTTCCGTATTTGTCCAACGTGATGTGTTCTTGCTGTCAATTCTTGTCCAATATAGCAGCCTTTTGAGAAGCTTACTGTACAGAAGAAAGATTTTAATTAATGGGACGTTGAAATTTTCAAATTGAGTATTGAGCATCTGTGTTTTCTTACTGTATTTTTGTACTGTATAAAGAAACTGCTTAATAGGAAACTAAACTTTCAAATCACCAAAGATTTAATAAACTCATTACAGTACTGGGAAAATAACTCATCAAGAAACTTATCTGAAGGTGTTGTGGTGCCGTGCTGTAATCCTCTGACACTGCAGCCAGAATAGTCAGGCGGAGTGGGTTCGAGTCCTGGTAGAGCCCCACCATTTGAGTGTCATGACAAGTGGTCGCGGACTCAATTAGGTCTGTTCTATTTCTGCGATCCCAGCGCTTGGCGCTGAAAAACACAACTTCACCTTCACATTTATTTCAACAAATGAAACCCGTAAGATAGTTCACCTTACTCTTCCTTGTTTCCTGTAAGCTTGTGCGCAGACTAACAAAAAGACTAAGTAAAGGTTTACTTGGAACTTCAAAAGCATTTATTTGAAATAGGCAGGCAGTGAATATGAAGAATGCTATGAAACTATTAAGAAACTTGTAAGAAACTCCAAGTACTGTACTGAAAATCTGATAATTTTAAGAAACTTTTAGTAATTGCCCAAATTCTTAATCTTAGTTTCTTACAAAAATATGTATGAGATCTATGCTCATATTTTGACTAAAGAGAATCAGTCTTAGCGCACTCAAAGTCACATTAGCTAAAGTTGAATATGTTCACTTGAAAAAGGAAGGGAAGACCTGTTCAGTCATCCTATGAGCCTGGACCAAGCAATCTTTTTGTGGATTTGATTATAAAGTTTACTGCGAAGTGTTTGTGGAACATTCAAAATTTGTCAGATTTCTGCACATGACATTAGGATAGTGCTTGATCCAAGTTCTTTAGTAGAAAATAGGTTTATATTTTCAGATTAATCCTGTCAGTGGACAAAAAATTAAGGACATGGGTATTATGAAGAACTGTACTATAGTATAAGCTGCTGTCATGTTAAAGAAGTACTGTCTACTGAAGGAGTAAATATTCTTCAGTAACGGACAATGCTCAGAGTTTACCAAGGAGTAAAGCTCAGACCAGAAAGTTTGTAATGCACCCAATCTCTTGCACTTGCAGGAATGTACATGGTTTTCAACATGAGCCACGCAGTTTGCACTAAACAAAGGATCTATTGTTTTAATCTTTTGTTCTCAACCACAAGTTTTTAGTGCAGTCTTACTTAGGCCATTGCAATTCACCTGCACAAGATGCAAACTTTCCAGTCTGCGGGGGGGGGGGGGGGAGCAAATCCTTGATCAAAAGATGATTTGCTAACCTCCATTTATCAATGCCAGATTGTATTCCAATGGTAGCACATTGCCAGATGGGATCTCATCAATGCCCTCTGCAATGCCAAGTTTATGTCGATGCTCTCTGTAAACAGTAGAATCAACTGGGATATGATCCTCTACATTTAGCACATCAGTAGGTGATTGGTTCCAAGGCACAATAATTCGCATGCCCAGGCTAGCAAGTCTAGGATCTTTGTGAGCCAAGAGCTTATTGTCCTCTTTGATTGCATTTGCATCAAGTGCCCCATTTCCAGGGAACAATGCCCATGCTTCAACTTCTTTACTGGCATCAGAAATATTCACTTTTGCCCTCAGTTTGTACATTTTAAGATGTTTTATTACACTATCAATAGCATCAGAGTCGCATTCCAAAAAGTAACAATTTGGCTCATCCGGAACAGCATACAAGAGAGTATCAAACAATACTCTCCCTTGAGAGTTGAGCAGCATTGTAAACAAAATTTTGCACGCATCATTTTGGAAACTGTTCATGTCATTTGTTATTATGCCTTGTAAAAACTTTGTTGTATCGTTTCCATTCAGCCTCACCAACTTTCTCTCTTTCAGTTTTGCAAGCATCGGTAAGGTAGCATTGCTTCTTGTAACTTGGCGATATAGTTTAGAGAAAATGGCTCTTGATTGCAGAAAACCTTGAAGATGTCCGGAGAATAACCTCATGTTGTAAAATGTATCTATTAAGACAGCTGCGGAGATCACTTTGACACGGTTCAGGCGTTTCTTTCACAGTGCAGAGCTTTAGGCCAGTTGTTTGTGCAAGGGAGCTGCTTGCCCTTGTACAGTACAGCTTTGATTGATGAATTCCAAGTTTACTTTGCAAAGAATCTTCAGTAAGCAAGAAAATAACTTCCGGCTGAGTTCTTTCCTCGATTTTCGTCCCAAGAAGAGACAGGAAAAATTTTTAAACTTTCTTCTTGGAAAACTTCCCAGTTCCTGAACACAAAGTGAAGCTTCTCACAGGGACGCAAGGCGACAGGAGTAGTAAACACAATGTTCCTCCGCAGAAGGACTAAAAGCACAAGCTTGGCAAGCCTGCGTGCAGACTTTACTTGCCTTCCGCCCTGGCTCTCCTCAGTAAAGTCTGCACGCAGGCTAAAGCATGGCAGGAAACGCGGTAGCTGCCGAGCCTCAAAATACAAATGAAAGGAAAATTGAGAAAAGGAAAAGAGAAAAGGTAGAACGGAGTTTCCTTCTTTCCTTCTAAGTCTCTTTCTATCATTTCATTTTCTCGCTGTGGTACCTAGGGTACATGATAACTAATTTGGCAAACTGTGCTGCTTCGAAAACATTCCAGGGGGCTTACTCGGGTATATCTTGGAAAAAGGAATGCTCAGGTTACTTTTTTGGGTCTAAAATTTGGACAGAGCTTACTTTTTTTAAGTCCATCATTTGCACAGTTATGTTTTTGGGTTCCGGAATTTCTGCATTACTTTTTTCTGGGTCTCGTAAAGAAAGAAAATCGAGAAAACGTGTCTTAGAAACAAAATTTAGAATCAAGTAACATTATCGAAATCAAAATACGTGAATATCCTAATAGATTATGAGAATGTTATGAGTTAGGTCACTTTTCCATAGATTTGAGATACCGACTTCAGGACCTTTTGGGTATATTGGATCGGAACATTTTTGGATCCATTTTATGTCCAGAAATTACTATTTTTTAGGTTGATGCTTTGTACTCCAGCCTGAGCACCCCTATCCTAAATGTACCTGAGTACTCTCTCTGTGGAAAGATCGTTCCCGTCGCAACACGAGCAAAACTTCCATCCTATAAGAAATGGCCGGTGGAGAAGAAAGTTTTTTGGAGAAAAATCTGCTCGCCCTGTTCGAAATATTACAGAAAACTTACTGCCCTTACTGCCCCTGTCGCTCTTACCTCAAAGATGTCTATTTACAGTATCACCGATGAATTAGCCAAAGACCACAACAAAATCAATATTTATGGTTTTCAGGTTTTCAGCCAAAATTTTACTTCCAAGAAAGTTTAACGTTCTTGCAAGCAACGCAACTGACAAGGAAATTTTTCGTCACCTACAATATATCCTCCAAGCACTGCTGTGCTCTGCTTGTATGATTCACAATTCTGTCCTCAATAAAAGGCATTTTACAGTTCAAATTTCATCTTGAGCTCATAAAAAGCTGATGCTCCGTTGATATTTGCTTTAACAAAAATGTTGCAAAACAAAGTTTGCGCTGTTCCTAACTGTACCTCCATGGAGTGTGATAGTACACTTGGTGCACACTGTTCCTCTGTTACAACATGAGCAATACACGTTTTTTTTTATAAGAAACTAGGATCAGGCCATAGAACTAAAAGTTTCTTAATTTCACATGAAATTTTGTCGATTTTAGTACCAAAGTTTCTTAATTTGTTTCTTACTTTTCTGAATGCAGAATTAGCAATGTGGTCGCTAACACTGCGGCAGATATGTTTCTTGATATTTAAGATATCATAAAGGAATAAACAGTGTTCTGTTATGTTGAAAACACAAATGGCTAGATAATACTGCTCAAGAATGAAGGTTCAATGATCTATTCGCTATAAAATCCATGCTTTTAACTTTGAAAAGTTTCTTAGTACTTCTCAGACATAGTACTAGAGTTTCTTAAAATTTTGGCCTTCCTAGTACTAGTTTCTTATAAACCAGTTTCTTATAAAAAAACGTAACGTGTACGTTGATACAAAACAAAAAGTTAGCAATTTTATTTGTTATTTGAAATTCAAGAAACAGCACTGATAATCCCTGGCTTTTTACGATCGATTGTGTTTCTACAGGAAATTTTCAGTGCAGTGAGCCACTGGCCACTTGAGGAGGTATATTTTCTGTATCTGCTGGGTGCAACTAACCCTGACACGCTGCGCAGGCGTGTCTCTGAAGAATACGTCATGTGTCGCAAAGAACTTCGAAAATAAACCACAGACAAAGAAGTCACCAAATGCATCTAGAAATTCAATACCCCAGAGAACCATCGAATGAATCCTCTTTGTTTCTATTCTATTCTCAGTCAGTTATTCACCATAGTAACATAAAGGCTACCTTCAACAGACCTTACATCACTGTTTGTTTTCGTTGGCTTTCAAAGATTCGAGAGCAAACTTTCTGTTTGAGGTTCACTCACATTCAATGAGGCTCAAACAAACACTGCAGTAACCTTCACAAAAGATCCTATAGCTTGTTATTTGGTGTTTACAGAAGAAGATTTACGCCGTGCTGACTCAAATACCAGCAACCTGAGGAGTCTGAACCACATCTTGAAATCTTCTCCATGGTGCTTGGATCGCTAAACCCATTTCAAGGCACAGTTTTCATGGAAACGTGCCACAATTGCAAGTTGGTGGTGAGACTTATTGGTGCACCATTTTGGGAAGAAAAGAAGTAAGTTTTCTTGTACCTTGACCCCACAGGTGTTTTGGCCTATCACAAATTGCAATATTCTGATCGTTGCGACAAACTGATATGATGCAGGATGGAAATCTTATTAGTACCTTACACCGATGGTTCAAATGCGAGACGACATTTTGGTACATTTGTGTCCTTTTTGGGAAAACCTGCTTCCAATGCTTCGAGAACTTAGAACCCCGTTTGCACTGTACCTATTCAACCACGGATCCGTAACAGAAAGTGTATTATACAGATGTGTTACAGATCAGCCTTTCGTTTACATTATTCATACCAGGCAGCAACATTTTGTCATATTTGTACATTTTACAAAATTACAAATAAAATTTCATAAAATTTTGTACATTTTGATCCATTTAATGAATTTTAGACTTTGTACTATTATGAACATTTTGCATTTTTGGACATTTTTGTTTACAAAGTTCCAAAGTGTACAATTACATGAACCTCCGAGCAGCCTTCGCCACTTGGACTCCTTCCTTCTCTTAAAACAAAGGCAAAAACAATTTTATATGGCAACTAAAAATTGATTTATGCTTCTAAAAGTGAACAGTCCTACTTAATCATTACAGTTCGTTGTTACAATATTTTATTGAAACTGTAGTATATCGTAGTTTTAGATACAGGGGAGGGCGGTTGTTGATAATAGCACTGCCAGGCACAGACAATGTGGAAAAATGCAAATAGGCCTAAATTTTAGTTGGCTGAAATTTTTACGCGATTTGGTTTATCAGATTTGCCGATATACAATTTCTCTTGGTCGCGTTCTTGGTCATTCGAGATTTGGTGTCTTTGAAACTAATAAAGGTGTATTTCTTTTTGCTGTATTATCGTTAAAGTCTGTCTGAAATGAGACTTCACGTGAATTTATCATACACCGTTCAAAGTACAATTCATCTTATTCTAAATGTTCATTTACAATAAATATTGTACAATACGCCTGCAAAAAGATTGTTATGTGTCACGTGAAAATGCTAACGAAAAAAGAAATTGAAATGTTTCCCATGAGTAATTTTGCATCAACGCAAATCTAACGTGACGTTAAATTTGAGATAATAGCCCTGAAAATAGAAAATAGACCTGAACAACAGACTCACCGTACTCCTACTAACAACATAAACGAAACAAAAACATCGTGATTTGTAGAAAGGAAATTGTTAATTTATGTAAAAGAACAACAACCAAAATAAACCAGTAAGTAGAAAGAAAATTGTAAAATCCTGCAAGAGACAACGAATTAATCTTAAACCCTGAAAGGAAAAAATACGTTAGTAAAGTGACTGCAATAAGTAAGTAAGTAAGTATAAATTTACCACAAATAAAAAGAAAATTACAATGGTTAAAAGAAAAATAAAGAGCAAATAAAAGAATAAATAAACAAATAGATGAATAAATAAAATATTTACAATATACTTTATATAGTAAGTTTACATACAAGTTAAAAACACCCTTAATTAAAGTGGCAGGGATAGCATTAAAAGATCGAGTTGACCTTATTTCCATAATGGTCCCCTTAGAGGTGATTGCAAAGAAAAATATATGTATATATATAAATATAATTATGGTAAGGCCGAGACATGAATGTGAGAGAGGATGCGCGGTTTTAGTAGAACACATATAGGCCTTTTGTCCTCTCTGTTAAAGAGCAACGTTGACTGGTTGAACAACCAAAAACGCGTTTCGTTACACACTCATCTTTTACAGGAGATAAAGGTTTTCTCTCTACAGAATATAATTTACCATGTTTAGTTGCGTTTGCAGGTTTTGTATGATGAGTCAGTTTGTTATTCCATCGTCTCCATCATGGGTTGCCGGAAACGAAGTAATTGTTAAAAATGTAAACGCAAACATTGTGTCTTTATCGTGGTTTCTTCTGCCTTTATTGGCTTTCCTTTGCTTCCTTGCCTCAGCTCAATCCATTGATTCATGTATTCAATTGAGCTGAGGCAAGGAAGCAAAGGAAAGCCAAGAAAGGCAGAAGAAACCACGATAAAGACACAGCTATGTTTGCGTTTACATTTTTAACAATTACTTCGTTTCCTGCGACCCATGGTTATTCAAGAGTATTTCCAGTTTATGCATCGCAAGGAATTCGTTTAGAGAGACATGTTAAGGATAAATATTTCATATTCTCATTATTTTGCAAACGGAAAATTTAATAAAATTTGATCATTATTCATTATCCGTTGGTAAGCTTTGGAACAAACAACTTCCAAGCGTAATCCTCCATAACTGCAGAATGCCACTAACGATTTCAACAAAATGCAATTTCTTATCTATAAGTTTCTTGTCCATCATGAAATATGTATAATTCATTGAAATTTGCGCCCTAGATTTGTCAATATGTTGAGCTGAATTAAGTTTGCAGCGCTCTTATTGGTACTCCTCTGTTAAGGACAGCGCTTCGTGACGTAAGCGAGATGACTCGAGTCTTGATTTTGCTGCGGAATCAACACTCCAAAAATATGAATTCACCTATACATCACAGTAAACTATAGCGTTCGTACTTCTTTGTAATCAGCTTTAGTGTTTTCGCTAATGCTAATGATTAATTTCTTGAATCGTCTACTCCATAGGCGGTTGCAAAGACATACTGGAGAAGTTCTCGTGCATCAAGTCACTGCAAAAATTAGTAGTTTTGTCAATGTGGAACATGTACTATCGAAAGCAAAAGAAGTAAGCAAGTTGCTAATGTCAAAAAATTGCAACTGCTCAAACTAATAGTTAGCGGAGACAAGGCTCGAAGAGACTAGACTGAGACAAGCTGGTCGAGCCATGAACTTAGGCAGCAATTGAAGCTTTTCAAACGAATCGTTCGTTCAACAGGTGGCTTTAGCACAGCTAGAAGTGACTAAGCGAAGACAAACGAGTCAAGTCGAAAAAGTAAGCAACGAGCAACTGTTCAAGCACATCTGAGCTCAAATTGGCGGCTTTATCAAAGCCAGAAGTGACTAAGCCTAAAAAAACTGGTCAAGTCGAGAACGTAATCAACAAAACAACCTTTGCAACTCATCGGTTTCGAACTTGGTGCTTTTTTGAGCGCGCTATGTGACTTAACGAAAGAAACATCAGCGAGAAACCTGTTCGTTTCGGAAACATCAGAGGCAAGGTAAAGTTTCTGCGACTCGGCGTTCAAGTCGTTGGCTTTATGAAAGCGCAAACTGACTTAGCAAGAGTAAAGCCAGCAAGGAAACTAATCATGTCGCAAAATGAGAAGCAAGAACTGTTCAAGCGTCTCAGTGCTCCAATCGACAGTGTCATTAAAGTTCATTATGACTAGCTTGAAACATCAGCCCCAAATCTAAAGAAGCAAGGAAATTGTTCTAGTCGAAGACCAGAACTGCAAAGAACTGTTCAAGCTATTTGCAGCAAACCACTGTTCCAGCAGATTACTTTACCAGCCGAGAAAAAGATATCGAAGATGTATCAAAATTCAACAAAGAGCCTAGCCAACCTACGCAAACAACAGCTATTTGAATACATCAATAGTGGAAGATTGTATAAATTACGCTCAGTAGTTGAAGATGAAGAATGCTATGTGGATATTAACTGCTTTGACGAGAACGGCCTAACGCCTTTAATGCTTGCGTGTTCGTTGGATGAAGACAGGGCCAAAACACGTGATCAAATCATTCGAATACTGCTCAAAAAGGGCGCTGACCCTAACATCCCCGATCACAAAGGGATGACGGTGTTAGCGACAGCTTGCAAGGAGGAGCATATGGAGATTGTGAAGCTTCTGTTGAAGAAAGCTGTTGTTGATATTGATTTTAACGCACGTGATCATCATGGTGATATGCCACTAATGCATGCTGTTAGAACTGGAAACGTTGACCTTGTTCGCATGTTAGTAGATATCATGAAGAGGCTGACTATTGATATTGACCGTCGAAATAATGATGACGTCACTCCTTATCTAGAAGCAAAGATGCGAGGACTAGATGGTGTTGCGGAGGTGCTAAGGGTTGATGGTAACGCAAGCGACTCGATAATGATATGTCCGCTTCTTTTCGAGGACTATACTTGGGACAGTTGTGACCAGAATTTGAATGAAAAGGTGCATCGTGTGCCCCAGTCAGCTTTGAACTGCTCTATGTCAAAGCAAAAACCAAAGACTGGAAATAGAAATATTAGCAGCAAACTGATTTCAACAGGTCAAACTCAGGTACACTCATTTGACGCACATCGACTCCAAGACAGAGGAAAGGACTCGTCGCAAGCTGGAAGACGGAAGAGTCCAACTCGTCGAAAATCCAGCGAATCAAATTTTGCTTTTGAAGTTACGAGAAGGCGAGATGAAAAGACAGCAAAGAGCGTAACTTCCGATTTGCGAATTTCTGATTTATCGAAAACTGATACAGAATATGGAAGTGATTTTCGTAAGAATAAACGAAAAGGCTCAGCACCACAAGAAAGTAGTCATAAAACCAATGCATCCAGAGAGATAATGACCCAAGAGACTCAACAACGAACTGTCAATAATGAACATAGTGACTTTGAAAGAAGACATAATAACGAGCCTAATATTGTACCACATCGTAATGTTGTAGGAAAGTCACAATCACAGCCTGTCATATCAATCCCCAACGAAGCACAGGGAACAGAGAGAGGAAATCGCGGAGACGATTTTCCTTCATTGCAAGAGGCTGATTTAACGAATAAAAGCAAAGCTTTACTAAGGCAGCAACCAAACAAAAGTCCGTCTTGGAAGCGAAAATTCAATATTAATGATTCTAGAGAAGACATTGCGACTGATTTGGCTGATCAATCACATGAGCAATCACAAGAAATCGAAATAAAACGTGATCCCAGTGGAACTACTTCACTACGGAGAAATACGCTGATTAAGAATATGACACCAGGAACGCTGTTGCGAAGACCCTCGTCTAATCTCTCAGTAGCTTTTGCAGATGGTAGCAAGTCACCCGCGTCTCGGCCAGGCTCTGCCTGCGGTCCACGAGAATCACACAACTTCCATTTTATGCAGAGACCATCTTCGACAAACTCATCCACAAAGCCTAAAATTTCCTTTGAAGAGGTATTCGAACTCTGCCCTGAGATGAGAGTTTGGAACAGGCGAGAGTGGTATTCGGATCTCAGATGGATGCTCGCATTACGAGCGCAACAGGATTGCCCCACACACCTCCCTCCGCAACCACAGAGGCCTGTACAAGAGGAAGCTCTTTCAGAAGGAAAGCATGGAAGCGAGACAAGTAGGACCAGCCGCAAAAACTCCATACATGATGCAAGAAGGCCTGTTCTAAAGAAAAGAAGCACTGTAGTGACCCAAGCGTCAGTTAAGCTTTTAAAAGAACTAAGATAAGATCAATCAAAGTGAGTGATTCAACGATCGATGTAAAGTTCCTTTCAAGGTCTATCATTAGGCTTGCCCTAAGTCGATTTATTGCAGTCCGTCTATCGACCCCATTTTCCAAGTTGAGTCAAAACAGCATTAACGGGTTTGCCGGGTGGCGGAATAGAAAGTATGCCACTGATAGACAGAGCAGAAACTAAAATGACGTCATCGAGCAATCTGAGGTAAGGAAGTGTTTCGATGAATATGCTCTTTGAAGTGATAAATCAAGAGTTTAAGGACCAAGGAACAAAATACCGTGTTTCCTAACTTGGGATCTATTGCAAGGAGCTGGGGGGAGGGGCTCAAAGTTATGAGTTTTCTGTTCTGTCCCGTTGATATTCAAAACTAAAGTTTTCATCTGTCAGTCCAAGGCTATGTGAAAATTTTGATTTGACCATTCTATTTCTGAAACTGGCAACTGTATTGAATTTAGGTTTCAATAGCAAGTAAATTATGGACTAGCATGAAACGTGGTTTTGGTTCCCATAAAAACTCCTTAGCAGCGTTTGGACGGATCCTCAGTGTCTATTCCACCATTCCTTGTACGGAATGTTATCGATGGGACGGACATACGGAAAAAGACTAAGGACAAGTCTCGGTATAAGAAAGCCAGAGGACTGTAAACATTAGCTTTTAGTTACAAATCTTTTACAATGAGGTTTGCCAGACACGGAATTGATCTTTATCATGTTTTATGGGAACTTATGTCATCTTATATTTTTAAGTCATGGTGGTCCCTCGTAACTGATTTATTTTATGCTAAAATTTATAGTTTACAATATATGTAAATAAGAGAAACTATATGAATATACGACCAGACTAAACTATAGAAAGTGGTATAATAAACACAAGAAGAATAGAAATTTACCCATATTGAATTTGAACATCTTTTTGATTGGTTTTAGCTTAGATGAATTTATGACTTCAGCGCGGAAGCAGTTCCAAAGTTTGGCGCTTTGGCACGAAAAGACGTGGGTTTCCATATGATCGTAATAGTCGGTGACCTACGGCGACACATTAGCGTCGTGTCCCTGATCAGTCGGCGACATATGGAGATGATCACTATTACGATCATATGGAAGCCAGCCTTTAAACTCATCTCGACCTGCGTCCCTGTACCGTCGCTGTCTGATAGGCGACGTCGGAGACATCACTCAGAAAATGCTTCCATTTAACGCAACTTTCCCCCGACGTGTCCCCGAGCCTGCCACGGCGACGCGTCGCCGACTGTTACGATCATATGGAAACCAGGCTTTTTGTGAAACCATTTTGCAGAATATCATCTTTATAGCTTTTCTTGAACCTATGGCTCTTCTATGTTTGGTCAAAAGGCTTAGATATTACCATGGTTTTAACTTTTATTACAAAGTTGTTTACGCTGGGTACAGGGTAAAAGCTGTTCCACTTTGGGCCCGCGTAGAGTGGTTCCATAACCACCAATCAAACTGCTAGAATTTAGTCTTCAACCAATCAGAATGCACTATTCAGATAGTGCTTGTTGTAGCATACAAAAAACGGTTGATGATGTTCAATGTTATTGCCCCGTTCTGGCAGCTGCGATGGATCTATGTTGTTTCTATAGAGGAAGGTTACTGCCTTGAACGTATGCATTTTGCGATTTGTAGGTAAGGAACACATCATTCTTTGTACCAAAAGTCTCCTTTTCAATGTTCAAGCTCTTTAGACTTGAAGTGATTTGTTAAAGTTTTAGAGAAGTCCCGCTACTTTAGGCCATAGAAGTGGGTCCACTTTTTAAGAGTAATGTTATGAGTCCCTATTGACCAAGTGATATCAGCAAATCAAAGGACGCAGGGAAACGAGGGACGAAAGGCATAAGTCTAGCGCACACTAATCACTTTCATGTTTCACAGGAAAATATAAAGCCCGCGAGGGCTTCATACTTTCCTGTACAACGACATGGCGACAAGAACGTGTCCTTATATCGCTTTATACAAGGCTACGGGAAATCCGGAGGACATGTGCGATCTCCAGTAGGAATGACGGGATTCTGTATTCCCTCGTTTTTGAGGCCTAGTTTATACTGCGTATTATTGCCGAAGCGAATTAAAATAATAACAAGGAAAAAGTCTAAGTGTCAATTTGATGCGGTTGTAAAACGCAGTATAAAACCAAACACGAATTTTGGCATTAAATTCACCATGCCCTGCCGCATTTTGGGCGAATTTAACAAATCAATTCGGGCTGGTTTTATACTGCGCATTTGTGGCGAAGCGAATTGAACTGAAACGGAATTTTCCGGATGAATTTCCTGATGAATCCGGAATTTCTTTTGAGGAGCATGCGCATTGATCACTGATCAAAGCATTTGGCGGCAAACAAGATGGCGCGTTTCAGAAGGATGGCTTTAACATTGGATGAAACAGATGAAAGAAAAGACGATGCAAGCATATTCAGTGATGGGGGATTTGTGCTGGAAGCATTTCAGTCAGGGGGGGAGAGCGATGCTGACAGCTCTGACTCGTTAGATGAGCCACAGTACAAATCTGGCAACAAGAGGAAGGCAGCAGAACAGGACGGAGCTGTGAACTCTTTGACTTTGACCTCGCCTGAGAAGAACCCGAAGAAACGAGTGGGTCGTAAAGCAGCCTGGCCTGATGAATGCATTGATGAGGTTGTTGACATCATTTGTGAAAGTGACTACTATCGCAAAAAATTGATTTTTACAAACAACAAATCATTCAAGAACACCGAAATTTACGAGAAAGTTGTTAAAGAAGCAACAGAACGTTTGGCAGCAAGAGACAAGGAGTTCCCCTTTACTAGCCAGCAAGTAAGAACCAAGTTCAAATCATGCGTGGCAATCTGCAAGAAAGCAGCAATGCTCAGGCAAACAGCATCAGGCATTGATAATTTCATATATTCTAAAGGTTACAGCAAGTGGTTCAAGCAACTTTATCATTTTATCCAGTCCAGAGATTCATGCAAACCAGATCTTGGCATTGAACCATCTGCCACTCCTTCATCTGCTGAAAGTGACACCAGTTTATCTACATCATCAAAAGAATCTTCATCCTCCAAGGACTTGTATGTGCCAAAGAAAGCCAGAAAAGAGAAAGGCCCAAAAATCCAGGAGGTTGTGGAAGAGGCTGTCAAGGTTTTCAACAAAGCTGTTGAACAAGATATTAGCAAAGATATTTTAGATTTCATGAAAGAGGAGAATGAGCGTGCCAGACAGCATGACAGGGAAATGATGCAAATGCAGATGAACATGTTCAGATCATGCTTCTCAAGTCCTGTGTCAGAACCACCACTGACAAATCAGCCACATCTTTATTCCTCCTCATATCCAAGTCACCCATATCACCAACAGCAGATGTATAGGCACTCAGATGAAATACAAAGTGAATCATTTTCAGCAATTGGATCTGCTGTCAAGAACTACAGTGAACTTTAACAACTTTAACATCTTTGATTATGAATCTCACAACCCTAACTGAATGGTTATTACCTAAACAACATAGAAAAAGTTAAATGTGCGTCATGAATTTTTGAACCAGATATTTTCATTATGGATGTTTAAAATGACCCCTTGATTGTGTCAGTGTGTATAGTAATAATCACAGCTTTTAGTGGTGACTAGGTGATGGCCCTAAAATGTTAGGTCGCACATTCCCATCATCTGAGGACTTGAGTTATCACTGGTGTTCCAACATGTAAGACCTCTGGAAGTCAGACTGGTAAGCCTCTTTTAATAAATATTGAGTTGGTTATGTTAGTAGATATTTAGTGTGCTTTACTTCTATACTGAATCATTGTTGTCAAATTCAAAGAAAGCTGTTACATCATATCATATTGAAGCATCCAATTGCTTTTTGCTTACCATTACCCAGCACTGAACATATTAAAACTTTACCTCAAAGAAGGGCACTGCTTTCAGTGGGAGAAGGTGATTTATGAAGAAGGGTGCCTAACCAAGAAAAGTGTTTCCTGCAAAGGTTGTTTACATGATTCCATTGACATTGTTCAATGTCTTGCATTTTCACTATTTCATGCTTTGGCATATACATTTCCGAAATAGATGCTTTAATTGGCAAGGGGCTTATTCAGTTTTTGGATATCCTAGAGAGTAGCATACTACAAAGAGCTAATTTTGAGTTTTTAGGGTATTCACAGTAAGTTTAAACCAGCTTCTTTCATTCACGAGACGCTAACTTTCTCTCATTTATCCTAAACATTGAAGTCCCCAAATCAAGCTAGCAATTAAGACAAATTTTGTAAAACAGAAGATTCAACTTTTCAAAACTTCAAAGTACTTTGCTCTACAGAAGAATAGATTTTACACATCCAATAGCACTGAATCAATCAAATAAACTGAGGAGGCAAAATACCATTTTGTTACACTGAAGGTGTAAAATCTATTCTTGATGCTTTCAAATTGCTTTGTCATTTGCTGTATCCTATTGTATCCTTTATTTTACAAAATTAAACATTGCTATTCAAACATGTGTAGCCTGACTCAACTGAAACTGGTTAAAAGTTCTGAAGTAAGCAAAAACAAGCACTTAAGTGAACTCCTTGTCCCTGTTTTTCAGACCAAAACTTCGACTTTAAACACTCTCTTACTGCTTTTGCCTCTACTGATGTATCTCGCATTCTTCTACAGTTCCTCATGCTCAGTAGCTCTCTGACGGCCTCCCTGGGTCGCTTCTGTTGTGTATTAGCATCAAATCTGAGATCCCATGCAATAGGTGCTTTGTCTTCCAAATCTATACAAATGTTATGCAAGACCACACAAGCCAGTGACATGATCTTCACAGTGTTTACACTGCATTCACATTTTCGAAGAAGAAAAGCCATCGACCTTTAAGCTGTCCATAAGCCCCTTCTGTGACCATTCTGGCACGACTTAATCTGTAGTTGAAGTACCGTTGCTCTGGTGTTAATATTGCATTGGAGTAGGGCTTCATCAACCATGTTGAAAATGGAAATGCAGAATCACCTACAATCAATGGATATATGTTTGTGGTTCCTTCCCTTTTTGACATGCTTCTCAAATCATTATTCTCTCCAATGTTTTGGAACAACTGGGTGGATTGAAAGATGATTGCATCATGGCTGTTTCCGGGAAAACCAGAACTTGCCCACATGAAGCGGTACTTGGCATCCACAATAGCCATCAACACAATGGAATAAAAGTTTTTGAAGTTGTGATGCTCTTTGGCACTCTCAGCTCCTCCTTTTGGGCATTTTATTGGGAGGTGACAGCCATCTACTGCACCAAAGCAACAAGGAAACTGCCAGTCCTCTTCAAATGAAATCATTATGTCCTGGAGCTCTTGTGCTGTTTTTGGAAAGTGTTTATGCACAGCAACTTCCCAAAGTCGTGCAATTATTGCTGAACAAACTTCGTTGACAATATTTGCAACAGTGGTAGTCCCTAGACCAACTAATTCAGCAACTGTGTGAAGATAATCACCCCTTGCTAGCCGGTAAAGACAGACTGCCAACCGAAATGCAGGGGAAATTGGAAAGTCGGTGCTCAGCACCTTTTCAAGATCTCCCTCAATATTTCCCAGTATATACAGAAATGTTGCTCTGCTTACTCGAAAATTTCTCTTGAACCTTTTGTCATCAAAGTTACTCCAAGCATTCTCCCACCAGCCAGTATTCCTCAATAATCTTCGACACGACCTTGGCTTTCTTGCTGTTGGACCCATCGCTTGCGTGTTTGTCAGGAGTAAAACTGTCATGAACGCCACATTGATCAGTCTCCGTCTCCGCTCCAACATAAAGGCAATGAACTTACTGACTTGCTTTCTCCTGCTTTCCTTCCTACGAATCTGTTTTAGGGTTCTAAAGCTCTCGCACATTTTCATCACTGTTTCGTGGCGCCATTTTGGAAATATGTCGATTTTCGCGCCAACTTCATCGCAGGTACTTACCACCGTAGCTGCGGCGCGAAATTAATTCGCTTCGGTGATAATACGCAGTATAAATAGCAAACGAAATGTTCGGTGCATTTTGTCGCATTATAGACGAATTTAATGTAATTTAATTTGCTGCGGTGATAATACGCAGTATAAACTAGGCCTGAAACTTCAGTGAGGTAATAAATAAGGTGATAGAATTCTGCATAAATCCTTATGAAGATCTGGAACAAATCCTCCAATTCACCGTTCACAGAACTTGCAGCACAAAGTTTCTGCATGTATGTTCATTGGCGTTTCATCTTGCGAACGAAAATCTCGCTTGAAACGTATCAAGAAAGTCTCAAAAATTTTCGTTATTTGCATCAAAAATTGTCGATCAGAGTGATTGATATAAATCACAATCATACTAGAAGGCAAAAAGTCATCGGCACGCTAGGCTTTGCGAAAGGTATGTTTGCAAAGTTTACTTGCAAACAGTGCCTTTCTACGATTTCTCAAGACAATATAAGAGTTTCTTTCCAAGAAGGATGTTTGAAAAGGAAGATGCAGAATGCGGACATAACATCATTTGAAACATCCCACATAACATCAACAAAAACCCACGCCACTTTTTGTTGCATGCATGTATATCTCAGATACAGCTCTACGGACATTACGTCCTTTACTTTCGCTGAACTGTCACGCAAAGGCATGTCCGAGGGCCATTGTAGCCTTGGATGCTTTTTAAGGTGTGGGCATGCTACAATTTGAGACTATTCACAAATCAAATTTGGCCTAAATGAGACAGGCTGTTATTTTTTTAGAGCCTGTTATTCTACCTCTTCAAGTCGTGAAACAAATATTTCAGCATGTTAAAATATATCTGAATCATTGGAAAAAGACACCAATTTGAAAATTTTACCTTAAGTTGATGATCAAGTTTTGGTAGTACTTCAAACTAGAGTACTTTTTTCTGTAGCATCCCGTAGAATTGAAAACAAAAATTGGAAGTGGGGTGTAAATTTATTTGCGTGTTGTTAGTAAGTTGGGGCTGGTTCGAAGTTCGGGAAGGAAGTCATGCTATGAATTGTCCAAGGATCTGCAGTTTCATGAACAGCCAATGACGAAAATCGCTATTCAAAATATACAATCCCTTGATATTTTGCTACAAAAAGTTCACAAAGCTGCGTGGTTATTGCCATGTCCGAAATGAGGTTATCGGTAGCAACTATTCTTCACAGTCTTTGAATCAGTCGTTTGATAATTGCATTCCGTACCAGTCCATGGCTCACAATACAAAAGGCTGGCGGGGGCAACAGATCTTTTTTCAATCAGCTGCAGGCAGCTTGAGACGACAGGGAAGTTGCACCGTTGCAGACTTGACAACAAGCTGGGCTTTGGTCTGGTAAGTAACATGTGTTTCTTTTGCGAGACTGGAAATTCTCATTTCTTTTCTTTAAGTAAAGATTTGAACTATGTTCTACACGATGATTAAGATTAACTTGAATAGAGGTATCTACTTGTTTGTTGGTACTGGTTGCTTTGATAGCAGACATATTGTTCACGAAAGCTAAAATTTGTATCCATCTGCAAACCAGAGCTGTGGCCTTCTCTGTTCTTGAGGTACAGCAAAAAAAATCAACGACAGCCTTAATTTTGATAAAATTTGAACAATGCTCGATTTCATATTATTTTCTGCAGCGTTTAGTCAGTTCAGGGGGGCTCTTTGATAAGTTTCAGTCCTGGCTCCAAGATTGCCGACATCTCTGAATTTTCAATCTAACCATGGATTTTGAGAAACGTGGAAGGTGATATTAGATGATTTATCGTTGTAAAGAAGCAGAACTGTCAGGCCTACCTCTTGTTCCTTTTCAGATTGTGTTGGACTGATTCAAAATGAGAATCCTTGCAGTTTTGCTTATCATTGGCATTGCCACTGTCATTTGCAGTAAGTATCATTTCATAGAAATTTTTTAATGATCTAACTATCCCAGAGAAGAAAGCGTTTTTGGAGTTACTTCACGTTGTCCCTGTTTGTCCCTTCATTGACCGTGCGGGAAGAGTACCTTCTTGACCTATCATTTGACAGTTTGCTCGACATACGTATGATGGTTGGTCCCCCCCCCCCCTCACAAACCTTAACCGTAACAATCCTGTCTCAAATTAAACAACAAGGAATTCGTGCAAGGCAAAATCGACAACCAAGATAACATCAAACATCCCTCCAATTGTTTGATTTGAGGAAGTCTAGCTTGAAAAAGACTTTTGATTTTCACTCATATCGTCGAGTTGAATTGTTGTTATTGTTGTCGCTCTACTGAGAGCCTTATTTCCCAAGAACTGTAAAAACGGCAAAAAAATGTCCATCAGCGTCGAGTTTCGTCGATCGGCATCGAGCCGCTGGTCAGAATTTGGCGTAGAGGACGACGGTCTTTTTGCGATTATGGCAAGAATGATAATTTACCCTAAGTACTATCTCTAGGAAACGGATTTTTGAGGCATTTTAGATCTGGTGGTCATGAGAAAAAAGTAGCAGTTGATTAAAGGCCCAATAGCAAACTTCTAAAAAAGAATCAGAATCGAGCGATATTTTGATACAGTTTGAGAAGCTTCAACGCCACTTAATCGAACCCTTTGTAAAGATGCTAAAAGGTTTCATTACGGAACCAATCAGTTTCTCAAGCTTAGTGGGAAATGAGTCTGGGGCAAATGCACTTTGGCGGACACAGCCTTCAAGGAAAACAGAGGTTGAAGTGAATTGTGTTGTAAGTATTATATGCTTATTCGCTTTCTTGACAATAGTGTTTAAAATTCTATCATCTGATTGGATAATGCTAAATCTGAACGTGACTCGACTGACTCACATTTCCTAGAGAACGTCAACATGACCAAAATGTGGCCTAAATCTGCATCAAGGACCGGCAATACATAGCTATGTATTCGTTTGGTGACAAAGTTTTGGGTTGTGACAAAGCTGCCGCCCCCAACCCCCCTAATACAGTTGGTATACTTCAATCTCAGTACTGGTGCAGTTACTATCCCCATTCGGTGCAACATTCAGACACGAGGAGATGTTGAAAGTGGAAAGTGTGTCCGCTAAAGTGCAAACTAGCCATAAGTCCTGGTTATCAGTTCAGGAAAGAGTAAAATTATGACATGTAATCGAGTCTAGTCACCCGATACAGAGCTATGGATAGGAATGGATAGGACCTTATACAAATTCTAGCATGCTTATTTCAACGCAGATGCCAAACAGATCGAAAAAAATCCCAGTGAGAAGAAAACTGTGAAGAAGGATTCTGTACCAACATTTGAAAATGACATTGCTGAGGATGACAACCCTGAACATGACAACTCGGAGCATGACGACTCTGAAGATGACGATGACAACTCTGAAAATGAAGACTCTCACATTGGAACAGATGCTGAAACATCGCAACTCAAAAGTAAGTCCTTATTTGTGATCTTGACCATGGGTAGCTGGACACTGCAGTCATGCTTCAGCGCGTATGCTTGTGCGGAGGAAATTCATACCATTCTGTGGAGGAACTTCAAAAGATCGCTTCTTCCGTAGAGGCATACAAATTTTTCCACGCTTAATGCCCCAAAAGTAAGTTTTTCTTTGTAATCCTGATCATGGGTAACAGAACACTGCAGTTATTTTTGCTTGAATGCCTATGCGAGGAAGTCTATATTATTCTGTGGACGCGGCTTCAAAAGAGTACTTTCTCCTCTGTAGCAGTATAAAAATATTTCTCTGCAAAGCGTCCCAAACGTAAGTCCTTCTTTGTGTTCCTGACCATGGGTAGCTGGACGCTGCAGATATTTTTCAGCTTGTATGTTTGTGTGGAGAAAATCTGTATTTTTCCATAAGAACAAAACTTCAATCTAGCGAAAAAGGAAATTCCATCTTACTATTTACATATGTCATTCATGGCCTGTGAAGACACAAGGTCAACTGGTTCCTACCATGGATGACACCTAAAAGGTTACCTTCAAGACAATATGAAGAACTAATGGAACCAAAGATTTGTATCGTTCTGCTGCATCAAAGAATCGCTACTTCCTCCGTTACAGTATACAGATGTTTCCCCGACCAGCGTCTCCAGATACATCATTCTTTGTTTTCTTGACCATGGGAAGTTGGCCATTGCAGTAATGTTTCAGCTTGTGTGCTTTTGCGGAGGAAAATTTATAACATTCTGCGGAGGAGGTTTCAGAAAATCACTGCCTTCTCCATAGTAGTGTATAATTTTGTCCCCTGCAGAAATATAAAGCTGCGTCAATCCACCACACAAGTCCGGTGTCTAACCACCCATGACATAGGCTATCACTACAGAAGGTACTCAAAAGACATTGATCAAATTGTAAGGACTCTATTCACACCGAACAATAGGCCATGGGCGTTTCACCTCCATCAAGAGTTATAAGACATCGATTTTCAAACAAATACGGAAGATTGTCAATCCAATGGCAATTAATGTATAGAGGATATCTCTCTCCCATGAGAAGTTGCATTGCCTTCATTATTCTGTGCGAGAGGTCATTTTTGCATTGATCGATGTTTTGGGCCATTTTCCGTCATTTTGCAACCATGAAAGTTGAATTGACCTATATTTGTAGTGCTGGTAGGACAGCGAGAAAAATCACAAAAATACTTTGATCTTTCGGCTTTTAACTACAATTTGAATGATTCAAGTCTGTGAAGTAGTCTTGGTGTCATAATTTTGCTCCAGGATTAGGAAAAGCTTTTTGATATCTAGCTGTTTGTTACAGAGGTAGGCCTATCTGCAAATTTTGTTCATTTCTTTATGGTTTCAGGTAAAATCGCGGTTCAGAGGGGCTCTGGCAAGTTACAGACTTGTCTTTTTACGGGGAAATCCTTATTTTACTGTTTGCAATCTTTATAGGTGCTGTCGTTACGGAGAACTCTGCAGATCCAGTAATCTTTGGTAAATTACCGCCAAAGTTGGTTACAATTCGGAAAAAACCAGTCTTCCGCAGAAGAAGGGCCTTACAACGCAGAAGGTGGGCTTCACAACGCAGAAGATGGGCTACGCAACGCAGAAGATGGGCTACACAACGCAGAAGATGGGCTTCACAACGCGGAAGATGGGCTAATCAACGCAGAAGATGGGCTAATCAACGCAGAAGATGGGCTAATCAACGCAGAAGATGGGCGAACCAACGCAGAAGATGGGCGAACCAACGCAGAAGATGGGCGAACCAACGCAGAAGATGGGCGAACCAACGCAGAAGATGGGCGAACCAACGCAGAAGATGCGTGACCCAACGCAGAAGATGGGTTTCAGTACGCAGAAGATGTTACTTTGCCCGCAGAAGATACAATGCTCGACGGAGATATTTTGCTCGTAGACGGTACTTCGCTCGCCGGAGATATTTTGCTCGTAGACGGTACTATGCCCGAAGACGATGCCCACCAACCACAACTCCTCGCCCGACAACTAGTTCCACAAGCATAAGACCTACACCATTGCCAACTACCACAACACCAAGACCTACCAAGCCACCCATGACCACAACACCAGGATCTACGAAACCACCCATGACCACAACACCAACGCCTACAAGGTCACCTATGACCACAACACCAAGACCTACAGAGCCACCCCCTACCATAACACCAACATCTACAAAATTACCCATGACCACAACACCAAGACCTACAAAGTCACCAACGACTGTAACACCAAGAGTTACAGAGTCACCGTTGCCAACTAGCATTCCTCCTGTAAATGGTACAAACAGCACCTGGGGTTAAACAAACAAACTTTGCTGGACTAGATTTCTAGTAAACTTTTACTAAGCTTTGATGCACTTTAACTTTGAGCATTTTAGTAAATGAACTTGCTGCGGCATTCGAAGGAGGGGTTAGCGTAATTAGGCAGATAACGAGGGTGTGCCATTCTTGACGTCTCAAACCACATCGTAAATTTATGAACCTTCGCGAAAACTATGCCCTTCAATTCATAGGCCGTTCAAAATATCGATTCCAAAATTGTGACAAAATTCCAAATCTTAATCAAGTATTACACTAAGAGCTACTTTCCCAAAGAAAAACCCAAAAAATTTATATCCATTTGTGATCTTACCAAAAATAACGCTCTAAAATTTATTTTCCCTCGCAAAGAGGCACATCCCGTAATGGTACAGTAAGGCCCCGCATTTAAGAAACCACCTAAAAGAAACTTTTAGGCTACTAAAAAATTATTAGGCCCCCTGCCTATAAGAAACTCTTGAGGCTCGCACCCAAAATAAAGTTTCTTGTATTTTGAGTAACATTAATTGCTGGTCTGATAGAGCGAGAGCATTACACTTCATACATGATTCATTAAGAAATTACTAGCGAGATATCTTAGATTTAACAGATTTTTGCCTAAATTTTAATTCATGTCCTTGACAATCATTGTTGACATACATGTATGGCTAAATATGGATGATATACCCATAGACGGTCCCATTTTGGTTTAACTTATTTGCCTAGGACTTCAAAGAAATTAAATTAGCAACTTAAGAAACTTGAGCCTAAAACATGAGAAGTATCAGAGATATAAGAGACATTTTAGGCTACGGTGTGAAAAAGTAGTTTCTTAAATGCGGGGCCTTACTGTATTTATAGGAGTCAGCCCCCTCCCCCGGGCTGCGGCATTGAGTATAGTTTGGCATAGGTACCAACTCTTGGTTGGCTTATAAATTGGGACATATCACGTCGCGTTAAAATGGCAACAAACGCAACTTCTGGCCGCCTGTTACTATCGTTCATAAACCCACTGTAATCTGCAGCGAAAAAGTACCAGTCGCCGTGTTCCCAAGTCAAGGCAGAAATTTGTGTCCAAGGAAAGATCGTGCCTTCGAGTGAGGATTCAGTGGAGCATGTATCTGCTCTTTCTTTTGAAAATCTATATTTCCAAGCTGCAGGCAATGTTATTGCATGGGCGTTGAGAAACGCTGTAATTATTGTTCCTACAACAGTTTTGCTCCTCCCTGTTTCCCTGTGCCCGGATTGAGTGAATAAGAGGCGGATATTGTTGTGTGGGGACGGGGTGACGCCATTCCCAGAAAATTTCGCCACATTTCAAAGCTGCAAAAATTTTTCAAAAAAAGGTTGAATTCCTACACACAGGTCAGAATTGTCACTCAGGTTGAGCCAAAAAAATTGTGCCCAGTTCTTGTGGCTACTGTTGAGGAGTTTTAGATTCGATTATCTCGGTTTTTACACAGTTGCATAGGTCAAACTTCAACTCAGAGGTTGAGACCGTGTTGAGTCAAATCTGACCATTGGTTGATGATCTTTAGCGGTGGAAAGGCAAAAAATTGTTTGCTTCAAAACAGCAACTCTTTTATTCTCTAGCAATGTCAAAATTAAGTACATTTCCGAAGAGAGGATTCTAGTGTTGTACTAACACTATTTCTGCATTTTAATCCGGGTTAATAGTGTTGTTTATTTATAAGGAAACACTGGTAACCCATTAAATTTATAGAGAACATTCCAATATGACCTTTTTTCCTTTTTCAAAACTCACTTGTGACATTTTGACATTGCTGGAGAACATTTCAGCTTTTTTTGAGGCAATAACTTCTTTGCTCTTTCCAGCACCATAAATCAGCAACCACCTATCATATTGATTCAGACGAGGTCTCAAACTCTAAGTTGAAACCTGATCTATCAAACTGTGTGAAAAAGGAGGCAATCGAAGCAACAGCTCCTCCACCGTAGCAACACAAACGGAGCACAATTTTTTGGGACACCCTGTATAGAAAACTAAATTGAATTGATGAAGTGTTTCTTTGGTTAGTCAATGGACGAGTTCAAACATGAAGTTGCTGGGTTATGAACATGCTAAAGGAATTGAATCAGCATAAGACAACAAGGTATACCCTATCTGTCAAAATTCGCTGACAACGCACATCAAAAATCAGGGCTTTGATTGATCGATTGCTTTTGATCACATGAAACTGTGCTTTGTTGTGCTTTTGATCACATGAAACTGTGCACCATAGGATGCCATAGGATGTGAACTAAAGTACAACCAAAAACTTTGTAGAGTTAAAAGGTTTTTGGTCATAGAACTGCCATTTTTTTTCCAAAATGATACAGACTAGATATCATTCGAAAGAGTTTAGCGAACGGAACTTGATTCTTGCAAGAGTTGGAAAATTTTGTTTAAGGAGGCTTTACTCCCTTGGGACATTGACAAAGTTTTTCATTTCTCAGGTTTTTCCTACCTCTTATGCATCATTCGAATGTGCAGGTCTTCGTTAACAGTAATGAAGTTAGATTTTGCATAAAGTAAGTGGTTTGACCATTGCCTGTCACTGAATGCAACAAGGACAGTTGTTTTTCTCCTGTTCCTTCTCTCATAAAAGTTGACAGAAATAATATTAAACCAAGGGGGTACATGACTTGCGGATGGACGGGGTCTGCCGCCCGGTTTTCAGAAAGGTACCCTCTTCTAATTACCGAAACTTGCTATCATACGCACTTTTATGACGAATATTGGCGAAAAATGACCCATTTTTGGCTATTTTTCGCCAATTTCTGCACATCCCACCCATGTTTATGAAAAATCTGCCGAAAAAGGCACCCTTGTCTGGAGAATTTTGGCCCAAAAACCCACCCATATGGGCGGCACATACCCGTACCCTCAACATGTTATGTATCCCCCCGGGTTTGACCAGGGGCTATTTCGAAGCTCATTGTTTCACATGAAACGACTCTTCCGTATTCTGCTTACATGTTCCTAATCAGAAGGCATTACAATTTCATATGGAATCAAAATTTTTTTACAGAAAAGATATACAAAAAACTTTCGAAAATTCTGAAAGGACTAAAACTCCCCAAGTAAAAAAATTCAAACCTCTTGCAGGATTTAAAGGCAGTCTGTCACGCATTTGATTGGGTGATAATGACAATACAAAGAATAGGAAATTTGAATGGCTGATGATCCTCTGACTTTCTACGGCCATAAAAAGTCAAGAAGATTAGCCCTCCTTTGTTCAGCTTCACAAAGAAATCCGTTGTGTTGATCTCTGATTGAAGCGGCCAATCAGATACGTGACAGACTGCCTTTAAACTGCGCTCGCTTAACTCTTTTGAATGATATCTAATATGCATTATTTTGGAACATTCAGGTGAAAAACCAACCCGTATGAGCGGCATGTCCATTATCAAGTACTTAGCAATCAAGTATTCCCCCTCTGGGAATAAAACATGACAGTTTTCAATATCATTGCTTTTATTCAAAGTCTTTTTGTTGAGGCCCCGTTTACACGATACCGTTTTCATTCCATATCGGATTGGCCTCCTGTTTACACGAGAACGCACCAATCCGATATGCTTCATACCGTTTTTGCGTTTTCAAATGAAAACGCTCTGGAAGTGGCATGAAACCAATCCGATACGAAATGAAAATGGCATCGTGTAAACAGGAGAAATTTTCATATCGGATTGCCTTACCCAATCCGATATGAAATGAAAACGGTATCGTGTAAACGGGGCCTGATTCACCCAGCATGATAATGGAAATTTGTGAAACGAAACAGCTTTGTTGAAAAGGTGTACGTATCCAAACTCTTCTTGGCGAATAAATCGTCAAACAGTCAAACTTCAAGATAAAATCTTCTGTTTTTTGGTACAAGCGTCGCCCGGCTTTTCAGTTCATCTTTCTTTTCTTTCAAGGCCACTTGCACAAGTCCTGTTTTCTGCACCTTTGCCGAAATTTTAGTGCACGACCTTTACGAATTTCTGCACCGTATTGACTTGTCGTTAAACCGACGAATAGATTATCTATCTTATCGTTGTTAAAATGCTTAATTGTAAAAGAAGGTAATGGATTTGTAATCAAACTATATGTCGCTCTCGTACATGAAGAAATACTGTATGACTTACCTACATGCATGGTGGTAATGTGGGAATCCGGGATTTCTGCAATGATTTGGGAGGGGGGGGGGCTGTCTACATTAACCATTCCAAAATTTTGGATTCTGATGTATGTAAAGTACAAACAGGCCTTATTTACAATGGTGCTGTGCAGTACATTGCCTTGACGGTGATGTCGCGTGGTGATGTTGTCCTCTGACTTTGCAGCCAGAACCATCGGGCGTACAGGGCTCAATCCCAGGTAGAACTCTACCACTTGAGCATCATGACAAGGAGCCACAGACTCGATAAGGTAATCTCAACTTCTGCGATCGCTGGGCTTGGCGCTGAAACCCCGATGGGGTTGTTCTTCCATATGGATATGTAGCTATATCATGTGCCCGGCAGGGGGTACTTGACTGTAAACTAGACTTGACGTGAATCTGGACTTCGACAAAAGGGCCCATTTGTATGACAGAATTTTTCAAGAATTTCGAACCCTTTTGCATGAATTTTAGGAGGTTTTGTAACCATACAAGAACCTATACTGATTTTGCGAACAAAGACACCCAAAGATAAGAACCAAAACAGACTTGCTTAATCCCATGTTCTTATGAGATAGTACACTTAATTAAGAAATTTCATCATATTAGTGTAAACAAACTCCCAACTATTGATAATTGAACACCCCTAACAGTTTTCAGGGACATATATCCAAATTGTTTTATCAAGCTGTATGGTATAAATTGCTTTGTCAACAAAAAAATACCATACCCTCTAATATTTGAATGCAGTCATTCTACCCTTAAGTTTATTTGACACTTACTGCATAGCTACGTCCCGGGGGGGGGGGTAACTTGAGTTTCAAAGATACGGGGTTGTGCCATTCAAATCGTAAAAGTATGACCCATAAATCTGGAGAATTTCTGAAAATCAATCATACCCATAAATCCGGGAATGCCAAAAAATGAATTCTGACAGAAAACTATACCCATAAATCCGGATTCTATTATGAAAGAGGTACCCTAAAAATGGCACAAACCCCGTACTGTAGACAAGTTAAGTTACTCCCCCCCCCCCGGAGCTACGTATTCATCATGGTAACAATTGTCCTTGCGATAAGAACAACACCTTGAAAATGTCATAAGTACCTCGTTTATAAAAACCTAGTCGTTCTGTTTTTTAGAAAAGTATGTTCTTGTTTGTTGAGTTTTACTGTAGTTGTCCCATCCCTTATGTTGCATTCTACCGGGTGAGCCAGAAAAAAGTTCCCACTTTTGAACATTGATAATACCAAGACTATTACACGGATTTGAATCATTAAAACCCTAGGTAAAAGCCGAAAGATCTATACATTTTTCTGATTTTTCTTACTGTCCTACCAGCACTAGAAGTATTGGTAAATTCAACTTTATGAAAATTTCATGGTTGCCAAATGACGGAAAAAGAGCCTAAAACGTTGATAGTCGTGAGGACTCTATTCACACCGAACAATAGGCCATGGGCGTTTCACCTCCATCAAGAGTTATAAGACATCGATTTTCAAACAAAGACGAAAGATTTCAATCCCATGGCAATAAATGTACAGAGGATATCTCTCACCCATGAGAAGTTATATTTCCTTCATCATTCTGTGTTTTTGGCCATTTTTCAGTCATTTTGGAAGCATCAAATTTTTGTAAAATTGAATTTACCTTTATCTGCAGTGCTGGTAGGACAGCAAGAAAAATCACAAAAATGAATAGATTTTTCGGCTTTTAACTAGAATTTGAATGATTCAAATCCGTGTAGTAGTCTTGGTGTTATGAATTTTTAAAAGTGGGAACTTTTTCTGCCGCATCCGGTATGCCACAAAAATATTTAGCTACCGAAAAGGTCCATAATCAGAACGATCAGTATTATGGATTGGAACCCTTATTTTGGAATTCTCTGACTTTCAATGACAACTACTCCATTTTTAAGAATCTACCGGGTGAGTTAAAGAATGTTTACCCGTTTGGCAGGCTGTGGAATAAAAAGTATGTGGCCGATACTCAAAACTGAAATGCTACATTGTTTGCTAAAATCACTCTTCTTATAATTTACTTGCCATTGAAATTAAAGTTCAATTTCTGAAACTGGTAATGCATTGACTTTTTAGAATATTATTTCTTTTTGAGTAAAGAGATTATTATTTTTTTTAATTTTGCCCCATCACCTGTGTGCAAACAAACGGAATTTCTAGGTTGTCCGTGAACCACTGGTCGCGAATGCTAGTCGGAAGGCAATTGAAAAAAGTCAACGTTCAGAATAGAAGAACAAGGACAGATTTTGCAATACAATAGCATCAGTTGCTTTGTTTCACACCTCAATTCAAAGCGATTAGAGACTGCAAACAAAGGAAATCCTTTCAACCAGTAATTGAAAACAAACACGGCCGCAAAAGTTGCTTCGAAACCAGTACGGCAAACTCTCGCACGGTGCAGGCGATAAGAGGTTTTTAAGAGAAGTTATGAGCTTAGGACAAAAGAAGAACGGTAAATCTATAGTTCTGTCGGGTGGATTTTGTTTATTTGATTTAGGAGCTAAGGAGAAACTGTTTACATTTGAGCAATAAATATGCAAGAATTGTAATCCCCTCTGCTCGGCCTCTGAATCACGTAAACAAAATCCACCAGAAAGAACTATCCATTTACCCTTCCTCTTTCATGTTAAGGACATAGCTTCTCTTAGAAACATCCCTTCGCCCGCACCAAGTGAGAGTTTACCGCACTGGTTTCAGGGAAACTTTGCGGCTACGTTTGTTTTGAGTTACTGGTTGAGGGAATTTCCTTTGTCTGTATTCGCTAATCGCTTTGAATTGTGGTGTGAAACAAAGCAACTGATGCTATTGTATTACAAATTCTGTCCTTGTTCAATAGAGGCAATAAACTGTACTGCCGATCATGTGTAAGAGAGATTCGTGATGTAATGTTAGCAGGCCTCATAAAATGACATTTAGGCCAACACCACACTGGTAAAAGTGAAACGAAATGGGCCACAACTTGCAATGCAACGAAGGTAGGCGCATCTAGTATTCAGCATTACTAGGATGGTTGGTTTTAGGTACCCTTTTTCATAGCATCTGGAAACTCGTATGAAGTGCATAAAGAAGAAATGACCCCGTCGGGGCAAAACCGCTGACTGAAGATGAAGGCGAAGTTGCGGTCGCAGAGCTAGCTAGCTAACTGGGATCGCAGAACTAGCTAAGCACTGATCGAGTCGGCGACCCCTTGTCATGACGCTCAAGTGGTGAGGCCCTACCGAGTCTCGACCCCAATCCGCCTGACTATTTTGGCTTCCAAGTCAGAGGATTACACCACTGCGCCACACCACCTTCAAAAAATATGACTTCCGAAGAATAAACAGAGAGGCGTTGAAGTGGGAAGCATATATATGTGTGTGTTGTTGGCTAGTTACGGTTCAGAGTTCGAGAAGGAAGTTATGCTATGATTTTCTAAGGCTATATGCCGTTTAGTAAACAGCCAATGACGAAAGTCGCTAATATTTAAAACTTTTTTATATATTGCTACAAAAACTTCATAAGACTGCGTGGTTATTGCCATGCACGAAATGAGGTCCCCGGTAGCAACGATTCTTCGGGGTCTTAGTATCAGTTGTTTCATAAATCGGATTCCGTTCCAGTCAATAGTGCACACTATAAAGGTCCGGCGGGGAACATAGATATTTTCAATCGGCTACAGGCAGCTTGAGACTGGCAAGGACGAGCACTGTTGCAGATGCCACAAATAGCTGGTCTCTGGTCTGGTAAGTTATGTACATTTATTACTTTGGTAAGATTGAAATGTTAGAGTTCTTCAAGCAAAGATAACTACTTTTTATCTCCGACTTTTTGGCTTGTCATCTATACGCATACACAAAAAGTCAGAGATGTCGGAGATGTTTTCATCTTTAATTCGGTGAATTCTGTTTGTAAAGAGTCCTTGTTTGTGGTGGATGTTTCATGGCAGTAACGCTCTAGGATGTCAGATAAACAAGGGAAGATTTTGTGACACAATAGCATCAGCTGCTTTGTTTCACACCTCAATTCAAAGCGATTAGTGATTACAGACAAAGAAAATTCTCTCAACCAGAAATTCAAAACAAACGTAACCGCAAAGTTGCCCTGCTGAAACCAGTACGGCAAACTCTCACTTGCGGCCGAAGGGAAGTTTTTGACAGAAGTTATGTGAAAGAAGAAGGGTAAATCTAAAGTTTTGTCTCGCGGATTTTGTTTACGTGATTCAGAAGCCGAGCAGAGGGCATTACGATTCTTGCATATTCATTGCTCAAATGTAAACAGTTACTCCTCAGCTCCTGAGTCAAATGGATTTACCCTTCAGCTATAAACATGAGCACATAACTTCTATTAAAAGCCTCCCTTTGCCAGCACCAAGTGAGAGTTTGGCGTTGGTATCAGGACAACTTTCCAGATACCTTTTGTTTTTAATTTCTGGTTGAGAGAATTTCTTTTGTCTGCATCCGCTAATCGCTTTGAATTGAGGTGTGAACCCAAGCGACTGATGCTATTGTATTGCAAAATCTGCCCTTGTTTCTCCAGTCAAAAGTGCACACAATAAAAGTTCGGCAGGGAATATAGTTATTTTCAATCGCCTGCAGGCACCTTGAGACTGGGAAGGACGTGCACTGTTGCAGTGGTTGCACATCTCAAAAATAGCTGCTCTTTGGTATGGTAAGTTACATGACATATTACTTTGGGAAAATTGAAATGTCTGAGTTCTTCGAGCAAAGATAAAAACTTTTATCTCCGACATCTCGGCTTGTCATTTATACGCATCAAACGAAAAGTCAGAGATGTCGGAGGTGTCTAGATTTTTCATGGCGGTAACGCTCTAGGATATTAGATAGCTTCAGGGATTTTGCTCTAACTTTTCGTTTAATGAAAATAGGTAAAAACCAACAAATCGGAGCAAAATCATCCAAGCTGTCTTAGGTCTGGTTTAAACATCACATTTCGGCCGTGTCTCAATTTCATAAATGCAGCTAAACATTTCCAACAGGCAATTAAATCAACAGTCAACAGTCCGTTTCAAATTGCTAAACGGCAGGAGCTCTGCAGTGTTAAACAGCAAAACCGCGACTAGATTTAAACATCGCTTTTCTGCCGAGTTTAATTTATGGTTCGTGTTTTCTTGTGTGATCAGCTATTGTCCTAGTGCATTTTGAAAAACAGGCTGTTTTAACCATCATATTTTCATTCCGATCGGAAACTGCAAACGGGCATGGCGCGAGCGGTGAAGCATGGGGGCGTGGCACTTGAATTTTTGAAAATTGCAATGCACTGTCGGCACTTTCGTAACTTGCTTGTCATGTTTTTAGAGAGCTTTGTCAAATTTGGAGCCAGTCAGAAAGGTGTGGTCCGTAAAAATGTTGCTTGCTTCGCTCGCTGTCGGTACTTCGACAATTTTTGTCCCCTCCAGCATTTCTTCCCTGTCGCCATTTCTGACTGCAAAAGACAATACTTAGCACAGATTCAGCTGATTTATTTCAATAATAGTATTGTCAGACACGGTAAAGATATGATCTTTAAACTGGGCCTAGAAGCAAGGACTTTTACAAATGAGATGAACTGAATTTAAATGAAGACGTCTTCTCTGAGATCTCTTACTTCTCGTTTGATGAGTATAGGCGAAAGCCAAAAAGCGGAGCTTAAAAAAGGTTCTATTCAAGATTTCGGACATCTCCGACAACTCCAACTTTTCGGGGTCTTCAAGACCGGGTCTTGCCCATTTCTTCCGGATTGTTAGCTTACATGTTTAACATAACACACTTCACTTTACATTTAGAAGTAGTTTTAGGTTCTTGGATTGTTTACAAGTATCTTGGTAGGGCTTCACTACAATGCAGCTTAGGTTGGGTGGCAGTGAGGGGTTACGAAATCCAGTAATGCAACAAAATCTTCAATGAAATTCGCTTAAATATTTCGTAAGATAAGAATCAAACAATGGCGACGCCACAGGGTGGACAGGGGGACTTGCCCCTAAAATCCCAAAAGTCAGCAAAAATTGTCAAAGAAAACTGATCTTCATTTCCGACACGCACCCCCATTTCACCTCATTTTTAATTACGGCGCGAGAAAGTTTATCCTGGGCCACAGAGATTTCGTATGAAAATGCAACTCCTGTATGCTATAAGAGCTTTGTCAACGACATGAGGACAAGGCAAGCCTTGCTGTTCCTTTCATTTTCAGATAGTGTTGGACAGATTCAAGATGAGGATTCTTACAGTTCTGTTTATTATTGGCATTGCTACCGTCACATGCAGTAAGTATTATGTCATAAAAATCTTTTGGTAAATTGAGTATCTCGGACAGGAACACTGAAAGGAACACACGGGGGGGGGGTATCTCGACCTATTTTCTGACAGGGACGTGCCATTTTGCCCGAAAAATTGGTACCCATAATTCCGTAAATTCTGGTGGATTTTAGGGTCATAATTCAATAAATCGAATGAAAATCTGGGCCATAATTCCGGAAATTATGAAAAATCCCCTGAAAAAGACACCCATAATTCCGTTAAATGTCTAAAAATTGTGAAAATGCTACCCATAATTCCGTAACGGTTTGAAAAAAGTACCCCCAAAAAATGGCACGTCTCCGTACCATGAAAAGTACTAAGTTACCCCCCCCCCCCGAGGAGGAACACTTTCAGAGTCTCCTTGTTGTCTCTGTGATGTTATAAGAATTTTGATAATGTATTCTAGCCTTGCATCTGTGAGGGCTCTTGCCTACCCCCTGGTTTACCCCCGGGTAAAATTTTGATTAAAAGACACTAAAAGGGGCTAGACTCGTGCAAGAGAGAGAGGAGGATCTTTTTGTTAAAAAGGAGTGGGGAGAGAATACGAAATAGAAAACAAACAAGCAAGTAAAGGGTTTAGACGGTAAGAAACTTTGTTTGTGTTGATGTGATTCATATGATAGCGATACAGTTGACAAATAGACGCGTTGTTTTTCATCTTGTATTCCTGATGTGATGGAAATCACTGCGTGCATGTCACACTTCTCGTCATTTTCATTAATCGTCAGCTGATTTTGTGGTGCAACAGTAACAGTTCAAAAGTGGGAGCATGCAAGGATTTCATTTTGCGAGTAGCGAATGCAAGTTTGCTGTTTTCAACCGCTGACATTCACTTGAAAGAAAAGTGAGATAAAATGGATGAAAATACCGAGAAACAAAGCAAAAAAAATCAATAACACTCTTGCCTATGTGTAAACTGAGCCATTGCTAACTCGTCTTGCGCGAATTTGTCCATACCGACAAGGGGGAAGGGGGGGGGGTCACGCTTTGTTTTCCATCACTACTTTACCAAGTTTGGACGCTCGATCCAAACCTCTGTTTTAAGAAGTAAAAAGGTTCACTGCAAGGTAGGTGAATGATTCGAGAATAATTGAAGTTGAATGCAGATAAATGCCATTTACTCATATTTAGCATACGGCTCAAATCTTTCAAATCTTTAAAAAGGTGGGCGTAAAATTGTATCACATTTTTCTTTGAATTCATGTGCTTGAAAGAAACTTTGGGTCATTTGCTGTAAATCTACCGTGGCAATTTTTTGATATATTGATTATTTTCAAAATGGCGGCATTTTGACTTATTTTGCAAGAATTTAGCGAAAATTTTGAAGAAATTAAAATCATCGTAAATCTTAAATTAATCGAGAGAAATTGATACAATCTTCAAGATAACCATAGTTGAGGAAGGTCTACAACATGGTTGGAAGCAGAAATCTGTTGCTCTTCTGGTTAAGGATTTAGAAATTTGATGACGTCACAGCCTCAAAATTAATAAATGCCACCATTTTGAAAGTAGTCAAGGTATCAAGAAATTGCCACGGCAAATTTATTGCGAATTACCTGAAGTTCCTTTCAAGCACTTTAATTCAAAGAAAAATGTAATAGAATTTTACAGCCACCTTTTTAAAAGATTTGAGCTCCATGCTCTCATATTTAGTAGAAATTCTGATCAGCAGGTCATAGTTAGTGTAGGAGATTCTGTCACAGAAAATACTGTCATAGATTCTGTCATAGAAAGTACCTTAGAAGTACTGTGATACAAATAAATAAGTGGAAACTATTAGTAAAAGTAAGTTAAGTATCCATTTAATAAAAATGAATAGTTTCTTAAGTTATGTTTCCCCAATACTGGAGTTTCTTAATTTTTGGCGATCTGAGAGTTTAGTTTCCTTTTAGCAGTTTCTTATAAAAAATGCGCGTATTTCTAGTTTTTACTGTACATAGCTATATATTGCCAACTTTAACTACAAATAAAAAAACGTTCATAGGGGTTTGAATAAAGCTGTATTTGACTCGTAAATTGTACCGGTTGGGCCAAAAAAAAACTATGCATTTTTGACAGGCGATGCTAAATCGTGCACTGGTCCAATGTTGAATATTTATGAGTTAATATTTACCTGAGATCCTAAAGTATATGCTAGTAATTTTCGTGCATTTTTATTGTTCCAATTATGGGACTATAAAAGAGTTTCTTACAATTTTCACTGTCGAAAACACTGAAAACGGTCAAAAAATGTTGATCAAATTTTCTAAAGACTCAACAGATGAATGGACAAGGAAAGAACGTTTTCGCAATGATTCGAGGATTTAGAAATTGATTAAACTCCATGTTTGTTTGACTAATCATTTCGCTTCACTACTATTACGCAGCACTCATTGACTACAGGGTGTCTCAAAAAAATTGTTCAACGTTTGACTAAATATTGAAAAATAACGACAGCATGATCAGACTCAAAGGAAGATAACTCTGTCCCTAAAATTACGAAATAATTTTAGAGACCAGAATCTTGCAGATCGGTTGAAAATTCACTGAGTTGCGAGCTTTCAAATGTCAAAAATATGCGATGGCTTAAACCAGAGACCCCCAGATTACTTGCAATGCAAAAAAACTCGAGGACCGAGGTAAAAGAAGTTTGTCTCGTGTCATATCTCTCGTTGATATCAGAGCAAACCAAATAGGACTTCCAAAGTAATTTAATCCTTCCGATCATTGTCAAAATTTACTTAACATTGCACCACTCCAGAAACAGTGTTTCAATAGATAATCGATGAGAGACTGAATCTGTTTCCTCATAGCATCCATATGCTTGAAAGTGAGGTTAACGAAAACCTGTTCAGATCCAATTTGGTTCACCCTGAAACAATTGAGAAATAACAGAAACGATAGCCTATGGGATCTTTACCAAAAATGCCATTTCGAGGCCTCTGGTTTCAGCTTTCGAATAAACCTGAACTTCAAAGGCCTGTAACTCCATCAATTTTTAGCGGATTTGCAAGATTCTTGTGTTAAAAATTAATCTCAAATCTCAGAAAAAGGGTTACTTGACCAAGTGTCTATTCAGCGTATCAATATTTTTTAGCATTTAATCAAACGTCGAACAATTTTTTTGAGACACCCTGTAGTTTTTTTTCATAAGAAACTGGTTTATAAGAAACTAGTACTAAGATGGCCAAAAATTTAAAAAATTCTAGTACTATGTCTGAGAAGTACTAAGAAACTTTTCAAAGTTAAAAGCATGGATATCATAGCAAATATATCATTGAACCTTTAGTCTTGAACAATATTAACTAACCATTTGTGTTTTCAACATAACAGAAATTGATAATTCTGCATTAAGAAACTTTTAGTACTAAAATGGACAAAATTTCATGTGAAATTGAGAAACTGGTAGTTCTATGGCCTGATCCAAGTTTCTTATAAAAAGACGTGCATTTCTCTTACCAATTTTTTCTAGAATCGTTTACCATTCGAAAGGAAAAATTCTGCCGCGAAGTAAAAACAATATTTTCATGGGCACACCCCCGTAAGAATTTAGGCCAAGTACCTCGGGCACCCAGGACCCTTTTCATAGCAATCACTAATGGTAATCGTGATCCCTAAACATGCGAAAACACCTGGACCCCATGAGAGCACCAAGTGCACCGCTGATCTGAATTTGCAAATTCTAGTTTATGCATCCGCATACAACGCTATGAATAAGACCTTATCAGACTTCTAACATGATCATCCAAACACAGATGCCAAACAGATCGAAAAAGACCCCAGCGAGGAGATAACTGAGAAGAAGGATCCTGTAGAAACATTTGAAAATGACGCCTCTGAAGATGACAGTCCTGAATATGACAACTTTGAAGATGACTACTTGGAAGACGACAGCTCGGAAGATGACAACTCAGAAGATGAAAAATCGGAAGATGACAGCTCGGAAACGGACAACTCGGAAGATGGTAACTACGAAAATGAAGACTCACAAGTTGAAACAGATGTAGAAGCAGATCTTCTCAAAAGTAAGTTCTCCTTTGTGATCCTGACCATGCGTAGATTGGTAGATTGGCAATGCTTTTATTTTTCAGCGTGTTTGCTTATGCGGAGGAAATGGATAATATTCTGTGGAGGAGGCCTCGAAAGATCGCTACCTCCTCTGAAGCAGTATACAAATATTTCCCTTCACAGCGTCTCAAAAGTAAGTCCTCTTTGTGACAAATAAGGATTTCCTTTTGAGAAATTGTGCAGGGCGGTAGCGATACTACTACTACGAAGGCCGTAGCGATAATTCAAAACCTCCACGGAAAAATGTGAGTTTCCTCCGCAGCAGTATAGGGGCTGATAAATAACTGCATGGGTATTTGGGCACTGCATTTATCTTATATTTAGCTTGTATGCTTATGCGGAGGAAATTTATATTATTCTGTGGAGGAGGCGTCGAAAGATCGCTGCCTCCTCTATGGCAGTAAACAAATGTTTCCCTGCACAGTTTCTCAAAAGTCAGTCCTTCTTTATGATCCTGACCATGGGTAGCTGGACAATGCAGTTATTTATCAGCCCCTATGCTGCTGCGGAGGAAATTCACATTTTTCCGTGAAATATCGCTAACGCCTTCGTAGTAGTATGTGTAAATGTTTCCCTGCACAGTTTCTCAAAAGTAAGTCCTCATTTGTTACCATGGGTAGTTAGGCCCTGCAGTTACTTTTCAGTTTCTATGCTTGTGCGGAGACTAAAGAACCTAAAAAGATTGTTAAAAATCACGAGGCACTTAAAAAAATGCCAATTGCTCCTTCAAGAGCAAATTCGCCCCATAGGCGTACGAGGCGGGGGGCCGGGGGGGCGGTAGCCCTCCAACTTTGGAGAAATTTAAAAAAATCAGCCCCTTTCGCCCAATTTTTTGCCCTTAGTCGGGCAAAAATGCTGGCAAACAATGGGCTTTGTGTGGGACCCCCGCCTAGATTTTTTCTTCCCGTACGCTCATTACTCGCCCGCACCCCTGTTTAAATGTAAGCCAAGTTTAACTTGACATGCAAAATCCATCATTGAGCAACGGCAGTAGTGGGGGCAAATATTGTTTATAGCATATGTTCTCATTAACTCAATAGATGATTGCACTAAAGATGGCAGCAAGGAATTTTTTACCAAGACGCATTGTGTTCTGATTACAAATCCTGAACCATTCTGTAGGAAGTCGGGAATTCGACTAAAGAAAGCAATGCATGTTGGTAAAGAAATCCTTACCACCATCTTTAGCGCAGTCGTCGCTTACGAATATGTCGACATGTCAGGCCTGGCCAGATACAGAGATGTCCTTTCACATAGCTGTCCATACTTTACTTTTGCCCACTTTATAGGAGCAATTTTGCCGACTACGTCAGCAGGTCCTCCGATCACCGCCACATTTGTTACATCACCACCAAAGCTGGTTACAACCACCAAAAAACCAGTCGTGCGTAGATTAGTTTCACAACGCAGAAGATGGGTGTCACAACGCAGGAGGTGGGCGACGCAACGCAGAAGATGGGCTACGCAACGCAGAAGATGGGTTACGCAACGCAGAAGATGGGTTACGCAACGCAGAAGATGGGTTACGCAACACAGAAGATGGGCTTTGCAACGTAGAAGATGGGTTACGCAACGCAGAAGATGGGTGACACAACGCAGAAGATGGGCAACCCAACGCAGAAGATGGGTGATCGAACGCAGAAGATGGGCGACCCAACGCAGAAGATGGGCGAAACAACGCAGAAGATGGGTTTCAGTACGCAGAAGGTGGGTTTCAACACGCAGAAGATGTTATTTTGCTCGCAGAAGATACAATGCTCGACGGAGATATTTTGCTCGTAGACGGTACTTCGCTCGCCGGAGATATTTTGCTCGTAGAAGGTACTATGCCCGAAGACGATGCCCACCAACCACAACTCCTCGCCCGACAACTAGTTCCACAAGCATGAGACCTACAAAGACGCCCGTGACGAAAACACCAACACCTACAACGATGCCTACTAACACAACACCAAGACAGACGCCTACAAAACAGCCCACAACCACAGCACCGAGAGTTACTGAGTCACCACTGCCAACTGTTAATCCTACAAATAGCACAACCGGAAGAGGGGGTGGAAACATTTAAATAGACAAGGGTTCTGTTAGATTTTTCTATCTTTTCATGCACTTAAAGGCAGTCTGTCGCGTATCTGATTGGCCGCTGCAATCAGAGCTGAACACAACGGATTTCTTTGTGAATCTGTGTATTTGAAACAAAGGAGATCTAATCTTCTTGACTTCCTATGGCCGTAGAAAGTCAGAGGTTCAGCAGCCATTCAAATTTCCTATTCTTTTTATTGTCATTATCACCCAATCAAATGCGTGACGGACTGCCTTTAAACATAGCGCACTTTGGTAATTGCACTTCCTGCGGCATTGTGTGGGTTTAACATCGTTACCAAATCCTGATCGGCTTAGAAATTGAGACATGAACACGAAACAGGCCAATCGCATTGGGTTGAAGTTGCAAGAAGTCAAAGTTCTTGCCGTGTATTACCGTCCTTCGCAAAATTAGTTTCAGCTTTTATGGAAAAATATGTGTCGAAGTGTCTTCATTATCATCATCATCATTACTAAGATTGTTATCATTATTATTATCAATTTATCTATCGTTTGATTACAACATATGATAGCTGAATAAAAGTAGTAGGTAATCAATACTTGAGATAGATTTTCCCAAGAAAACAATGGAGCTTTCGACAAAGTGGTGCAAGTCTCTTTTTTAATTTTTGAGAACCTCTATTTTTCTACTGCAGACATATTATTGCCTGTTCCTCCCTGTTTCTCTGGGTCCGGTCTAGACTTACGACTTGGAGTCAGTTGTTTCCCTTTGCAACTGGCATTAGGGAGCAGTAATTGTTAATCCTGGGTACCGGGGCGGAGGATTTTTGGCAGGGGTATGAAACTTTCTTCCATCATTTGGTGGGGGTACGAAAATTTTAAGAGCAGCTTTTGTGGGGGTACAAAACTACTTTGCTTGAAAAAATTCTGGATGAAGTAATCAATCAAAGATTGAAAGAAAAAGTTGACAGACATCTGGAAATGATGAATCACTTACTTGACCAATATGACAATTGCCTGGAACAACATGATATCTCTCCAGATATATATGTTTTATGCACAAAGACGTCTGGATAGAGTACTAAACCATTTTTCTAAAAGATGATGGGGTAGGAAAAGCAATTTTCTCTAATTGTGCTAAATTATCCTCCGCCCTGGCCCTCGTACCCAGGATTAAAAATGACCGCTTCCTTAATCTAAGGAATTTTCATCACTGCACAAAACAGCATAAACTGCAGTCTTTTGGTCAAAAAGGTGTGGCAAAAGGGCGTGGCAATTGGTTTTGCTAAGGGCGTGGCAATTAGTTTTGCATACGGTATGTCATAAAACTTGACGCCAAGTTAGAGATATTGAATCTATTTCAAGATCAGTGACTTAATGCTCGAATATATGCACTTTTAGAAACCGAATATCTCTCTAAATTAAAAGTAGACGGCAAATGCAAATGATGTCTTGGCTTTGAATCTTTGAACGCAGCTGTAAGTCCACGATCTATTCCTTGGTAAGATCGCTTGCTCAGAATTAAAGCAACGAAGACAATAATCATTATCGTTGTTTACTCACGAATCCCTTTACTTGCTAGAATTCTGGTGTGTTCTCCAAGGATTGCTGATTTGCGTTCTGCAAAGGAAAGAGAAATTCAAATCGTCATTAGAGACTCTTCAACCGCTTTTGTAATTGTTTAGACATTTGAAAGCCCGTAGCTTTCCTCACTTAGATGCAAAAATTCAGTTTTACAAGGTCTGTACCCAGGTTGTCAAGCTATAAGTAGGTTTATAGAATGGTTCATCTCGAAATCATTCAAAACAGAAACGAAAAAAAGGGAATTGAAACTATCATGAGAAACTCTTCAACTGCTTTTGCAAATGTCTACAAATTTGAAAGCCTGTAGCTCATCGTAAACTTAGATACAAAAATTCAGTTTTTCAAGGTCTGTCTTAAGGTTCTCAAGCAAGTAGGTTTATAGAATACTTCATCTTGACGTCCTTCAAAAGAGATATGAAGAAAAAAGGAATTGAAATTATCACGAGAAACTCCTCAGCTACTTTTGTAAATCGTTACACATTTGAAAGCATGTAGCTTTTCTTCAACTAAGATACAAAAATTTCGTTTTTCAAAGTCTGTACTAAGGTTCTCGTGCTACAAGAGGTTTCTGGCAAACTTTATCTCAAATTATTCAAAGTCAGGATTGAAATCGTTAGATCAAATTTGCTGCCAATCCACTTCCAAATGAGTGAAATCATGCAGCAGGCTTTTCATACAATGTATGTTGTATGTGCAATAAGACAGATAGATTTTGATTATGATAGATTACTTGTTAGTAAATAAGGTCAAAATGTTAGGCCTGTTTTTACAAGATTTTGGGATGAAGCACCTATACAAAACCGCTATTACCTTGAGGATATATAAAAAATTTGTACAATCTTTTTAAAAGATTTGACCTTCAATGAGAAATATCTTTCTTTGGAAAACTGACTCTTGCAGTTGTGCAACATAATTTCTATGTGTATGTATGTGTCAAGTTGCCACAACAGCAAAACTTTACAATGGTTGAAATATGATAGAATAGTTTCAATATAAAATACAGGGTGTCTCAAAAAAGTTGTTCGACATTTGATAAAATATTGAAAAATAAGGACAACACGAACCAGCTCATGGAAAGATAACCCTGTTCCTAAGATAAAAAATAATTTTAGAGATTAAAATCGTGCAAGTCGGTTGAAAATTCACTGAGTTACGAGCTCTTGAAGATAAAAAATATGCGATAGCTGAAACCAGAGACCCCCAAGGTAACTGGTATTGCAAAAAGCTCGAAGACGGAGGTAAGAGAAGCTTATCCAATGTCATACCTCTCGTTGATATCAGAGCAAACCAAATAGGACTTCTAAAGTAAATTATTTCTCGCTCATTCATCATTCTCTAAATTTCCTTACATTGCATAAGTCCAAAAACAGTGGTTCAGATCACAATCGGTGAGAGACTGAATCTGTTTCCTCAAAGCATCCACATGCTTGACAGCTAGGTTATCGAAAACCTGTTTGAATCCAACTTGGTTCGACCTGAAACAATTGAGAAATAACAAAAACGACGGCCTATGGAGCTTTTACCAGAAATGCCATTTCGAGGCCTCTGGTTTCAGCATTTGCACAAATTTGAACTTCAAATGCTTGTAACTCCATGAATGTTTGCGGATTTGGAAGAGCTTATGCCAAAAATTAATCTTAAATCTCAGAAAAAGGTTGACTTAACCAAGGGTGTATTCAGCGTATCGTTATTTTTTAGTATTTAATCAAACGTCGAACAATTTTTTTGAGACACCCTGTACATAATACAGCATTCGAAGAACTTTGAAAAATTTCATTACGTTTTCACGTGTATGTTGACCAACTCTGTTCTTTGTGAGGAATCAATTTATAGCTTTGAATTCTGTGGCCCTAACATAGGACGTATTCTTTTTGGCATCTTCTGAAAACGGTAGAGCTAATAGAAGATAAAATCCCATTCTTTTGGTATCTAGAGAACTGTGTAGGAGACTTTCGTGACTCTATCTGTTGTTGTTGTTGTTGTTGTCGCCATTTCATCTCGTTTGTAGTCGTCCATCATAGATAAGAGTTCATCTATTTCATCGTTAAAGTGACTTTACTCAAACACCAACGAAAGGAATGATGGACGACTACAAACGAGATGAAATGGAAACAACAACAACAACAACAGATAGAACCAGGCTAGTCCCAGTCCTCACGAAAGTCTCCTACACAGTTCTCTGGTATCATTCTACTGAAAACGGTAGACTCAGCAGACTTCAGATGTCCAAAAGAATACGCCAATAGTGTGTTTGTGTTTGATTGGTATATTGGTACCAGTTCTGACAACAGTAGACTCAAAATTTATGTTTGATAGTTTGATTGACTCCCGCATTCCGAAAATGGCAGGTTTGGCAGGTTGGAAGGCCTGGTGAACCTTCTGCTCCTAAGGGCAGAAGGTTTGGCAGACTTTGGAGGGATTCTTGCTTTCATTTGTGAAAATATGAAAATGAGGCAAATTTGCTCGAGTTGCTACGGTAAAATCTTTATTCCCTTTTGCCAAGCACCAAGCTCGTCTTTCATGTTTTTTTACTGGAAACCTCGTTTTCGCGTGGATGAATCTGAAATCTGCTTTTGAGAAACTCTGTGTTTGATTGGGACTCATGTTTCCGCTTCTGCAATGTCTGCCGTATTCAGAATTTGGTAGGTTTGGAATTACCAATCAAACACACCCATAATCTTCAAGTTCATTACCTTAAATTTTCTCTTCAAAGCAGCAGTAAGCAATGGGGTAATACCAACACCGGTTTCCATTTTAGACTTGACCAAGGGTGTCCCACCAGGGCTCCGAATGACGTTTACCTTCCGTAAAGTCTTACGTAAGTTGTAGCCACTGATTGGGGTCCTGTTGAAAAATAATGAAGAAATAAATAAATCAGTGAAAATAGGAGAATCAGGTCTGGCCATTGGATCCTTTTCATTTTCCTGTTCGCCTCTAACTCTTCCACAGCGGTAAAGCCAAGGTGCATTGCATGTACAACTTACGTCGAAGGTACGCCAAGCCCTGAGCTTTCGTACGCCATGTATTTTCAGGGAGAGAGAAGCTGCTAAAAACTCAAAATCTTATTGTTTAAAGAAACGTTCAGTACTGGCCCAAATTCTTAGTTTCTTATCAAAAGAAACTGCGAAAAGATTGCGGACAACTTCATATTCATGCCAAGGTAAGCAGAGTTTCAAACGCTGTCACGCCAAGAACCGACTACGCCGATAAAAGAGTTGGGTCTACGCCGAAGATCTTCAGGCCCAAGTGCATGGAATGCACCCTGGCGGTAAAGTCTGCACGCAGGCTAGACTTATGACGATGAGTCTCTTGCTTCTCTGTGCTCTTTGACTTGATGATGGCGTTTCAGTCAACAGGGACTCATAATATTACTCTGTAAAACCTGGCCCTATTTAGGCCCAAACGTCACGATTCCTACAGTACCAATAAGATTGCTAGATTTGTGAATTACTATTGTTAGAAATTTCGATTAGATTGAAGAATTGAGAACACTCCCACAGGACTGAGAATCGAAGCAGTGATTACATCATAGTTCCATTGATGATTGAAGATAATAGGGCCAAATCTTTCACTGTTTCATTGAGTCCCTCTTGAGCAAGGTTTACAGACGAAGACTAACAATAAGAATAAGAACACCGACATTTTTGGGGACACTCGATAGTGTCCAGTGGTAAGCGGTAGTTTCTCGCACGCATTCTGAACTGGGGTAGTGAAGAAGAAATTGATAATTGGAAATAGAGAGAGTGAATAAAAATTTTAATGAATTATGAAGAAAATAAACCACGAATAGGGACACTGATTGAGAAATCTTAAAATAAAACTTTAAAGAAGTCTTGAAATTCAGAAACCAGAAATGAAAATAATCAATTAATCATCAAAAACATCCGAAATAACGGAATAAGTAGAAAACGGCGTTTAAATTCAAAATTATCACACCAACCTCTTTTCGGCGGATTTTTTCAAAGTACTTCCTGAAGTCAAATTCGTCATGTCACGCAGCGGTGTAGAGCTTTTCGAAGAAAAGCCATTCTTCACTGCTGTCTTAGCCGGAGTTTTTCTCAGCCTTACTCCCTTTAAGTCATCTAACGTCACCAACTGCACTCCTTTCCCACATGTTTTTTTCGTATGTTCAGCTTTAAAACTCACTCGTCTTAACTTCACTTTCAGCAACTGATCATCTGTGATCTGCAAACCACTCTGCGATTTTTTTGACTCTGTGTCAGAAGCTGCTTTCGTTTTACGTAAATTGCACTTTTTCTGAAAGGAAAATAAAACCTTCTATCAAATTTTCCACCTTTTAACGTGCTTGCAAACCATGTGATTGTCTAGTATCGGTTCCACATCTTAAAAAGGGTCGGTGTAAACTTCAGTGACCTATTTCTTTGAATTGAACGGCTTTTCGGAGAAATTTTAGGTATTTTGCCAAAATTCTACCATAACAAAACAGTCTTCAATATCATTGCATTGATACTTAAGGAGTAGCATTATTTTGAAATGCTAGGCCTTTTTAATGACTCGCTCAGTACAACAATACATACCATGTAAGGTTTCTGTGCTTGGTTTTGCATCAGTGGTGGGGGTGGTGGTGGTGGTGGGGGTGGTGGTGGTGGAGGAGGTGGTGGTGCTACTGGTGAAGCTGTGGAGGAGCTAATTGGAAGAGGTAGTTGACTGCTGGTTGCACAACTTGATTTACTTTTATGCATGCATGTGCACATGGTTGTTGTCTGTAATGAATGAAAGAGTAATGGAATAGTTAGATATTAAAAGATGATAATATATAAAAATGCTGCGAGAATTTATAATCTAAAAAATCAAAATTCAACATTGCTAGACTCATCACCAAATGCAATCCAAATGAATTTATTCAACTACACAAAGAAACCCACATATGGCTAAGCTTGAGTATCACAAATTTGGAAGCAAAACCAGAAACTCAGCCCTTTGGCAAATATTAGTTAATAGGCCATAACAAATCATAAACTAGGCTGCAATTCCGAAGATTCATGATTGCTGCGAAGCAGCCACCTATTCCTGCTCAGCGGCTTTGCTAGGCGAGATCGATTCTTGATGCTTGTATGTTTTTCTGTCTGTTTTCAACAATTTTGCAGTGACTTCGGTCACCGGCTTTTGAAATGGCATTGGAATAGTTTAAATTCTTTAACTGGCATCAAAAGAACATTTACGTCACATCTCTGTTCTCCTATTGTTAATTGACTCAAAGCCAACATACCGATTTGTCATGCATCACAATTCAATGGGTGTAAACTGCAGAATCAGGGAATGGACCTGTGCAAACAATACAATGCGCAGTACTCACCGACAATCATTATTTCTAGCTTAATCCTTTCCTTAGTTAAAATCTTAAAGAACAAATCACAAGAATTTTCTCCAATTTTGGGCTGCCTAGTTTTCACATTGATTTCTTGAAACATCCATAATCTGTAAACACACCAAACTGGATTTAAAACAATAGCTACTATAGCACCTGGTGAGTAAAAAAAGTTTACCCATTTGATGGGCTATGAAATTTAAAGATATGTGAGCGATGTTCAAAACTGAAATGTTAATCTTTCAGTCAAAGGCAAAGATGAGAAAGGGGTTTGTACGGGAATCGAGAATTCCACATTCCATGGTTTATGTTGCATTGAAGTTTACATGGTCTATTTATGAAAATGAATTTTGATTTTAATAGGAAATGAATCATGGACTAGACTCAAATCTGGAATCTTTGTTTCCAAACATGTACCTTATTGGCATTTTCCCAATTTCTGGGTCTAACTGATTAGTGATTATAGCCAACAAAGTTTTCTCATCTAAGTTGGCCTTTGACTGATAGATTAACATTTCAGTTTTGAATATTGGTCTCATACTCTTTACTTCATAGTCCAACAAATGCATAAACTGTTTTTGACTCACCTGGCAAATGAGACAACGAGTTAACTCGTGGAAAAGACTTTAGAAAAGAGGACTTGATTTTTTGTGATTGTGCAACTTAGCTTCTTTTGTACATCTTACAAGAGGAACCTTTTCACCTTCCATCTCATAAAATGACTATAATTACAGTATGTTGTGTAAAGAAGCTGTTTATACCTTTTCTTTCAGATGCTGATTTAGGTCTGCAACTTCTTTCTCAAGCAGTGAAACTCTCAAAACCAGATCATCATAGTTTTGTAAATTCTGCATTTGCAATGATGGTCCAGAAATGAGAGATTTTAAAGCCTGAAACAAACCAAAATATGATTAGCTCATGGATCAACTTCTTCATCCAAAACAATATTATGCCTTCTTGTTTCTTCCTGCCATTCTGGTGTGGTTGTGTGGTGACCATGCATTTACCAGCCTGGTAACTTTGAAAATAGTTTGTAGTTTGAGGGTAATTTTGGAAAATAGTTTGTAGTTTGAATCCATAATTCTAAGAAAAAGTTTGAGATAAAATCTGTACAAACTGTCTCCATTTGAAACTTTTGGATTTACTGTTATAGTTATATAAGTGATCAACTGTTTGGACTATGTAAGTGAATGGGGGATTGCTTTACCCTTATACGATCTAGTAAATATATACAAAAGAAATAGACAAATGATCCTAATGTATTCTTTGCAGCTTGTCAACATGGTTGCAAGATTTTGAATTGGCTGTCTGTTGTCAGGCTTTGCATATGAGTGCTGATACTTTGAATATGCAATATTTTGAAGGTGTTGTGGCGGATTGGTGTAATCCTCTGAGTCTGTAGCCAGAACAGTCAGGTGGAGTGGGTTTGATACCCATTAGGACCAAACCACTTGAACATCATGACAAGGGGATGAAGACTCAATTGGCGCTTAGCTACTTCTGCGATCCCAGAGCTTTGTACTATAAATCCAACTTCACCTTCAATGTCAGTGATAATATTACTGATATGTTTAAGGGTGCATCAGAAGTTTCACTATACAGTACTTTCTCAATTTTGTATTTTAGATCTACAGCAAATAGTTTGGTAGATGTGACATGAATAGTATCATCAACAGTAATGTGGAGGAGCTCTTTTGCCTCTTGACAACAATTTTTGCTTCTAATTGACCTATCAAAAAGACATTGAAACTGATGTCTATGTGATACCACCCTGCAGACTATGGCACCTTTCAACAAGATCTCTGACGGTGCATAAGAAATTTCTTTTGTTCTCCATGTTCTGTTTGAAAAGCCTATTGAAACCATAGTCTGCACAGCTGTTATGAAAGAGAGGCAAAAAGAAAGGTATTTCTACCTCAACTATTCTCTTTCCCAGTTTCAAAGGCAAGAGGCCAAGGTTTAAGAAGACTGAAGTCATTTGCAAAACAGGGGTCTCTGTTTTTGAGCTTGATTTGAATTCAGAATCATTTGATCCTCTTGGTCCATTAGTCGTTTCCATTTTATTCAATTCATTTTCGAAATCTATCTTCACTGCCATTGGATCTTCTTTCAAGTGCGTTCTAGCTTTCCAGTCTGCTGGAGCCGTAGCAACGATAAGTCTCTCCTGGCCTTCACATGCAGAAATATCCTCTTTGAATTTGTAGGGCGGCAGAAACTCCACATTTTCTCCTTGGTCAGTATTTTCATGTCCATTAGGACTGCATGATTGTTTGCTCAGTTCATCACTTGTAACTTTCAAATATTTCAAAATTGTCTGCAGGGCATTTGAGATCGTTGACTTTCTCTGCAAAACAGAACGTTGTGTTACCTTTAGGCCCGGTTTCGATTTTTTCTGCAAAGCGACCTTCTGCTGCAGCTTCTGTCTCGAAACGAGCCGATTCTTTCTTGCCCTTGAAGTAGGCATTTCAGTTCGGTTATCCAATCTACATCAATCAGAAGGTTTTCTGTTTTGTCGTAAAATGGAAGTGTTCACAGGTAGATTCTTATTTCTTTTGCTCCAAATACATCTCGGTCAAACGAACCGCCAAAATTCGAAGTGACAGCAGCAACAGGAACAACTGCTCCTTCGCAGTTGCATAATTTCGCTACAAAAGCTGAGAGATTGGCTCTGTTTTTCAATTTTTTTCAGGGCCAAGCCAACCCAACCCAAGGCCAAATAACATATTCAAATAACATCAAATAACATAACATGCACACAAAGACGAACAGATTGAGACCGAATTCCAGGACCTGGTGTTGCTCATGCTGCTTATCATAGAACCTTATCATAGAAGCCGGGTAGGCTGGGAAAAGGACCTAAAACATTCTCACTTTTGTTTTAAAAATTAAGCCATAGAAAATCGGTAAAAATCTCCTCCACCCTTGGGTGGATGCTACCTGGTTGCAAGAGCCAAAAGGGTTGGTGGATGAAAGAAATGCATTGCATTGCAAAGGTCTTATGGTAAAAAATCTGGCAAGAAATCTGTTGGACATAGGACTTTTCGAACTGTGTTAGGTAGTTTTGTATTGTCTGGTCTAGCAAATTTTTAAATTGCGAGACACACCACAATTTGTCCATCTTTCATGCCTCTTTGTTTGGCACGCTGTGACGTAACAAGAACTTCCAGAAACACGAGGAGGAGAGGGTCTGGAACTAGCTGGCATCTGCGCCTGCGTAACAAGGTTGCACGTTGATTTCGGCCTTTTCATTTCTGCTGAAGACAAAATGGCACCTAAAGGGGCAGCTAAAGGTTAGTCGATCATAAGAGGGTAAAATTGTAAGGTTTAGTACACACAAATATTGAGAAGTGGTCTTCAAATGTTAAACTTTACTATTAATGACAAAATGACAATTTTTATGGGCTCTTTAAGCAGAAAATAGCGACTCCATTTTATTTGTGATGATGGGCGATAGGCAGCGGATGATTATGATGGGCCTAAGAGAACTAAGCAGGCCAGACCCTTACTACTTGAAAAGAGGAATACATGTACAAGTTTTTAGATTTTTCAGTCATTGCCTGCAATGATGGCAGGCAGTGGCAAAGCCTGTGTAGCTCCGTCACTTCGGTCAGTGGAACCAGACAAAAGGGTTTAAATTTCATTTGTTAGGAGAAAAAACTCAAAAGCTGGCAAACTGAATACTGATAAGTGAGAAATTCCACAAGTTCTTGTTAGTGTAAGATGACACAGAACAGAAAAACTAGCCAAGTTGGTTTCTAATTGACTCACACTGCAAAGTTTCGTCTGCCCAGAACGGAGCGGTTTCAAATACAATCCTTATAGCTTTGCTCTTTATCTGGATGGCTTGATGCAGCAAGGATCCAGTATGGAAAGTATGGCACATGCACACCCGAGATTTTTGGTTGTGTCACGAGTTGCACACCTGAGTGATTTACAACAAAAAACAACAGAGCAGGATCTGTGTGTAAGCGTGAAAATTGGCAACTTTGAGCCCCTATAGCTCAACTGATCATCATCATGGGATACATAAGAACAGCATAGACGGATCAAAGATTTGAGCAAAAAGTGAAGAATAAGAGTGCAATTATGAATACTGATATAAGAAATTTGGCAATTGCTTGAAAGAACTCTCTTCTTGCAGGCCTGTCAGAACCAAATTCATATTGGGAGGGCTGAAACGACGTGTGAGGAAAAATGGGGGTCCGGGGGCCTGCCCCAGGAAAATTTTTCATGACCACGCCCTTTAGATCATTGGAAATCGCCCCATTTTTGGAAAATGTGCCATCAAGGGAAGCAAAGGATCATAAGTAATGGGAGTCTTTTCAAATTTTGAAATTTTAGACTTCTATGACATGGAAAGATATTGCATTTTTGATAGATACTGGTCGCTTCCTCAAATATCTACAAGTTCAAATCTTCATTCCTACAGCCTTTGCTATTACAGCCTTTTTCACCAACAAAATCATCTATCAAACTTCAGCCAATTATTGGGCTGAAGGCCCCCAAGCCCCCTGCTTCCGATGGGCCTGATTTAAAAAGTTTCAAGATGTGCACACTTGAAGTGCCCACTTACTAACCGTTGCGCACTGCACACGTCAAATTTTCTTCGTGCACACCCGAGATCTCGTCGAAAGTGCCGTACTTTCCATACTGGGCAAGGACAAGAATAATGCGAGAGATAGTCGATGCAAGGGGCTGTTTAGTAAGCTGCAGTGGAGATCTAGGCGCAAATGCGGTATTTAGGGTTATAATCTGCGCACAAATAGCTTGCGATAGAATTCTTCTGTGCAAATTTTCGGAGTTAAAACCAATGCTCACTACGCATTGAAAAAACTTTACAGTCTGGTCCCTTCTTCCATAGCAGTATTCAGAATTGTACTCTTAGCGTCAATCCTTTTTTCTCAAATCCTTCATCCATCTTCACATTTTCCTGTTGTTATGATCCTATGATAATGTTCAGTTGAGCAAGGGAAGCTCAAAGTTGCACTGCTTTTGCGCTGTTGTTTTGTTGTGTATCACTCGGGTGTGCAACCAGCAACTCAAACAAAAATCTTGGGGTGAACCTGCCATACTTTCCATACTGGCTTTTTGGTAGATCATTGTCGTGTTTACATAAGAACAGGTTCAAAACTGTTTGCATTTACATCAGAACGGACCCAGTTTGAAGCCATCATCTCCAACATGTGCAACAGTTATAAAAAATTTGTGTGCGTCCATTTCCATATCATATCCATCCAAGAAAAATTTTTGATATAAGCTAGCTCATGTGATGAAATGCATAGTGAAACATTTCTGAATTTTTACTGTTGAGAGCACCTATGCTGCCTTCCTTCTGATGAGCTAGAAATTGAATCAGTCTGAGTTTGTCAAATTGGTCACATTGTCTCCATCGATCTTACTCCATGGGTCCATAAATGCAAAGAGCCTACTATGTCTAGCAAAGGTCCTTGGAACATAGCAATTACTTGAAGGTCCCTGGCCCTGAAAATATTTTGATTGGCAATTATATTGTCCTAGCACTCCATCAGAGTTGCAATTTGTCATGTAACGCTCATTTTATTGTCACATGACAAATTATTCTGTGGGAGATTAGCACAAAATCACAGATAAGACAAAATTTGCCAAGTTGTTGAGACTTAGCCGTCATTGTATAATGAGGCGTTGTATTGAATATTTCTTTACACTGAAGTCTGAAAATAGATTGTTTCCAATCTTCACAGCAGGTAAGGCCAAGGATAAGGCCAAGGCTACTGCCTTGAAAGCCAAAAAGACAGTGCTCAAAGGAGCTCAGTCAAAGACAAAAAAGAAGATAAGGACAACAGTCCACTTCCATCGACCCAAGACCTTAAGACTTGCAAGGAAACCCAAGTTCCCAAGGAAGTCAGCCCCAAGAACAAACAAGCTAGACCAATTTGCAATCATCAAGCATCCACTCACCACTGAGTCAGCCATGAAAAAAATTGAGGACAATAACACTTTGGTTTTCATTGTTGATATCAGGGCAAACAAGCCACAAGTAAAGATTGCTGTTAAAAAATTATATGATATTGATGTGGCTAAAGTTAACACTCTTGTGAGGTAAGTGATGTTTTCAGCATTTAGTAGGCAAATTTACAGTACATTGTTGTATCAGAAATACCCATGTTATTACAGTTTAAGGGGCCATTCCACAAATATCAAATGCTTTCAAATGCTCACATTGTCATGGTGATTCTGAAGCAGATTATGTCAATACCCTCAAAATCATCTTTCTTTGTCGATGGCACTTCTCAAACGCGAGATAACACAACAATGCAGTAAGACTTCTGGGGGTAAAAATCGATCACAGACTAACTTTTGATGAACACATTTCCGATCTATGTAGAAAAGCCGCTGCGCAGCTAAACGCTTTGAAAAGACTTGAGGGTTACATGGAATTTAAAGCCATAGAGATATTGGTTCAAAGTTTCGTCTTTTCTAATTTTAATTACTGCCCTTTAGTATGGCATTTTTCCTCTGAAAAGTCAATGAAGAAAATTGAGAAGATCCATGAGCGAGCTCTTAGATTTCTTTACAATGACTCTAACAGCTCTTACGACGATTTACTTTCCAAAGCTGGGAAATGCACGATGAAAATCAGCCGTCTCAGAACTCTTTGTACTGAAATTTATAAAACTGTGTATCAAAACTAAATCCACCTTTCATGCAGGATATTTTCAAACTAAAAGAAACAACTAGATCAGCAAGAAACCCAAATAAATTAATTCATCATAGACCAAACCAAGTTACTTTCAGGTCAAAAAGTCTCCTTTCATTAGGACCAAAAATTTGGAATGCTTTGCCCAAAGAGATCAAATTAGCCGAAAACATTCAAATTTTTAAGAGAATGATAAAACAATGGGGTGGGCCAACTTGCAACTGTAATATCTGTAGCTAGCACTGAAATATGCATATTTTATAGATATAGACTGTTAGTAGTTTAAATATTTGATTTAGATTAGTTTCTACTAAATTAATTTTAGAAGCTAGAGTGAGATCGAATAATAATAAGATGACAACAACAACAACAACCCAGTTCACCGATATCCGGTTTTTTCCGTGGAATGCCCCCTTAGATCTGCTGGCTTGCACAGTGAATTGCGTTCATATGATGAAGCACATAGGATTCCACTCACTGAAATTTATGTTGAGATCACCTATGCTGCCTTCCTACTGATGAACGTATCATCATAAAACCATCATGCAATGAAAGTGCTTTTGTGTAATGAAATGAATGTCAAATGGTATTCACAATGTAAAATGATATTTGCTAGCAAATGAGATTTTGAACTTAGCCAATTCACCTTTTCAAGGTAAGAGGTGCGAAAGCGAAAGTCTTTTGTTGTTAGAGATTTTGCATTTTTGAGTCTAAAATCTTGTTCTGCGTACAAACTTTGGTATGGCAGCAGATTTTCACTTTCATATCTGTCTTTGTTTGGAAGTTATGGCGATTTAAAGAATATGAATTCATAAGAGCTTTGACCGTGAAATTAGATGTTTGGACAAATTTTTGTCCAAACTTTGATTTCACGGTCAAAGCCCTTATGAGTTCAAATTATTCATAATGCCATAATTTCGAAACAAAGACAGATGTGAAAGTGAAAATTTGCCTCTACACTAACCTTTGTATGTAGAACAGAAACTTAGACTCACAGATACAATATCTCTAACAACAAAAGACTTCCGCTTTCGCGCCTCTAACCTTGAAATTTGGATTGTGAGTGTACACAGAACACTGCAGATTTTTGTTGAGTTATTAAAGTCATGTGTTAACCACAAAGGACATCAGGAACAAAAGTAAACCCCTTCAGGGATGTGGACAAAAACTTTCAACAGCATGTCCATATATGTTATATGTATAATATTCAGTTTGGCAGGTTAGGAGATAGCATTTCTTTATTTTCAGTTTGTTTTCTTTTTGTTTGGGATTTCCTTATATTCTCATCTGCATGAGAGAACATCCATTTTAGCTATTCTACTAGTTGAAATCAACACACTGTTATTTTACTCATTTCTCATAGAAAAAGTTTGATTTGGTGGCATAGGGAGCTTCCTTCCATTACATGTATATTACATGTAAATTTATTAAGTTTTTAGAGTATTTACATGCATGGCCCCCTGTAAAGCAGCTTCTTTTTAACTGAGGGGCTACCATGCCTAAAAAATTGAAAATGAAATGAAAATACTAATCTCAAGCTCTTATCTTTACAGGCCTGATGGACAAAAGAAAGCGTATGTGAGACTTGCCTCAGACTATGATGCTTTGGATGTAGCAAACAAGGTATGTATGTTTGCAGCCTTTGTCTTCATCTAGTTGTTGCCAAGATCATCACGGCAAGATGGTAGCGTGTGCTTCAGCCTAAAAGAGATCGAATATTCTTACTTGGCATGTATTTGCTACATTTCTATCATTCCAATTGATTTTCAAGGAGAATCCTCAAGTTTACTTGGTCATGCCCAATTGTATTTGCCTAATTTTTCTGCACAGTTTTTTTATGTGACATATTTATGAACATTTCTCAGTTCACAAGAACGAGGTCATAAAAATTTGCTACATCACACTGATGTTTATTGATGGAATAAAACAAATTTGTGCATAGTTCATGTAATAACTTATCAAAAGGGCCACCAAACGAGTAGTTTCTACAGGGACTTATGCCAACATGAATCACACGGAACTAAGTTCTTAGTCTGGTTGATAGACTGTGTTAATAGCGTGTACCATGTCGGGTGAATCAGAAATTTACCGTTAGTCTTTAAATTGTCTCAATTGGCAGGTATGTAACCAACAAAATGTAGTTTAAAGGTTAACAGTAGCTGCTGAGGGGCCAATTACAGAAGAGTTTCAGCCTGATCATAATGTTAACAGACTAAAATTATATCATTTCAAGCAAGGGTGAAATCCACATTTTGCGTGAGAATTCATAGTTATTTGCTATGCACATACTCCAGCAATTCCAGGTGGTTAGAAATTATGATTTGCGATTGTATGGTGTTTGTCAACCTGTTGAATGAGGTGTAAGTCCTAGCCCGTTAGTCAGTAGTGAGCTGAAATTTCACTGCAACACCTGGCTGCCTCTTCAGCCTTTATAAAGTTACAAATAGGCTTAAAACTTGCATATAATCTGTGCCTAGCTTTATGCAAGTTGAAACGTTTTGGCTTGCTACAGTTGTCTAGGTAGCAAGTTGTGCTCAAATGATGAAACACATAGGAATTTTCTTACTGATATTTCCATGTTGAGGATACCTATGCTGCCTTCCTTCTGATGAGCATCTTAGAAGAGTTAAGTCAGTCAGTAGTAAAGAGCAGAAACAGAAAATTGCCCAAAGTAGTGTGGTATTTGCTTAATGATTGGTATGTGCAACACAGAGGATGATGCAAATGACCCGAGTAATATGGTGCGTCTTTTAAGGTAGGACCCAAGGTTTGTGTGCGAATCGAATATTCCACGTTCCATTGTAGTCCGTGATTTATGTAACATTGAAGTTTAAATTGTCAGTTTCAGAAATTGAATTTTAACTTCAATTACAAGTAAATCATGGACCAGAGCGGAATGTGGAATCCTCTATCCCAAACATGCGTCTTACCAGAATTTTCGTAATTTTCTGGGTCAAAATGATGAGTGATTTTAGCAAACAAAACTTTTTCATCTAACTTATATAGCCTTTGACTGATAGGTTGACATTTCAGTTTTGAATATTGGCTTCATACGTTCTTTTCACAGCCTGCCAAACGCTTAAACTTTTTTCAACACACCCTGTAAACCCATGAGATCTCATCTTTAAACTCAGATCATTCATTTGTGTTTTTCAGATTGGCATCATATAAAGAGGGAAAGAGAAGTCGTTCATTCTTTATACATACTTTGTTGAAAATTAAAAAATCGTCTTTCATTTGTGGTTGTCCTCCTCAGTGGGAAGCAGCGATACACTCGATTCATGCGTAAGAACTAGTGTACGAATGGCATACATGATCGAAGTTTTACAAGGAAAATACAGCTTGAGCAAAGTCCGCTTGGTTCGTGAGATGAGAGCAATTTGATGCCGAAAGCTAGTTCATTTAGGCCAGTTTCCAGTCTGTGGAACTTTCGAGCGTGCGGAAATTCTATCGTTTACGGCAGACGCTAGATTGAGTAAAATTTTGCCTCCTGCTTGGAAAATCCGATTGACTGGATCAACTGTCCTGTTGTACAGAAAAATACCTGTGATTTCCATTGCTGATTTCCACTCAGTTGAATTTTCCGAGCTGACGGAATTTTACACAGCAAAAGACTTGTCACTCGTGATATTCATTGTAAATTCAAAGCGACAGTTTTCCCTTGTAGATAACAGATTTCCAGTCAGCTCGGAAATTCGACTGAGTGGAAATGAGTCACCAGCTTTGAAAGGTTACAGTTTGAAGGAACTTTGCATCTAAGCTAGGTAAATGGGATATGAATTTTTCACGAATTGAAGTGGTGTTTCGGAATGCGTGCAAACTGAAAAAAGTTTTTGATTATGATTCTCTTTTGAAGCAGGGTGTCAGAAAATGGTTGTGCCTTGTCTTTGTAGCTGCTGTGGAGGAGCTGTAGGCTCGATTTTCTTGGTTTTTACACAATTGCATAGGTCAACTTCAACTTAGAGTTTGCGACTATGCATCAGTCAATCTGCGCGAGATTGCCGATTTATTGTAGAAAAAGACAAAATAAGTGGTTGCCTCAAGAACAGCATTTCTATTGTTCTCTAGCAGTGTCGAAATAAAGTATATTTTCAAATAATAGACTTGCTCCAAGTCTATTCCGAGATATATCGCACTAAGGAACATAGTTAAGTAGCTATGTTCCTTGGTGCTGATATATCTCGGAATAGACTTGGAGCAAGTCTATTCAAATAACGACTCTGGTGTCATATTAAAATTTTTCAACATATTTTTTAAAGGTAGAAAATGCTCTGTCGTGAATAGAAACCGCTGCTAACCCTTTCAAGAAAGCCAAAATTTAATACGAGGCTTCGAAGCGCCACTTATTTTGCCTTTTCTCTACCATATATCAGCAGTCTTACTCTTAGTTGAAGGCTGACCTATGCAATTGTGTCAAAACACAGGGAATCCACTTCTAAGATTGCTCTCTGAAAGTAAAATCCGATCGTTTCCTTCGTAAATGATAGATTTAGATACGTTTTTCGCTTCTTTCATCAATGGCCAGATGATATGAGCGATTTTGAAAACTTTCTTTGTTTTTCCTCTGCGACGGCGCAGCGGTGTGGAACGGGAACTGCGGAGGCGCGTGACAGAATCAATAAGGAAAATGCGGAGGAGAAGGGAAGAGAAGAAAGAGAGAAGAGACAAGGGAGGAGAATTGCGCGGGCTTTTGCGAGCATCTGTAACTCTGTTTGCTGGTGCACGAGATGGCCTATTGAAAAGATGGAACCGCTTAGACAAAATTCGCAGAATGCCCCTGCAGTAACTTCATTGACGTGTTTTGACAAGTTTGTTCGATGGTAAGTGATTTTTCATTATGATTTACTTTTCATGCATGTTGAACAAGATAAAATGAGATAGGTAGTATTTCTTTTCATACAGCAGTAAATGTAATGTTTTGTCCTAGCTACAGTAGATGAGCACACGAGAACACTGTTTTATTTCGTTTTTGCTTTTTCTTGTCTCTTACATTCTACCAATCATCTTACAGGCTCAGTGAAAATTTAGCTGAAGAAAATGATGCATTCAGTACTTTGGAAGAAATAAAAACTGCCTATTTGGTCAGCGAAGAGGAGCAAGGCAAAGAAAATTGTCCAAGTGAGGAGCAAATTGGACGAATTATACGGCAAATATTCCCTGATGTAACCAGAAAGCAAAGAACTGTAATCGTATCTGGAAGCAAGAAAAGGCTTTGGGGCTACTCTTTAGGTTTACAGAAAGTAAAGAGAGCAAGTCATATCACCAAGAAGGCACTTGATGTGAAACATATTTCGTCACTTGCCAAGCATTGTCTCGTCAATCATGATGGATGGAGAGCAGGCTCCGACACATCTCGTTATGTTCAGTTACTCCATGACAAGAACGTTTGGAGAAATGAGGATAGTGTTGCGATTGTTCTTCAACTCTTTGGTGATTCCCAGTATGAAATTAGTCTTAACCATGGGAAAGTGCCGGCAGCTTTACTGAAAAAATATTATTTTATGCCAACAACAGTTGAGAGTTTGGCCAATTTGCTGAAAATTCTTTCAAAGTTAACTCTTTGCAGAGGATTTCCTGTAAAGAATGAAAAATCATCTTTGAACAGGGAGGGGATTATCATGGGAAAAGCATGTAGATGGAGAGACGATTGTGGTCCTCCAGAACTGAGACATCATTCTGTAAAATGCTGGGGTCTTGTGAGCTTTCCAAACACACTGACAAACGATAAAATGTGCAAGGAGTGTTCAAAAGTTAAAATAAATTGTCAACATAAGCTGAAGACGGAGAATGATGTGCATAAGAAGCCACATAAAAATCACAGAGAGTCATACAAGACAGCTGAAGAAAAGGACCAGAAGTTAACTAATTTGAAACATGAGTTATCTAAGAAAAAGAGGAAATTGTCTTATTACAAAGAGAAAATCAACAAATTTGAAGTGGAACTTGATAACTCAACAAGTAATGACATGGAGAACATTTTTAGTGGCATCAAGCTTGATGATGTGCCAGACCAAATGAAGATTTTCTGGGAAGGGCAAAAGAAAGCGCTGCAATGTAAAGGAAAAACTGGCTACAGATGGGATACAAGGTCTGTACTTATAAAATGCATATCTTAAAGAAAGTTCATAAACTTAATTTGTGAATTTCAATATCAGATTGGGTTTTTGTCAGAAACATTTTATGCTGACATGTTCTGCAAGGATGATGCCATGAGGTAAACTGGGGTGGACATGTAAATCCCACTTTTCTCATGTTGGTATTTAATATTCTTGAATAGAAAATAAGGTAAAAACATGTACAGTAGGTATACCTGCTGGCAATAAAATGTAATCCAGTATACCTGCTGGCAATAAAATGTAATCCATGTGCACCCCGCTGGTGTGAGAATGTAAAACTTATTAAGTTTTACAGTACTTAATAAGTACTGTACATTGAGGGGCATCTAATTTTTATCTTAGGATTATACAAATTTGTCTGTCAATTTGGAACAGAAGCCCTCAAGCATATATGGAACTGCAAAAGTCAAATGTACTGCTGCTTCCAAGTGGGAGAACACTACAAGTTTACAAAAACTCATGCACACAGGACCCAGGATTGAACAATGATGTGCAAAAGTTGATGATCCTTGAGGCTGAAAGACTTGGATTGAGTGATCAAGACAAAATGGGAATCATTGCCTTGGATGAAATGTCAATTCAGGTATGATCTAAGCTAAGAAAGACATCAATCTCCAAGGGTGTACTCCTATGAATCTCTGCTTGCTTTTCCCAAACTCTTTTTTCATAAGTCTTGAGATTTTAGGACCCAGCGGGTATTTAATTAGGAGATGGACAGGGGTCATTGCTGCCAAGTCTTCAGAAAGCTAACCCATTCTAATTGCCAAAATTTGCCTTCATACCTCCTTAAAGATAATTTTTGATGGAAGACTACCCATTTTCAAACATTTCAGCCAAACATAACCCATTTTAGAATTTACTGAAGAAGACCCTTTATCTAGGGGGCCAAAAGCCTGCCCAGATACAGCAGGTGGCACATACACCCATACCCTCAACCAGTTACAGTATGTACTTCTGGGGGTCCTCACTGTTATCAAAACACTCAATGCTTTTTTTGTTGTCACTACACCAGCTATATTATATAATTGATTAATGTTGATGAAGAAATGTTTGCTGGCATCATTCAAAATTAGGAAACTCCACTTGGCCAGGGACTTAGGAAGCATCTCAAACTTGGGGGTGCATGACACTTTGAGGGCACTTTTTTCCTTAAGAAAAAGGGTGCATTTTCTAAAAATGAAAATGGCACTTCTTTGTTTGTTGCAAAATCTTTGGGGGGGGGCACGTACCCCCATTGCCCCACCCGTTTCCTAAGTCTATGCACTTGGCTCATACATATTTCAAATATTGCATTTTAGGGGGACCTGAGAATGAAAATCAAGGGAAATGCTACTCAAATTGTTGGCATTGTGATGCTTGGCAAAGAGAGTGCTGACATGGCAAAAATTGAAAAGAAGAATGATGTGGCAGAACTTGCAACTCATGTGCTACAGTTGGTTTTCCTCAGTCATACTGGATGATTTCGTTTTCCATTTGCACATTATCCAACAGGCTCAATTTCAAGTTCAAGCTTGTTTCTTATCCTTTGGGATGCATTTTCATGGCTTTTGAGGGCAGGGTTTAGAGCTGATGCTTGTGTTGCAGACGGTGGTGAAAATAACAGAGGACTGTTTAAATTACATTTTCCAGAAAATGACATCAACATCAAGAGCTTCACTATCAAAAGGAGCCTTTTTAGCCCACATCCTTTCACTTTTGTTATGGATCCAAAGGTAATTAGTCACTTCAACTATTCAAGTGGCATTTTTAAAAGCATGCATACTGTATAAGAAATCAACTTGTGGTAGCACCAACCTGATCATGTTTAAATAATGCTTTAAATCTTTCTATTTTTACATACCATACAAAATATTTGATATTGTTTGATTCCAACACTTAACATTCAACGACCAATGTCGAAAAAGTTAAAGAGAATTGACAACTGATAAGACACACAAGTTGAAAATAGAATAGATGATCTGACTGGAACTTTCTTTCATAATGCCATGTCATTGGATCAATAAAAATAGCAGTGGCACAAGACCACTTTTAGCTGTGTCAATTGCCCCCAAGAAACTTCTACTGCAGGAACAGCTCTATTAAAGGTACATGTTTCTAAGTATCATATACAGTACATACTATACATATCCTGTAAGATTTTTCTGGTTATCTTTTTCTGTAAGGTTTATTCCATAACATAAAAGCTGTATAAACCTTATGTAACAGAGATAAACTGCCTGATGTATTTCAAAACTATTTTACAACAATTGAGGGTTTACACCAATATACTACAAGGCAGGCGATAGATTATCGAATATATAAATCACGCAAAACCTGGGGAGATAAAACCTTTAGAAATAAAGGTGCACGATTATGGAACAATCTGCCAAAATCGATAAAAAACATCACAAAAATAAAACAATTCACTGCTAGCCTTAAAGACTTTAAAATAGCGAAATATTAACAATCATAACACTTTAAATCAAACTTATCATTTTATGAGCATTTAACACTTTATCCATGTGTCTCTATTTTGACAATGCTGTAAATTTTCTACTGTATACATCCTCATATTTTTCTTTCTTTTTGCATTTTAATTTCACGGCCAAAGCTAGATAAGCTATGCTTTTCTTTGGTTGTACAGGATACAGATCTTTTCATATATACTTGTAATAGCTGTAATACCATAACACTATCACATTTTAAATCCATTACAGTGCCAATTGTTCCATTCTTTATACGGTCATTGATGTTATACGTGCACATCACTTTTGCTCCTTTCTTTAAGGCTAATTTTCTTTCTGCTGCAGTCTCTCTATTCAAAAGTGACTCAGGACCAGTGTCTTTTGATGTGTAAACACTCATTTCCCCATCAAGCTCATCAAGATATTTCAGGCCAGAGAGCATAACTTGTTCAGACAAGCAAAAATACTCAACCACATCAGACTCAGAGCAATGCAATAGTGGCCTGCTGAGTGTTTCTATGAGCTCCTCTGACTCTTTGCTCAAATTCCCTTTTGCAACATCACCCAGTAATGTTATGTACTGAGAGTCTGTCTGCCGAAATGTCTCAGTTAGAGTGACTTGATGAGGGAAAACCAAGGGCCAATTTTTGGACAGAAAACAGTACTGGCCATCATCCCAGGTGTCTGGAACAGGAGGTAGCTGCAAGAAGTCACCAGTACCAAGTACTTGGATACCTCCAAAAGGAAAACTGCAGGCTCTAGCTGATTTTAGAATTAAGTGGGCAAGTTCAAAACTCTTTGAGCTTAACTGTGACAATTCGTCAATGATCAACAACTCAACCTTTTTGAACCTTTCTACATTGGATTGATTGCTCAAAGACAGCTTTACAAGGTAATCATTTGGACCTTTTCCTTGTCCAATTCCAAAAAAAGAATGAAAAGTTGACACGCCACTAGCACAATATCCTGCTACCTCTGAATATAATGTTGTTGCTAATCCAGTTGGGCAAATAATCCCAATCTGTTTCTCCTCAAAATGATCTTTGACAATCGATTTTACAAGTGTCGTCTTTCCTGTACCAGCTGCACCACCAAAGTAGACGTTATGACCTCCAATTGTCAAATTCCGTATCAATCTGGAAAAGTAGGATTAAATAACTCAGTTGAAAATTCCGCATAAAATAAAGAATACACAGCTCTGCTTGCGTTAGGCTCCAGCAAGCAAGGTCTAGAAATGGATTAATTGCAAATGATGATTGGTCTATATACCAGACTATGCTGGTAGGAGCGAGGAGGGCAAGAAGTCGTGGGAATGCTTCTAAAATAGTTTCCATTATAACAAGAATTTAGAGGAGAGCTTTACAAGATGAGGAACATGAACAACTTACGTTTGCTCGGCTGAAAAAGTCATTCCGTTCTCTTCGAATCACCAAATTCCTTTCATCTAGCAGCCATTTTGTTTGTATGTCGATCACGTTTGTCATGGTCCGTCTTTTGTTCTAGCGCCGGATGCTGTGGCTCTGCACCAGCAAACAGAGGTACACATGTGAAGAAAATTCGTTTGTTATTCATAAGCTTAAAGAATGGTATATCTATGGCTCCTCCACAGCAACCACACAAATAGCTCAATTTTTGGGACAACGTGCACTTTCTGGAAACAAAATGACGTCATCAGCTAATCCCACAAATTGGTGGATAGCTTTTCTCTTCTGCCCACTTTAAAGTATCCACCTGATATAAACCATTTATCTCGTACCCTACTTTAATTACTGTTATCAACTCGTGCACCAACAAGACGAATCCAAAGAAACAATCATGGACAATAATGCACCATGTTTGTAGCTTGGAAATTAAAGTTGTTACCTCAATATTACCATAGTTTTCTTCGTTGTTTTCCCTTTGGCCCAAGCCTAACCAGTGCTAGAAATCAAATTCAATTGGCTCCTGTGCGTGTGAATTTTTGGTTCCTACCAGGGAGAAATGGGCTCCTACCTGGGTTTATTTCTCCCTGGCTCCTACACAGCGTTCGTTCTCATTTCAAACTATCTCTAACGACTTATTGTAAAGGGAAGTTTGAAAGGGAGATGAACGGTGTGTAGGAACTAGCTGTTCAGACACGCGGGAGCCATTTGAGTTTGATTCTTAGCACTGGTTAGGCTTTAACCGCAGAGAAAGCAACAAAGTAAAACGGTAATATCGAGGTAATAAACTTTAATATTTTTCCTACAAACGCGGTTCATTATTGCCCATGAAACAATGGCATGTTCTAGGTTGTATCGTTGTCCTTTTAACCTTGCTTGATTTGAGTTCCTGGGCCGAATTTGCACAGTTCAAATCATTGATCCCTGCCATTCCTGCGTATGATCCCATTGGGCACGAGCTGGATATACTTCAATCTGATGAATTCAACAAGGCCCACAGTTAGATCCAAATCTACTTGAATGAAGGAGAAATATCGACAGCTTACAAAGGAGTGACCACGAAGAGTAACTAACTCTGTTATTAGCAACAAAATGGGGCTTAGGCTTATCGAGATATTTCTGAATAAAGACGACAGATCCTTCAACAGCGTCCTTTGTTTGACGATCTCCACAATGGACCATTTAGCAAAAAGACCTGGAAAGAGCATCTTGTAACCACACGCTTTAGTAATAAAGTCTGATTTCATGGAACCGCATGGCGTGCATTAGAACCAGGGAGCGCCGAAAACCCTCTGTTCTTTGCGACCGCTGCTGGCACGCGATTACAGAGATGATACACTTTTTATCATCTATCAGTCCCAAGTACCTTGCCGCTTACACCAATTTTTTTGGGAGGGATCGCAAAGAGCCAGTCGCAAAAGGATATTCGATAAATAGAAATTTGGCTTTAACAGATACTGTTTTGTGCTGAAAGTTTCTTGGTTTGTTTGTTGCTTAAGCACAAGAGTTACGTCGCAGTATCTACGACTCCTGCATATACTTTTCTTGATCTGTAAAACAACATTTGGCAACCAAAAAAGTTCTTCATCTTTAGGATCATAAGTTGGAACTGTACTACTCAAGAACGAGGAGAATGCAATCGCACAAATTTTTATAGACGTGGTGCAAATTCAAGAATTTTTCCATGCAAATTGGGCAAGATCGACACTTTCTCGTCAACCTTTCGAAAAGATTCCAGTTGTCAAGCAGTAATTTAGAAAGAGAGTTTAAGTTAGACTGATTATACAAGCTTCAGATTTCCACATTGAATTGAGTGGTTTTGGCTTCGAACTGAATTCCCTGAGGGGGTACTTGACCTAAATTTGTACGGGGATGTGCCCACGAAATAAAATTTTTTCACCCTGCTCCAGAATTTTGCCTTCAAATGATACCCTGTTCTAGAAAAAATCGGTGAAAAATATACTCAAAAACACAAAAATTTGACTAAATAATAACCCGTTGTAACAAAATTTCCTCTTTTGACATGTTTTGACAACCTGCTCCAGAAAATTTGCCTTCTTTTGATACCCTGTTCTAGAAAATATAGGCGAAAACGATACCCTGGAAAACGGCACATCCCCGTCGGACAAATATACTAAGTACCCCCCCCCCGGGACTGAATTGTATGAGCGAACGGTAGAGATGCGCATTCTCTTTTTGATAAGAATATTGTTACTGAAAATATTAAGGCTCAGAATCATCCAATTTTAGCTAAGAAGATCACTCAGCCTTAGCTCGCATACTTGTCTCTCATTTTGTCAGCAGTTGCCTGATTTTCTATGTTCTTAGCAGAATCGCATGACTGAAATAGCTCTTTTTCTATTTTAGATGGCCAAAAATGTTAAGAAACTCTAGTATACTATGCTTGAGAAGCAAAATTAAGAAACTTTTAAAAGTTAAAAGCTTGAATATTATTATAGAAAATGTATCGTCGAAGCTTTATTTTTGAGCAATATGAACTGATCATGAGCCACGGTCAATAGAAAAAGCACTATTTCTGTTGACTCCTTGGCTTTGCTGAAAGGAGGTGCGCCCAGTATTTCAGTCATTGACATGACAGTCTTGTGACACTGGAACAAATCATTTTTAGTTGAACTTTAAATGTTGTATGTAAAACTTTGCCTTCTCTGATAATGAACGAAAAAACAAGAAAAAACCCAAAAAAAAGCAATTGAATCAGAAAAGAGAATGCAGAACAACTCCCAAAAGATAAAAGAATCCAAAAAGAAGACGGAATAAAAAAATTCAAAGGAAACAGCCATTTTTACGGCCAAAAACCATAATGTTCTTACTTCTAGAACCCTTGAACAGTAATTGGTAAAACTGCAAACCGAACGTTGGGAAAAATCATCACAAATAAATTTAATCTTTGATACCTGCCCTGCCTCTTTGCTAAGCCCCTGATCAACGTTTCTTTCTATATAATCTTTTATCATCTATCTGAATCCTTCTGGTTTACAAAAATCCAGCACCACAGATATGAGCAGCAGAACAAACTATGCCTTCTGGCAGGAAATAACTGCACCTCCGGAAAATGAATCAAAGTTTTTCATTCCATCGAAATATTTTATCATAAATGGAATTCGTTGTTGATTTCAAATATCGAAATTACATCATAGAACACAGTATCTTTCACCGCATCTAAGTTTGCTATTTTGAGGATTGTGCAATGTTTCCGTTCTTCTAACCGATAAACAACTGTTTGATGGCTGATCCTGTGTCTACGGAGGGCCCGAAGAAATTTTCCCATGTCTCAAAGCAAACAGAAAAAATCCAATCAATTCAGAGAATTAGGATGTGTCTTACCAAATATGGTCAGCCAAGCCGATTGCGCATTTGACGTGATGTCACTGATCAGCCTTCTGATCTTCCGTCCATTGTTTTGCCTTATTATTGTTTCTCTTTACACACCCTGTAGTGATTTGTCAACATGGTTATGATTCGCTATTGGACAATACTGATTGTCTTCAATCATCGAATTAATTTGCAAGATTTCACAGTCAATTGACTGCTTTACAATGAGTGATTATTGATCACCCTGCTCGTTTTTGCTCCTGCTGACATGTAAAACGTGGAGCAGAATGTGGAATGGAGCGGGAAACAAAATTGATCCGAGACAATCATTCATACATAGAATAACACCGCTTTAAAGGATTGGAGATGTTTCCAAGATACAAAACTTCTCTGCCGAGTAATTTAAAAACGAAAGGTGAAACAACTCAGGTCGGGTGCTAAGGATTTGAAATGTTTTAAATATCGGTTAAATGTACATTTAAGCGGTGTTAATGCCCAAAGAAAGATTGCGTGCTTCCTGCGAATTGCCCACGCAAATGTGAACCTCGTTCCCAATTAGCCTCGTATTTTGCAGAGCCACTCTCGCTTGCTGGCCTAGCCATCTATGAAATTGTGAGTGACTTTTTATAAATTATGTTCCTTGTTGAGATTTACCAATTCAGAATTCCAGATTTCTTGTAACTGAATTCTATGGGCTTTCATAGCTATATTTTAGCGGTCCTCTCTTACTGATGTTAGCCATCAAACGACACGATGTTATCCCTCTACCTTACTGAATAACCCCAAATTTACAGGGTTATCCCTCCAACGACATGATGTTATCCATCTATCGCACTGAACAGCCTCAGTTTTACTGAGCAACCCCTACACTACTGCACAGACGTTATCCAGGGTTGATGGTCCAATGTCAAAATAGTTGATTCAATTTTACGAAAGTTACGAAACTCTTCCCAGAAAAAACTTTACTGTCACAGTAAGAATTGGGCCTAAAATGAGAAACAATATTAAAAGCTCAAAGGCAATTGTCTAAACTTATTAGAGTGGCTACTTAGCGTTTCAGACTTCTGAATAATTTCCTGAAGGTTGTCTAGCATTTCCGCAGTTTTGTTCCTGACTCGTTAATTCAAGAAAAATGCAAGAATTTCAATGTAGTTTCTACGACTGCCACAGGTGATTTTGAGTGGTTGGCTGTTGACAAATTCAACAATAACATTGGCAAGAAAATAACAGAAGCAGATTTTGTATTAAAATAGCATCAGTTGTTGCTTTGGTTCACACCTTAAGTCCAAGTGATTAACGAATGCAGACAAAAGAAATTCTCTCAACCGTAATTCAAAAAAAGCATATCCGCAAAGTTGCCCTGAAACCAGTACGACAAACTCTCGCTTGGTGCAGGCGAAGGGTGATTTTTATGAGATATTATGTGCTTATAACGAAAGAACAAGGATAAATCTAAAATTCCGTCAGGCGGATTTTGTTTATTTGATTCAGGAGCTGAGGAGAAACTATTTACATTTGAAAAATAAATATGCAACAATTGTAATGCCCTCTGCTCCGCTTCTGAATCATGTAAGCAAAATCCGTTATGCAGAACTTTGGATTTGCCCTTTTTCTTTCATCTGAAGCACATAGCTTCTCTCAAATACCTCTCTTCCCACACACAAAGCGAGAGTTTGCGTACTGGTTGCACGGTAACTTTGCTGCCATGTTTGTTTTGAATTACTTGTTGAGAGAATTTCTTTTTTGTCTGCATTCGCTAATCCCTTTGAACTGAGGTGTGAACCAAAGCAACTGATGCTATTTTGCAACAAAATCTGCCCTTGTTCAAGAAAATGAGTTCCAATGCTGTCTGACTCAAAAACAAGATACAATGACACCTGTCCGTAATAAGCGTTATTTTGGCATTCCAATTTTTCAAGTGATCCTCAAAAATATTGCTATAGCTTCTTAAACCTATTCAGGTTCTGGTATTACTTTCTTGTATTATCAAGTGTCTGTTTATCAGCACATGTAACTGCGTTAGTTCCTCTGTCCGCTCCTCATTTCGTTCCGTGTTTTATATGTTTGCAAGAGCAGAAATTTTACAAGATGCTCGATTGTCCATGAACTCCCTTGTCCTGAATGAGATGATTGGATATTTAACAATAACAATTGTTATACTCAAAATAATAGCAATTGTAAGGCTTTGATTGTGTGTAGCACTTTGTAATGGTTTCTATTATTTATCTTTTTTTACTTTCTGAAGATTTAATTGTTCTAGAACAATAGTCTCACACCCACCTGACCATCCCCATTGGTCTTTGAATTTACCAAGGAAAACATTCCTCGGAAGCTTCGAGTAGCTGGCAGCCATCTCCGTGGTCCCTCCAATCCTAAAGATTTGTGGACTTACTTGCACACTTGCAACTAGATTAACGCTTCAAAAACTACACAAACATACCAAGATAAAGTAGAAATGGCACTTCAAGGCGTTAAAGCTCGTTTAGCTAAAATTCAAGAAGACATCGACGAAGCAGATAGCAGGGCGGTAAATGCAAACCATGAAATACGTGAGGCGCAAACAAGATTGGAGAAGGCTGAAGGAGAATTGGGAACACACATACGAAGGCAAAAGCTTTTGGAAGGAGAGCTGGAGACCTATCAGGATCGATACAAAGAGGCTGCAGATAAGCTAGAAAAGGTCTTGACTGAATCCGAGGGAATCGAAACAAAGCGTCGTGAACTTGAGGAAAGTGAAGCTCACGGAGACGAATGCCTTCAAGACCTTGAGGAACAAGTCAAAGAGGTAAATATATGTATATGTATAACGCTAAATCGTGCAGAAAATTCTTCAGCCATGTTGTCTGGTTTTTATTGTCAATTGAAATGGCTGTGCACCATTTCCATCATAGACCCGTAAGCCAAGTAGAAAGAATACACCTTCACAGAAATTTTTAGGCCCACCCAATCGATCGGACATCAAAGATCCCAGAGAGAAATCTCAAAAAATTGGTCAGTTGGTCTGTCTGTAACCTGTTCGAAGAAAAGTAGATTGGTCCTTGCCTGGTAACGTTGGTACAACACTATAGTTTATTCATTATTCGATCTGGTACAGATGTTATTTTTGTGATTTGCAGAAGTATGTGAAATTTGAACATAAGTTTGATGTCTGCATGCCCGGATGTCCGGACATTTTTCCATCTGGCATTTCGAATGTCAATGATAAGATAGCCAGCACTCAACCAGGGCGATTGGATCCGTCTTTGTTTACACATACAGAAAAACTGCCCATAAGAAACTCAACCCGCAGACTGCTCAGAAACAACATATGGAAACAAGAGGCTCAGGCCACTGGGAAAATACCTATTTATTTTATAAAAGTCCATTGCATATATTCAGATTATTTTCCTTTCTTGCTTGTAGCATATATTTAGAATTCTCAAAAAATTTTGTTTTCAAATTTTCAGGGGGGGGTGCAAGCAGCTAGTATAAAAATTTTATGAACTCTGAGTAGGCTCTGCTGGGGGTAAAGTTAGTAAGTTTGGGGTAAAGTGGGTAATCGTGAAAAGATTTTGAGAGATCTTGCCAAGGTCTGTGTTCAGAGTTTTCCACTGGCTTAAGGTTAAGGTGCAGTTGCATAATTTTTCCACCAAGTGCTGAGATTGCAGAGCTACAGATATCGAGCCCTGTCCACCTGACTGATGTTCAGGCTGCAAAAAATTGTAGGATTGAACTAGACTGATTACATGTTGTATTTGCGCTCCTTGATTCTGATAATCACTATAACTACGATTCATGATCAAGCTATTCGAAAAATCGGCCAGTTGAGGCTAATTGAGGCTAGCCTCAAAATGATAATTCCGGTTCCGCGGAATAAACATAAAGCGGGTGTTGATGGTCAGCAAATTAATAAGCATGTCTTTTGACAGTGTCACTAAATGCCTCATGTACCTGTGTTGTTGTTCTTTCCTTGCCAGATAACTCCCAAGTGCTCCCGTCTCTTCATGGCATTCTTTCATGCATTCATTATGGGCTCAGAAAACAGAATCATTTTGTGTAGTTTGATTATCAGGCCCAGATGAAGCGAAGTTTTAGAGGCCAAATTCAGATTTAGGTGCTAAATCGGAATCTGCGCTCAAAATTTTCATATGAACAGTAGGAAGAGATTTTGATAAATTTCCAAAACAAGGTATTGAGTGTACAGCTCCTCCACAGCCACCACACAAATGGGATGCACATTTTGGAACACTCTGTACAGAACCAATTCAGTCTGCAATTTGAAAAGGTTCTTATTTGTAGAGATCATCTATTCAACCAGAAGTCCAGGTGCTTACAGTGATAAAACCTACAAACCCATAAAGCCATAGGTGCACATTGGAGAAACTAGATAAATGCATTATTAAATGTCCTTTTCAGCATTTCAGGTATTCCTGTTTCCTGTGGCTCTTTCATAGCTTTTTACTGGGTTTTATAAAGTTTCTGAATCTTCTACAAACTTCTGTTGTGAATAAGACCTCATGAGCTCAAGTGCTTTCAACTGACAGTAAAGAATAGGCCTGAAGTTTTGATATGGACAGAAGAGATTCCTGAAGGTGCTAAATATAATAACAACCAATTAAGAACCTGAGCAATCTCATTTTCTGCTAAATACCCATTATATAAGAACTTAGTCAGGCTGACTTGCAAAATTGTAGGCTCTTATTCTTGGGTTTGTACACATTTTTTTATAAGAAACTTGGATTGGGCCATAGAACAAAAAGTTTTGTCAATTTTACATGAAATTTTGGCCATTTACTAAAAGTTTCTAAATTGGTTTCTTATTTTTCTGAGTGTAGAATTAGCAATGTGGTCGCTAACACTGTGGCAGATATGTTTCTTGATATTTAAAACATCATAAAGGAATAAACTGTGTTCTGTTATGTTGAAAACACAAATAGTTAAATAATATTGCTCAAGAATGAAGGTTCAACGATCTATTCGCGATAAAATGCATACTTTAACTTTGAAAAGTTTCTTAGAGCTTCTCAGACATATTACTAGAGTTTCTTAAAATTTTGGCCATCTTAGTACTAGTTTCTTATAAACCAGATTCTTATAAAAAGACGTCTACTGTATTTTTAACTCTATTGTTTTACTTTAATGGTGGTTTTTCTGTCCTTAGGCACGACATTTGCTTGAGGAAAATGAGGTGAAGCTGGTTGAAGTGAAGCGCAAGGCTGTTGTATTGAAGCGAGACATCGAAAGAGTGTCAGAAAAGGCTGAGACTCATGAAAAGAGAATGAATGTCCTGGAGGATACCATCCAATCAACAGGTGAATCTCTCCGTGTCCTTGAGGATCGTGAGCTTGAATCATCTGACAAGGAGGCTCTCAATGAAGAGAAAATCGCCTTCTTGGAGGGGCAAATGAAAGAAGCTGAAATTCGTTTAGAAGCAGCAGACAGACAAGCTCAGAATTTGGAGAGAGTGTTGCTTGACACCGACAACGAAAGAAACACATGGATCCAAAAGAGGGAAGCAATCGAAAAGGAAATGGCAGACATCGAAGCAATGGAGAGCTTGGGGGAAGATTAAAATGAAACCAAAAACATTTTATTCAAACCAATGTGCCTTGTTTGTAGTTTAAATGGACTTAATTTTTATGCTAGATGAAATGTTACTGAAGGATCGGGCCACTTTTAGCCTGACTTAGCCAGTCAGGAATTTCTAAAGCTGAAGTCACGCTTGAAATGAGATCGTGCGATGCCCAGAAAGGCTCAGGTCTGCATAAAGAAGCCATATGCATCGCAAAATTTGATGTTTGTTTGTGCAGTAGCAAGAAAAATACTGCTAAGTATAAATTCAGCCTTTAGACAATAAGTTTATGTCTTATTGTCTGCAGCAATATGTAGAAATTCAAAATTTTTTTTTTTTTTTTTTTTTTATATTCCAATAAAATTTTACAGTAAACAAACAAAGGTTACAAGACGATGCCACGAGGAGCATGGAAATACATAGCAACCCTGTGACCATAACATTTAACATAGATATTCAAATTGATATTACATATAAATATTACAAATAACATATTACAAAAGGCTAGGTAACATCCAACTTACGCAAACCCATGAAGTGAAGAAGTGTGAGGGATTCATGCAACTGAGCTAGGAAGTGATATTTTCTTTGCCGCACAGTATCCTACTTGTACGAGTTTGTGCATTGAGACTTGCACAGACTTTGAACACAAAGATTGCCCTAGCTGTCCACCTTACGACCAACAAGTTTAACCCATGTCAAAGTTTAGGTGCCATACTACCCTCTTTCACATGCTTATATGCGTTTTTTTCATAAGAAACTAGGATCAGGCCATAGTACTAAAAGTTTCTTAATTTCACATGAAATTTTGTCCATTTTAGTACTACAAGTTTCTTAGTTGGTTTCTTGTTTTTTGAATGCAGAAGTAGCAATGTGGTCTTTAACACTGCGGCAGATAAGTTTCTTGATATTTAAAACATCATAAAGGAATAAACAGTGTTCTATTATGTTGAAAAAACAAATGGTTTGATAATATTGCTCAAGAATAAGGGTTCTTCTCAGACATGGTACTAGAGTTTCTTAAAATTTTGGCCATCTTGGTACTAGTTTCTTATACACCAGTTTCTTATAAAAAAAACGTGTATTGCCATTACAAAATCTTACTGTCTTTCCAAGAGTCTCTTGGGAAAATCGTGACAAAGTAGTTGGGAGAATGATCATTGGAAACGGTTTGTCATGTCCAGTGAGTCTTCAGCTCTGTTTAGATAACAAGGGGACAGCTTGTGCAATAAGTTTTTTTTAAAACATCACGTAGGCTTTGTTCGACAGGCTTGTCTTCCATGTAATGCGAGTCATCGATCGTGCTGTAGTGTAGAGCTGATTCTTTAGCTCTTTTACAAACGTGTCACCAGAATTTTTGTTCAGCTTTTGTCACATTTTGCCAGATTGCTCGCAAATTTTAGTACGTTCATGGAGGTAAAAGCATCCAAGCCCCGTTAGCTCACAGCCTAACCACTCCCTCAATGTTCTCCCTTGAAGATTCTCTCCAATCATATATTGACTTGATTTTTATAGATGATATTTTTGTACTTATAATTTTGATTAATTTTACAGGACAATCAAAGGGTCTACTGGGGATAGAACGGGTAAGTTTAGGGTAAAATGGGTAGGGCGTAAAATATGGATAAATTTTGATCAAATCTATTTTTGCAATTTTCCTTTAGCTACAAGCGCTCAAACAACCCTCATTGACACGGTGAATGTTGATTTATCAGTTCAAGGTCTACCGTTTCCTGCAACCAGCACTACCCATTCCGAGGGGGCACTCAACACATGCGCTTATGGGGGAGTCAGCCCGAGAAATTTTCAAGCCACCCAAAAATATCGGTTTAGTTTCACCTCAGCTTCACTGTAGCCTAAAAATATCGGCTCATTTTATACCCTGATAACTATAAGCGAACCTGAAATATCCCGAAACGATTTAAATTGGGGTCTGGATTCCCTATAAAGATACGAAAAATATAATTTTCTAAATCTGATTGCAAACATACCATAGCCATTATTTCAGTTTTATGTGGACCTAAAGATATCATATTCGACAATATTCTCACCCAAAAATATCGGATTTACCCTCCAGTATGTGCATATTCTTAAGTGCTCTCCGGGGTACCTATTTTACCCCAGCCTACTTACTTAGCCTCAGCAGACCCTACTCATAGGTGACTGTGAAAGCTATTCAATGGTTTATCTTTTCATTGGCAATTAATTAATGCAATGGAACTTCTGTAACAATTCATTTCGCAGACGTACAACAAGTAGATAGTTTCTATGTAGCAAGTAATTCACCAGTTTTCTACCATCGCATAACCACCATTGTAAATGTTTACGACTTCTCTATCTGCTCGAGTTCTACTGGTGCTACCATAGAAATTTCCAAAGAAGACATTGAGGGGTGCTGAAATCCTACAATCCAACTGAATTTTCAACTAAATCATGGGCAATAATGCGCCTTGTTTATAGCTAAAGAATTTAAAGTTTATTACCGCGATATTACTGTTTTACTTTGTTGCTTTCTCTTCGGCTGAAGCCAAACCAGTGCTAGGATTAGGAATGCAATTCAGATGGCCCCTGCTCATCTGAAAAGTTAATTCCTACACAGCGTTCATCCTCGATTCAAACAGTGTGGAGTAAGGATGAACACTGTGTAGGAGCCAACATTTCAGTCGCGCAGGAGCCATTTAAATTTGAATTCTAGCACTGGTTTAGCTTGGACCAAAGGGAAAACAACGAAAAGCACTGTAGTAATATCGAGGTAACGACGTTAATTTCCGAGTTACAAACACGGTGCGTTATTGCCCATGACTAAATCCGCTGGCTCGCATCATGGACCATCCCAGCTTGGAAAAGACCACTTTCACAATGACGTCAATTCTTTTGTAATACTTCCATGAACATCACCTGCCTCCATATTATGTGGATCTAAATCTCAAAAGCGAAAGAGCAATGCATGAAATAGTTTTTTCCGCGTCTTTGCAACATACTGATATGATGTAGATGTCTTGCTGTACAGGGAATCACATCTCTTACGTCGAGTTGAATTTGATTGTGAAACTGGTCTTTTTGGATATTGCAGTTTTGGAAATTCGTTATTTAGCAACCGCATTCGGCCGTTCAGCAAGAAACAGTTGAATATCGACTAAGAAGGTCCTCCCTCTTCTGGCATTTCGTCGGCAAATTATTGTTTCATCAAAAAAGTGCCGGTCCTTGAGCGCTTTTGTGAGCTGTTTTCCCCGAACTTGTTGCTTAAAGCTTTACTGTTGCTATAACTACATACATTCCTAGCCTCACTTTGTCAGTTGTCTTCTGATGCCATGAGAGACGGTCGTCAGATCCCTTCGTTACACATTGCTGATCTTGCGCTAATCCTCGTGGCCGAACGATAAATGCGAGGCTGGCAACTGAATTATTGGCTGCCGATAATTGAAGCGCGCTTCATAAAGCCATAATAAAGCTTTAAGAGTTAGGGCTGTTTACAACATTGCAGTACACTACAGCAACAGGACGATGTTGTCATGGCGGCAGGATGCGGCAATCATTTCGGAGATAAACAGAGATAAAGTTGGCGCTGATTGGGTAAATAAGACGATCAAAGAGAATAGAATTAGTCGAGCTTCGGTAATTTCAAAGATGGTAGCTTCGCTGTACATCGAAATTCATGGAGACGAAACGATCCGACTCTTTTTATTTGTGAGAGAAAGCATTAATAAAAAGAGCCATAGTCACACAGCACCCAGTGTCCTTTGCAAGGGCACGCTGTAAAGTAAACCGGCTCTAAGACCAAATTTTGGCCCAATAAAAATACGGATCGGCACTGCAGTGGATGAAATGACAAAAACGTTTGACTTCTGTTCAGCTGACATTTCTTTCAGCTCAACCACTGCACCATGGGAGACAGCAGGAACTGCACACGCATGCCCGAAAGCTCGTAACGTTGAGGCCCCCTAGCTCCTTGCAACAGATCCAGAAAGATAGCCAATGCTTGATATTTCCATCGTTGAGCCTTCAACTCTTGCTTCATCGTTTCATAAAGCTTATGTATCCAAACACGTCTCATCTCAGATTGCTTGATGACGTCATTTTACGAAGTTTCTGCTCTGTCGACTATGTATTCATATCTTCCGATTAGGCAAATTTTGATTTTTCAGACAAGTCTGACAGTGCAATGTGCATGCAAACGCAAAGGACTCTGGACGCTAATGAATCAACCGCTTCCCCGGGGCCTTCTTGTCTCCGTCAGCTCCGTCCCAATATGAAATCAAAAAACCCATTGGGAGGACTCAACGAGCCTTAGTAAATCCTTTCTGCCTAAAGCCTGGTTTTCATTAAATCGTAATTCATCGCCGATCATTGTCTTAGAGCATCGGCGATCATCGGCGATGCTATAAGACAATGATCGGCGATGAAAACCAGGCTTTAGCAAGAGAAAAATAATGGTCTTATTTTATCTATGAAAAATCATTGCAATGAAAATTCAGCCTCGGTCCTGTACTTTGTGATAAACAATAGCGAGAATTATATCGTGTGAACCAATCAGGTTCATAACATATGTACTTTAAGCTGATGCATTAAATACCCATTGATGGAGGTTATAGACCACTGGTTGGGTGAAAAAGAACAATCTTTGCGTTCCTTTGGCAATCGAAACAATCATGATTGTATTGTTTAAGATTTTGACACTATTTCGTTTCAAAGGAATTAGATCCAGCTGATACCAAGACAATAATTGGCAGGGCCGTTTAGAGTCAGCTCGGGCCATGGAGTAATCTATGAGGAGGGCCGTAGGGAATTTTGGGGGCGTAGCCCCCAAGAGATTCTTTGCGACCACGCCCTTAAGTCTTCCGGAAAGTAGACGGTTCTTGCAGATACCCTTTCAAGGCAGATCAATTGCCATAACAATGCACTGCAGAAATGTATTGCAATAACAAAATTTTATGGCACAAATTACTTACGGGCTCCTTCGAGGCCCGGGCCCTGGACCTTTTACCCCCTTTACCCCCACCCCTTTCTCGACGGTCCTGATAATTGGCAAATATATCATTTAATCACGGACATGCTCAATTCCAGTAGATTTACTTAACTGAAATATGCCACCCTAATATGAAAAAGGCCCTGATGACGAGGCTGAATGGATCTTCAAGGCTGCACAGTGCCATGTGCCAAGATCTACGTCCAAACACATAAATTTGCAAACACTTCTAAAATCACTGTTACAGAATGTCTTCATGCCAAAGAAAATTTTGACGTAATCTATTTTTGACTCTGAGATTGCAAACAATGTTCAATCGGCGAGACAGCTCACCCTAAGATATCATTGCCCTCGAAATAAACTGAATGACATTCGAAACGAGTTGGTGGATTTTTGCCACCAGTTAATGCCTCAGATCACAACAGATTTTGAAAAACAAACTGTGTAATTTAAATGGAAGACTCCATTGATGACCGAAAGGAGAATGTGCAGCTGAAGCAAAGTCAACTCGATGAAATTCCGGGGGGGGGGACCTATCTTTTAGTTGAAGACTATTTTCGAAAGTTTGTATCTTTGTAGTTCTAGGGGCCTGTTCATATGGAGGCGAGCCAGCCCGCTTACCGGGCTGGCCCGGTAGGCGAGACAGTTTTCATCTTGTGTTCATATGGAGAAATTCCAGCCCGCTTGCCCGAGACAGAAATTTGACACGTGTCAAAAATGAGACACGTGCCCATTGTTTAGAGACACAGCGCATGAGCAATAGCAACATTTTCGTCTCGGTAGCCGGGATGGAGTGTTCATATGGGGAAATTTTCATCCCGCCTACCGAGATTTCGCCACTACGCCAGTGGGATCTCGCTAAGCGGGCCAGCCCGCCTAGTCATATGAACAGAAATCAAGTTTTGTATTGGAATTAGGGATGAGGCGAGATCTCGGCAAAGAGCTCCAGCCCGGTAAGCGGGCTGGCTCGCCTCCATATGAACAGGCCCTAGGTGAAAATGAAAAAGTGTGTCATCACTTTACGGATACTGGGTGAATCAAGAAAATGTTTGCGCGTTTAGAGGGCTGTAGGATGAAAATAATGCGTTTCTTGAAAGGAGGTTTTCTAGAAAATCATTTGTAAAATCTGAACGGACTGACCGATTTCAGGTCATAAAACTTCTAAAAATTATTGAACATGATAGCTTTTCAATCAGATATTGTAAAATATCATTGCTTGCAACCTCGTTCCCAGGGCGTCCTACGTCATAGGGTGATCACGAAGGCGAATGAACAATGAACCCAGAGCAACGAACTCACTCTGGGGACGAGATTGCATTGCTTGTACACTCGCGGAGAAGTAGCCTTTCAAACACCGGGCCTCCCTTTGACTCATCCGGCAGTGCAAAGGCTAATTCATGGCTATACATTTTGCATGAAAACGGATAGGTTTAGCTCCGTTTTTGGCTTTGCGCTCATATTAATCCACCCCGATCCACCCTAAAGATGGACCTAAATGAATATGATGACAAATGCGATGCTGAATGGAAACGGAGCTAAGACAAACGCATACATATCAGCAATATGAACACTAGAAACGGCGGGATTGGAATACGCTGACAAAAACAAGCTTTGCTGGTCTTGTTTTCAAATAGAAACAATTTGGTGCGTTTTTAAGATCAAGCGAGAAAAACAATTGAAATATATTCGTTTCTATCTGAAAACGGGAAGGAAAATAGCTCCAATTTTAGGTGTAAAACAGGATCAAAATGATATGGATTAGTGTGACCGGACCTCAGATTCGACGACCACCATGGGTTCCCAATCTTTAAATCTACGAAAAAGGCGGGTGTAAAATTCGATAACCTATTTCTTGAAACTGAATGACTTGAAAGAATCTTTTGCCATTTTTCTATTATTCTACCGTTGGACTTTGCAGAAATCTTGAATATTTGTTGAAATTACAGCCTATTTTATATTTCAGCTCATTTTATGATGTGACGTCATCAAATTTTTAAATCACAAACTAGAAGAGTGAAAGAATTTTGCTTGATACCATATTGTAGGCATCCATAAACTATGGTTTTCTTGAAAGTCATTTGATTTTTCGTCAACAGGTTTAGAAATTTTCGGGTGAGCCTGAAAAAATTTCTCATGTTTGAAAGTTCTCAGCACCAAGAGTACATCACAAATTTGAATGATTCAAATTCGCGTTTAAGAGCAAAAAGATCAAAGTATTTTTGTGATTTTTCTTGTTATCTTACGAGCTTGTTATCGATAAAGAAACTACAATTTCTCATGGGTGAGAGCTATTCTTTGCACATTCATTGCCGTGGGATTAAAAATTTTTAGTATTTGTTCGAAAATCTATGACTTATAACTTTTGAGAGGAGTGAAACGCCCATTATTCTGTGTGAGGTGAGTCTGTACAATTTGATCAATGTTTTAGGCCCGTTTTCAGTCATTTTGCAATCATGAAACTTTTATGAAGTTGAATTTACCATGCCTCTGGTGCTGGTAAGACGGTGCGGAATATTTTTAAGGTATGGTCAACCTGTGGCGAGAGGAGACACGCCTGCGGAATAACTTTAGAGAGGGACGTGAGAAGTCTCAAAGCAAGATCACAACACACAGGGAATCATCAAAGTTACAACGACGCGAGTCAGAGCATTAACGTGAACGAACGCTTGGAGATCTGTAAATAACTCAAAGAAGTCGTGGATTTATATAATCGCATTCGAAAGAACGGGAAAAAATCTCAAGGATCAAGTCGGAAACGGAACATTTAATCGCTCGCGAAATTAATCGTATTTTCTCATCTCGCCACTTAAAATTCTTAGCGAAGGGACGTTGATTGAATTGGACGATATAATTTTCATCATTCTTAACGTGGAATAAAATTTGTTGGAACGAATTATAGATCATGAAATGGAGTTAAAGTTTAAACAATCATTATTTTTGGCTTTCTTACGTTCGCCATAAACGATTAATTTGACATCTTAGGAACGTAGGCCCTCCCCCGGGGGGGGAGGGTACTTGACCTAAATTCGTACGGGGATGTGCCCAGGAAATAAAATTTTTTCACCCTGCTCCAGAATTTTTGCCCTCAAATGATACCCTGTTCTAGAAAAAATCGGTAAAAAGTATACTCAAAAATACAAAAATTTGAGTAAATAATAACCTGTTGTAACAAAATTTCCTCTTTTGACATGTTTTGACAACCTGCTCCAGAAAATTTGCCTTCTTTTGATACCCTGTTCTAGAAAAAATAGGCGAAAACGATACCCTGAAGAACGGCACATCCCCATCGGACAAATATACAAAGTACCTCCCCCCTGGAGGCCTTCCGTGCATATCTTTTAAGATATGCTCAGTCATCTATCTAGCAGATGGGAAGAAAAATCACAAACATACTTTGATCTTTTTGCTTTCAACTGGAATTTGAATCATTCAAATCTGTGATGTACTTTTGGTGCTTTGAATTTTCAAAAGTGGGAACTTTTTTCTGGCTCATCCGGTAGTGCGCATTTAGTAACTGCATTTCTACTCTTCGAGAATGAGTTTTAATCGTTTTGCTAGGGTAAGCTGATCAAGAGATACTTGAATTCAAACCTGGGAAGCTTTCATGAGACATCCTATAGCATTCCTATGCTCTCTCGCTTAGCAAACCGAACTTGCAGGAACCGGGGGCACTGGGGGCAGGTGCCCCCAAAATTTGCATTGAACGAAGAAGTGCCCTTTTTATTTTTATAAAATGTCCCCTTTTTAAGGAAAAAGTGCCCTCAAAGTGTCGTGCCCCCAAGTTTGAGATGCTTCTTATGCCCTTGATTATTTGGGTTTTTCTGGTTACACTAAGGTTTTCGTTCATTAATGAGGAAAAGGCAACACCATTTGCAGAGATTAAAAACGCCAGGGCAATCCAGCATAACGAAGAGCAAGAAAACATGATTACAAAGATAAAAATGAAAATGATAATTTGGGAAATTTTCCATTTTTGTAAGCGGATTCTAACTTACAAAAGGCCAACAGCATGAGATGCACCTGCTAAGATATTCAGATTTCATAAACTTTATTATCTCTACTTTTAAGACTCAACTACGAAGGGAGTAACCCCCTGCAAGCTCAACATGAATAATCAAGCATATCTCTGAAACACTGTAGATAAGGATTATTGAAGGAAGTTGCAATAGATTCACTGTCAAGTCTCTACTGGAATCTATAAAAACAAACGTCTGTGATTTCAGAGCGATTTCACTGAAAGTTTGCATTGATCTAATCATTGTATTATTTATTTTTGGTTGAAACATGCAGTTTGCTTCAAAGAAGCCTACCAGTTTATAAAGAAGAGTTTATGAATTTGCAGGCGTTTTTTGCGTAGGTCTAAGTGGCAAGGTGGGTTGTGTTTGAAATTGCTTAGAAGCGATTAATTTATACAGGAGAGTTGAAGAGGTGATGTTCTACAATTAGGGGCGAAGAGTGCAAAGAGGGCAAGCTGTGTTCTTTGCGTTGCTTTGTTGCGAATCACCTGTTTACACAAAGGAAATATTTGAATAATAGTTGAGGTTGAAAACAGAGCGGGCGTAAGTTTGTGGAGCTAGAAGTGGGAAGGCTGGAAAGAGCAACTTTTCAAGATATCTTACAGTGGAATTGGACATAGACTGATGAAGGGTGTATTTACATCAATGGTGTGATTACAGACAGATCTGAAAAAGGTAAGTCAGGCAATATTTTGTTGATAACTAGTTTTGCAGAAATGGTGCACTGCTTATTATCATTTTGCAGGGATAGCTTTTTGAGCTCTTTGCTCATCTTTTATGAGAAGCTAACTTAAGTGAAAGATACACAAGAAAGATGTATTTAGGTGAGCTTTATGAATACAGACAAATTTGAACAATGTAATATGTCAAAGGCACTATTTTGTTGAAACATGGTTTCACGGAAGTTATTCACTGCTTTTAGCACATTTCAAGGGCAGCACTTTGTATATTTACGTCGACTTATCAATGCTTATCAAGACTGATTAATCATATGATGTACGAAACATGATAAGAAGTTTATTCAGGCGAAGATTATGCCTGCAGACAGGTCTGAACTGTATAGAAACTTCTGTGGAAACAGTTCATTACTTTTAGCACTTTTCACGGGGTAGCTCCTTGTATATCTACACATATGAGAAATAGATACGTAACACAAGATGCATCATAAAAGTGGATCGAGGCGAAAATTATCACTGCCATTGAAAATAAGAGCACAGTTAGCCAGACACAAGTTTCTTGATAGATCACTTCACCAACATGATTCAATGCTTTTAGCATTTTCACGGGGTAGCTCCTTGTAAATCTACATATCAAAAGAATAAATACATAATATATGATGCATGATACAAAATGTATTTAAGCGTGATCATCACTGCTATTAGTTACGAGCAAAGTGAACCAGGCACTAGTTTGTTGATAGATGGTGTTGCTGAAATAATTCACTGCTTTCAGAACATCTAAGGAGTAGCTCTTTATATATCTACAAACATTCACACTAAAAGTAGGTCATATCAAGCACGGAATAAACATGTAATATAGGATACACGATTACTGCTTACCTAAGAAGAAGATCATACTGCTAACAGATGTGACCAAGGCTAACCAGGCACATATTTGTGGAAAGATAGTCTTACGGAAATAGCTAACTACTTTAGCACATGTAAGGGGTAGCTCTTTGCATATCTACATAGATTTGTATGTTAGAGGATACGTGATGAAGTGTTATTTAAGGCGATAATTATGCCAACTAACAGATATGAGATTTCCAGAAAAATTCACACTTTTGGCACTTTTCAGGAATATTCTAGCACTTTGAACTCTAAATGTATCTACGATAGTAGACTTATAAGATAAATTGAACCAGAACTATTTTATATCAAAAGGTAGAATCAAGTATGTAATGTCGAGGAAATTTTAACGTAGGTCCTTTGCATAAAGGTTTGGCGTCTTTCAATAAGAAAACCCATGTGAGCTGACTCGAGTGGAGAAAAGTATATTTCTAATTTTTGCGTGCTAATTCGTTGAGAGGCACAGTCAGCACCTCGCAGTCCTTTGATATGCAGATAGTCCTTAGATCGACTGTCTTTTAGCTTGAAGGCCCTTGAAGGGTTTCTTGTTCTGTTGACTAGCAGTAATTCATTCGATCGCTAGAATGAAGCTGTGAAAATGCTGATTGTGTAAAAAATTATTCCAAGAAGGAACGACGGACTTCTAAAACGGACTCAGCATTACACGTTTTTTTATAAGAAACTGGTTTATAAGAAACTAGTACTAAGATGGCCAAAATTTTAAGAAACTCTAGTACTATGTCTTAAAAGCACTAAGAAACTTTTCAAAGTTAAAAGCATGGATATTATAGCAAATAGATCGTTGACCTTTATTCTTGGGCAATATCATCGAACCATTTCTGTTTTCAACATAACAGAACACTGTTTATACCTTAATCGTGTTTTAATAAATGTCAAGAAACATGTCTGGTGTAGTGTTAGCGAGCGACCACATTGATAATTCTGCATTCAAAAATAAGAAACCAATTAAGAAACTTTTAGTGCTAAAATGGACAAAATTTCATGTGAAATTAAGAAACTTTTAGTACTATGGCCTGATCCAAGTTTCTTATAAAAACAAAGCGTGTAGAAGGTGAAGACGGGACTTTACTGTACAGATTTCAGAATTTGGTACGTTTAGAATTACCAATCAAGAATCAAACACACAGCCTCAATGGAAAAACGGTCTTCTCCAGCGCTGTGTTTCCGAACACAAATTACCACCTTCTACAATAAATTTGCTCGCTAACATTTCACGAGACAGTGAAGAGAAGTTGTACAACTCTTACTGCAACAATTACGGCTATTTGCGCGAAATCATTTTGTTATACAACTTTCAAAATTAATTAAGTGAATTTGCAATGGTTAAAACGACATCTGCATAACTTTGAATTCATTTGTTATGCAATTTGCGACTTACATGCCACGCGAAAATCACAAAAAGCTGTTGATCCTAGTTTCTCACTCATAAACTAGGATCATCACTTTGACAAACTAAGTTTATCACGATAAACCAAGTTCATCAACTGATAAACTAAATTTATGAACATTGCTACAGGGGCCACAGGAAGTTGTATAGCTCCACCCCCTCCCAATGATAAAGAGGCTTTCCTCTTCTGAGCCTCCTTTGCAATTGCGAAGCTATGACGTAATGCTTTAAGAGAGAGAGAGATCGAAATTACAAAAGCCCGCCTGTAACGACAACAACAACATCAATCCATTCAATTCAATGAGCGAAAATGAAGGCTCGGCCCCAAGAATATTTCGAAATGGTGAGTTCCCAGTGTTTGAAAGGAAACATTAGGCAGAATTTTTCATTTTTTATCCAAAATAAACACCGTTGTACCTCAAAAAGGAACTACTCAAACATTCATGTCTTTTATGATTGCTGCGACAGAGGTGGATTTTACACGGTCACTATTTAATCGCTTGGGTAAAGCCACCCAATAAAGTGCTGTGAATATTGGATGAACAATGGACACATGCAGCTTTGAAGGATTTGTTTACAGTTTGGCAACGGAGCTCTTCTTCGGAGTTCTTTGTGAGTCTACGACAAATTATCCATTTTCTGCTTAAGTTTTGTAAGTTTTGGTGAAGCTCAAAGTCGTTGGAATGAGGTCACATTAAAAAGTAGTGCTATTTGTACTGTAGCATTATTCACCAAGGAAAAATAAAGTAAAAACCTGACCCTCAACTTCCCCTTGAAAGCAGTAAGATTATAGTTTCAAATAACGTTCAGATGCACAAAACAAACGCAGAGGTATCAAACTGGCAGGGCTGCAGAGAGCTTTTGGAGGCACAGGAACAAAACCGCAAAATGAGGCCCCCTGCGAGCGACGTGGGCACGAAATTTTTAGATTGGCTGAAAATACATTTTTTCAATCATGAGACCCCCGTGACCCTGGGGCCCAGGCGCAAATTGCCCCTCCTGCCCCCTCTCTCAGCCGCCCTGCAAACTGGTGCCAAATGACTGAATAGAATCAAGAAAAAACAGCAACAAAGGTGTAAATGTTTGTAGTTTAATGCACCAAAGCAGGTTCCATTCATTGTCATTACTCATCACATGAATTGAACTTAATCGCAGGCCGTCCGAATTATCTTTATTATCTAGTAAACAAAATAAACGAATGGGTTTAAGCAATATTTGGCAATAAAATATGGAATGACAGAATTTGTGATGTCCATAGATGTAGAAGGCGAGGATCTGAGGGCGAAAGCAGCCACCAAAGAGGGGAAAATTTACAAAAATGGACCGTGATGCCCAAGTGGTGGGGGCTTGAACCATAGTAGATAGAACCAAGGGTGTTAGGACACGGATGTTTTGATTGATTATTTATTTACTTTGTTTTAACCTTCGTGCCTTGTTTTGTTGTCTGTTTTCTGTTCTGTTTCTTCTTCAACTGATGTGCACAATTGAGCATGGTTAGACCAAAACGCTCCAGAGTTGCTCGAATAGAACTCCCTTGTATTTCTGTGCCTTATAGCCTGTGTTCCAGACCACTTGAAAGAAAAGTCTTTTCAAGTGGTCTGGAACACAGGCTATGTGTCTTAGTGCGCCTGCACACAAGAGAGGTTTCAATTTTCTTTTAGAGGGAGTCTGGTACCCAAAGTATGTGAATATAGGTAGTATGCCGTTCCAATCATGGGTCGCAGGAAACGAAGTAATTGTTAAAAATGTAAACGCAAACATACCTGTGTCTTTACCATGGCTTCTTCTACCTTTCTTGGCTTTTTTTTATTTTGAGTGGGCTTGTCAGGATTTCTAGCTACTGAAAGCTAATTTAGGCCCACTGTGCATGCCGCATCCAGGCACGGGACCCCTAGTTTAACGTCCCTTCCGAAGGACGGCGAGGTGAGTTGCGAGGTCAGGCCTCAGTGGTCACCCATCCGAAATCTGACATCACTCGACCAAGCTTAACTTCAGTCACCTGACGAAGACTGTATAAGCCACTCGGCCACTCACCCCGCTGTACTCGGCCACTCACCCCGCTGTACTCGGCTTTCCTTTGCTTGCCTGCCTCAGCTTCATCCATTGATTCAAGTCTACAATAGTCTAATTCAGTTACTCTGCAAAAGCGAGGCCGCCCTCGTTTTTGGTTTCGTTATTCAGCCTCGCTTTAGTAGAGAAACTGAATCGGCCATTGTAGTCTTGAATCAATGGATTAAGCTGAGGCAGGCAAGCAATGGAAAGCCGAAAAAGGCAGAAGAAGCCACGGTAAAACTCAGGCATGTTTGCGTTTACATTTTAAACAATTACTTCGTTTCCTGCGACCCATCTTCTAAGCAAGCATACGAGCCACAGGGGACTGGGAGGGGTGGCAGCTAGCCTGCATGCTTCCCCAACTGTTTACGTTCCGTTGAGTTGAAATTGCCTGTTGAATTGAATTCATTTTCTGAGAAAATGAATTCAATTCAACGGGAAATTTCAACTCTACGGAAAAGTAAGGGATGCACGCAGGCTAATGGCAGCCCACTAACGTTAGAAAATGTACCAAAAAGAGCATTTTTCGGATAATTACGAGCAACAATAGAATTCTTACCGGGGAGCCGCCATAGAATTTATCTTCCCATACGCTTAAGATTCCATTCCATTATTACTATACCAAATCTTCCATACATTCCATATTTTACAAATGTGGCCACTATGTATCCTAACCAGCATGGGTCTAGGACAGCAAAAATACTAAAGTATACAACTTCCACATCTGCTATTGAAACACCTGTTGCAAAGATTATAGCATGGGAGGTTTAGTTATTAATAACGCAATCGATTTAACTATGCTAGATTTATTCTGATGGTAAATTTTGGAAATATTTATTATTGCACCCGCATGTATATCGCTGTGAGTAACTGCTGTTGACGTGCTTAGAAAACATCTCAAATACGGAAAAACAAGACGCTGGCAATTCTTGATAAACCAGAATCTTGACAGAAGATTGACTTTTCGTTAGGAGAAAATTGAATCATAAAAATACAGAGTGTACAAAAAAAATTGAGCCTCATTTGCTGGAAGGTTTCGAAAAAACGGCACAAAATCCTCACCAAACAATTACATAATGTTTCTTTTCAGACGCTCAATTGAACTTTGCTGCCATCCGCATAAAAAAACCTAGAAAAATGATACAGCTATGACGTCCAGGAGACCAAATTTGCCTGATAGATGAACTGAACACTGAAACAGCAGCCTCCAATTTGATAGCCCTCGCCACCATTCCAATAATCACCAGAGAGCTCAACTATTTGTTCCCCACGACCTTAGGCCGATACCTCCGTGTCCTTACGATTCCTAGATAATAAGTCCGTTGCAACCTTTACGGGTGACGGGTGTTAATTCCTGTCACTACCATGCTTGTCAAACAGTAGCGAGTAGTGCAAATTATGGTTAAAACAAAAATAGAAATAAAAAGATATTCATATGTGAATAATAAAGGACAGCAGGAGTAATACCTACCACCCAAATGTCTCGCTAGCTTCGATTTTGCAGGGTGTTGTTAGAAAGGTTATAGGATTGGCAATAATTCATAGGATTATAGTGATCTGCTCCGCCTGTGCTGGATGTTGTATCCGTCTAGGCTTCGGTGCGGTATGTCGTGGTCAGGCTCCGCAGAGGCATGTAACAGCTTGTATAGTTTCCTGTGTGGGTTCCTCGTGAAGGGCGATAAAACAAGTAAAATAATGTAAATGGCAAATGTCTCTCATGTCTTCCACTAACTCTACACAACTCATCAGCTAAAAACCTACTTGGGATATTTCTGGGCTTTAAGGCTCGAGATATCCTTGTGGGTTTATAGCTGAAGAGTTGCGTAAAGTCAGTCTTTAACCACAGAGACATTTACAAATTACCTTATCGGACTGATTCCTACCGTCAACTATACATAAGAATGGAGAATTCCTGATACAACATGCCGTTCGGAAGCCACCTAGAATGATGACGATGAGTCTCTTGTTGCCCAGTGCTCTTTGACTTGATGATGTCGCTTCAGGCAATGGAGACTCATAGTATTACTCTGAAAAACTTGGCCCTATTTAGGCCCAAACTTCGCAATTCCTAACTTACCAATCAGATTGCGAGATTTGGCAGAGAACAATGATGTCGAATTCTCGATTCGAATGATGCAGTTGACTAGTTTTGAACAAAGTTGCTACGGCAGGTGGCTGAAGTTTTCTCTGGTTTGTTTTGGTCTTAAAAACATGGAAAATGTAGCGTTGAAAGACTCATTTTGGACATACCAGGTGAAGTGAACTTCCTTCTTCAGGTTTATACCAATTTTCTTTGATGAAACGCCTGCTTAACGTGGTTTTTATCACATTTTTTTCTTTCCGAGGAGTGACCGTTGAACAGAGCTACGGCAGTCGTTCGATCCTGATTCGATAGATCGAATCATGATCGAATGCATGAGATAGGGCCGGGTTTTTCACTGTTTCATGATGAGTCCCTCGTGAGCTAGGTTTACCGCAGGGTTTCCTTCAAAATGGCGGACAAAAGATGATGATATGAAGATAGAATGCCAACATTAAGACAAGAATTCCTTGTCTATCCAAAAGATAGTCCTAAAATAAAGTCACTTTTTGTTTGCTGGTGTCATTGATCCAGAGCAGGGAATTTAAAAGAAATTTTGAAGTCTTAGATACATGCTTGATTTTGCGCTTGAAACATAACCAAAACTTTTCAAAATCAGTCAACAGAAAGCGAAGATACTGATTTCTAGAGCAGGGCCTAAATCAGATCTTTGCTTAAATGATCGGTAGAGGCATGGCACTGCTTTGACAGCAAATTGTAATTCTACCGAACTTAAACTTTGGAAACAGGGAACGAAATTCATGGAAAAGTTTGAATCGCTTTTGCAACTAAACACTCCCTGACTTGTTGTTGCTAGCTTTAATGAAAGTTTTTCAGCGGTTTTTCTTGAATCGGTACAGTCTGGAATCCTTATAAATTGAAACACATCAGATCACTGGAGAGCGTACAAAGAAGAGCAACGAAATTGGTTCGGGCTATAAAAGACCTTCCGTATGAGGATCGTTTACGCTCCCTTGACCTACCAACACTTGCATACAGACGCTCTCGAGGAGATATGATCTCAACGTTCAAAATTTTCAAAGGATATATCGACATTGATCCGAACATATTCTTCAAGCTGAACGACAATATGACAAGAGGACATAGCCTAAAAATATACAAGAAAAGATCACACACTACAATTCGTAAAACTTTCTTTTCGCAAAGATTTATTAATCAGTGGAATGACCTTCCAGCGTCCATTGTTAATTTGACATCAGTTCCTGAGTTCGAGAAAGCATACGACAGACACATGAGTGACAAAAAAATTCATAGTTAGTTGAATAGCATGAGAAACTTAATAGGGCTGCATAGGCTATTTAGCCTTTCATACCCTTAACCCCTTATATTATTATTATTATTATTATTATTATTATTATTATTATTATTATTATTATTATTATTATTATTATCATTATTATTATTATTATTATTTCACATTTACCACAGCTTTTGATGTTAAAACTGGTTATGTAAAGTTCTTCATCAGGTGCAAGCACTTAAGATAAAGACTTGTTCTTCTTTCTTCTTCAAACTTCGTAATCATAAAACTTTTCGTAAGATCCCAGCAGTTCCTAGCAGTGCTGATTTTTGCCATATCATAAAGTCATTCCTTATGCCCAGTTTCTCAGCAAATGAATGTAGTCTCTTTGGGATTGACCCAAGGGCCCCGATGACTATTGGTATAACGAACGTCTTCTTGTTCAGCATCCGTGAAAGCTCTACCTTTAACTCAGAATATTTACTTATTTTCTCAAACTCCTTTTTATCTATGTTATAATCCGCTGGTACTGCAATGTCAATAATGAAGCATTCATTAGTTTCTTTGTTGATCAAGAGAATATCAGGCCTCCTGTGCTCAATAACTCTGTCCGTTTGCATATCAAAGTCCCACAAGATCTTAACTTTCTCGCTTTCCAAAACTTTATCAATTCTGTGTTGGTACCACTTATCGCTGACATCGAAACCAAACTTTTTGCATAGATTCCAATGCACATTGCTGCAAATTTTATCATGGCGGCGTTTGTACTCATTCTGAGCAAGCATCTTGCAAGAGCTGATGATGTGGCTCACATTTTCCTCTTTTTCCCCACATAGGCGGCACAGCGAAGATTCACTGCAAGCATATATGTGTTTTTTTATGGAATTTGTGTTTAAGGCTTGCTCCTGGGCTGCCATTAGCAAACTCTCTGTCTTCCTTTTTAAATCTCCATTTTTCAGCCAAGCCCACGAGTCTTCTGTTTTTAGATCTCTGGTTTCTCTCTCAAATTGACCATGCAGTGGCATTCCTATCAGTGCGTCCAGTTTCTCTTTCTGAATCCTTGAGCTATACTCATTTTTCCCCTCTATGTCATCAGGCTGTAATGGTACCTCATTTGCCACAAAGCTTAAAATTTCCTCTTTGCTGTTAGCAATGTACTCGTCTAGGTTTCGAACTTCACTGGCCACACACTCCTCTATGCTAGTAAGCCCTCTCCCTCCGTTTTTTCTCTTCATGTACAGCCTAATTACATTTGACTTTGGATGTAGCGCGCTGTGCTCAAACATCAGCTTCCTGGTTACCCTGTCAAGTTCTCTTACTTCTTCCTTTGTCCAGTCAATCAAGCCAGCGCTGTATCGAACTACTGCCACTGCCCAACTATTCATTGCCGTGATCAAATTTGGAGAGTTCAGCTTACTTTTCAATATGAGCTTGAGTCTTGTCAGATAAGTCTCTTTCACCTTTGCTTTCATGTCACCACTCATTATGGAATCAAGTTCTAAGATACCTAAGTATTTATAACCTCTGCTGTCAGCATCTGCAATCTCTTCATCCCTTGGTAGTTTGATTCCTAAACTCTTCACATGTTTTCCCCTCTTCATTGTTACAAGTGCGCATTTTGATATTCCCATCTCCATACCAATGTCCGAACTACAAATCCTTACCGTATGCACTAACGAATCAATCTCATTGTCATTCTTTGCAAATAGCTTTATGTCATCCATGAACAGAAGGTGATTAATAGTGGGTCCTGTTTTTCCAAGTTTGTATCCCATCCCTGATTCTCGTAATGCCATAGACAGGGGAATTAGTGCAATAACAAAGAGCAATGGTGAAAATGCATCTCCTTGGAATATCCCCCTCTTTATCTCAACCGTTCCTAGTTGTTTACCACCCGAAAAGATAGTAGTCCTCCAATTATTCATACTTTCAGACAACAGCTCTACAACATTATCAGCAATACCAAACATACGTAGTGATCCTATGATCCACGAGTGGGGCACCATATCATAGGCTTTTTTAAAGTCTATCCAAGCCATAGACAAATTTGTATGCCTCCTCTTGCAATTTCTAAGGATAAACTTGTCTACGATCAGGTGATCCTTAGTTCCTTGACTCTCTCTCCTGCATCCTTTTTGTTCACTTGGGAATAGATCATTGCTCAATAAATGCGCATATGTTTTCTCACTAAAAATCCCTGTCAATGTCTTCCACAATAGATTCAAGCATGCTATCGGTCTGTAATTACCCACCTCAGGACCTTTCAACCTATCTTTCATGAGCAATATTGTCCTCCCCTCTACCATCCATGCTGGGATCTTTCCTGCTATGACACAACCGTTTAAGCAGTTTGTTATTGTGACAAGTAGAGAATCGAACCTTTTAAGCCAATACCCTTGAATCCCATCTGGGCCGGGTGCTTTCCAATTTGGCATTGTCTTCAACTGAGATTTTACATCCTCCACCGTTATTTCAATTTGAGCTTGTTTGTTTATCGTTCTTGCAGTATCACTTTGAATCTTCCTCACCCATTCAGCATCAGCATTGTGTTGCCTTTGCTTCCCCCATATATCACCCCAGAACTTGATCGATTCCTCTGCATTTGGTGGTGGACTTTCAGTATCTTCTCCATTAAGGTTTCTGTAAAATTGTCGCTGATTGGTTGCAAAAAGTCGGTTATCTTGAAACTGGCTTCTCCGTTCGCTATATCTTTTCACTTTTGTAGCCTTAGCTGTTATCCTTTGTTTAATCTCTTCCATCGCGACATTGAAACCCTTTTCTCGTAACTTGTACCTTTGTCTCAAATACTCCTTAGTAGCATTGTTCCGTTTCTTCCATTTGCCTTTAAACCAAGATTCAAGACGACTTAAATCTTTCCTTAACTGTTTTATATCCCTCTCTATTCTGCGTTTCCACCAAGGTTCTTTGGTGCGCTTCTGTGTTCCTTCCTTTGCACCAACTCTTTCACATACCAACACCGATGCAGCAACTAGTACGTCGCGAACCTGAGTGATGCCAGTACACTTAACATACTGCAGAATCTTATTAACTTTTCTCGTTTCATTTGCTACTTTCGTCTTGTCAAAGTATCTCAGATTCTGTCCTACCCTTCGTTCCCTCCCTGTACGGATTTCATTCAAACGATCAAGGACTGCTCTGTTCTCTTCATCTAGTTCTCCATACAACTGATCGTTTTCGTTAACATTATTATTATCATTATTATCATTATCATTATTATTATTATTATTATTATTATTATTATTATTATTATTATTATTATTATTATTATTATTATTATTATTATATAAACTAAAACCTCAATCCAAATTAACAGAAAATAAAAGATAAAAACAAACTGTTAAAATTGTACGTTTCGATTAAAAATCTTCATCAGCCTCATAATATTATTATTATTATTATCATTATCATTGTTAGGTTTGCCAATCTTTTCTGATGTTTAAAATGCCGATCTTGCTTCAATGGGCCTTTTTCACATTCTGTCAGTTCTTTTGAAATGCATCCTGGAGCATCATTTGCTTAGATGCATTGTAGATCTGAATCTCAAAAACGTGCATTGCTCTCAGCAACGCATGGAATAGTTTTGTACGTGTATTTGCAGCATAAAAGATCTGATGTAGATTTCTTGCTGTACATGGCTTTCCTCGAATTGAATTTGATTGTAAAATAGGTCTATCAGTGCCTGTCCGAGAGCTGTTCCCCTCAAACAAGGACGGATAATGTTGCAACAGGATCTGCTAAGTTTCATCGACACCAAAGTGCAAAGCGATTAGTGACTGAAGACAAAGGAATTCTATGTCCGGCTTGTTAAAGACCCTGTGCTCCCCATGATTCTTTCTGGTCTGACAATGAATTTCGTACTGTATGAAAAAGATTATGGCCTAGCAATCGCAAGGCTGTGCATTATCGTTTCAACCTTAAAATGAACGTTATGAAGTCATCGCTTTGAACTCAAACAAAAGACTTTGCCAAAAGTAATTGAAGGATTAGGGAAGCTTGTCTCCTGAGAGCTATTCATTTCCCCATATTCTGTGGTCGAAGTTCGTTGTTTACAGTAACTGTGATGTTTTGCTGACTTGTGCGTATGTAAAGGATCATCGGAGGTACAGGGTCTTTAAGTCATCAGCAAAAGCCAATCAAGCCACAAAAGTTGCTCTCAAGCCTAGGTAGCTAGCTCACTTGTTGTGCATCCTAGCAACATGAGCATGAGGAAAAAAGAAGCTTAAATCTAAACATCTGCCTTGGTCATTATATCTATTTGGCACAGAAGCTGAGCAAATCAGGAAATGATAAGGACAAAATGCAAAAGAAACCAGATGTATTTTTACTTCGCATTGTACGATTTAACCTAAAAAAGAATCGCATCGAGCAAAAATCGCGATTGCAGGACTATGTTCGGATCTTCTTTGAAGATGCTTGCAGCGAAAAGTTGGGAAATGTCACTTTAACGAAGACTCAATGAGCTACATTTGTGTTGAACTTTCTAAAAAGCTGCCTAAACATAGCCAGACATATGTTGAATTCACATGTCTTCACCACAAATGTATGATGCAGGCTAGCAGTTTCCTTCATCCATTTGTGATGATTTTTAATTTGAAATCGCAATAGCAGAACAAAGGAAAAGAGCGCACACCTGAAGATTAGAATCCTTGCTTCAGCCTTGGAAACACACGATTCCTATTGCAACGAAAATCATCTGTAATTCGATTTGAGCGAAATCGATATTTCTTCTGCAATAAATTGATTTAATCATAGGAAATAAAAATATTTGTTGAACTAAATATAACAAGGAATCTCCATGGAAATGACAGGTATGATTTTGCGAATGGAAAAGTTCGATATATTATTTATTTTTCAATGTCATTGGATTGTGGTTTTCTTGTCTGTTATTTGTTTTTCTGGTTCGAAACTACACGATCAACAAAGGTCAAGCAAAATTTTATCACGTGGTGACAATGTTTCGCTTTGACTTTGAGATGTGATTCTTCAAGATAAGATAGTTTGGCAGCTGCGGAAATTTTTCATTAGTTTTCGGATAAGCAAAAACCCCGAGAATGCTTCTTTCAATTGTTATGGTAGGTCAGGGTTCCGCAAGAAATCTTTCAAAGCTGTTCAATTGCCATTGACAGAGTGCTTGCGTCAACCTTGTCGGTGATCGTATTGATAAAGTTCGGGTAAGCAATTTTCTATGATGACTTATGATTTACGCAAGCATGGCAAGGAAAATTGAGTTTCCCTGCATCCTCTTCAAAGAGGTTAGTCACCCTCGATCCATAAGTGTAGATAAAGTAGCTGATAGTGTGATCAGGAAGAAATTTTTGATGATTATGCTGTGCAGTTAAGGTAACTACAACAACTGCTGTGCTGTTGTGACAAATAGTTTGCAAGAGAGAAGGCGAACAAAGTTGGGTCTTATCTGTATGTTATACAGAGAAGATATGTTACGGCTCATCCATATGTATGTGTAGCTCATAATGTGATATACAGTAAGGAGAGTCACAAACTCTCTGTAATTTCACGTTAAAGGAATCATTAGTTTTGTTCATATCGAGAGGAGACAGAACCAGCAACGCTGCTTCGGTAAGCTTAGCTAGCTTTCCTGCATCTTCCGACTACCTTCGGATGATTGGTAGAAATGTAGGAAAGAAAATAGTTTACAAGAAAAGCCCAAGAAAAGGCAAGAAAAATGAGGCCTTCTTTGTGGTGAGTGGCTGAGTGGCCTATACAGATTTCGTCAGGTGACTGGAGTTAAGCACGGTCGAGTGAGCTCAAACTCAAAGCTGGTGACCTCGGAGACCTGACCTCGCAACTCACCTCGCCGTCCTTCGGAAGGGATGTTAACCTAGGGGTCTCGTGCCTGGATGCGGCATGCACAGTGGGCCTAAATTAGCTTTCAGTAGCTAGAAATCCTGACAAGCCCACTCAAAGCAAATTGCTACTCGCAAGTGGTATCTTCTGCAAGAAGATTGACATCGATTGCCAATTAATCTTTCTGCTCATGAATTTCTGGTAAGCTTGCGTCGTTATAACAAGCTGTTTGTTTATAAAAATAATGTCAAAAAATTTGGGCCTTCTTTGTATCTTCTGCAAAAGACTTGTTATTGATTGATTCAGGTTTTAATGGGTTCTTTGGGTGAATAATGCAAATTACTATTTCTGTTGATGCAATTCTGGTAAGCATGTTTCGCTGTAACAAGCTGTTTGGTTATGCAAATGATGGCAAGAAAATTTGGGGTGAGTTCGCAACTCACGTCGCGGTCCTTCAGAAAGGACGTTAGCCCTAAGGGTCCCATGCCTCACCACGGGATGCACGCTAGGCCTAGATTAGCTTTGAATAGCAAGAAATACTGACAAGCACACTCAAAGCCACTCAAAGCAAATTGCTACTTGCTAGTGGTATCTTCGGCAAGAAGATTGACATCGATTGTCAATTAATCTCTCTACTGATGTAATTCTGGTAAGCATGTTTCGTTGTAACAAATTTTATAGATTTTCAAACTTTAAATCGTGATAAAATTAACACGACGACAGCTAGCAACATGAAAACTTTTGGTCAAACTACAGTTTGAGTGCTAAGTCTCTAAAATTGGCCTCTAAAATGCCATAGTACAGAATCTTTAATGATTTTCAAAACGAGGCTGTTTATTGAAGTGGTGTACTATCTGTCCTAGTTGTGTCAAAGTCTAACAGCTGCTGCTCAAATCTAGGCTGTTGTTTTGAAAGTATTTTCAAAGAGCACATTACGCAATTCCTCTAACTGAGCAGCTCCGAGAAAGGCCTCTTGCTATTCTCTTTGCTTTCAACCTCCATTTCCAATAAATCATTAATGTTCTTCACAGAATGTACAATTAAATGATACATTCTGCTTTACTTCAACGTTTCTCAAATCACCTTGTGTCATGAAACTTTTGACTACATCCATAAATCATGAAGTGCGGAGCCCATTGCAATCTTAGCTCTTCGAATCAGTTTTTCACGACGGAGTTTCGTTCAACATGTTCGAAAGTTCAACGTTCATTTACACCAGGAAATAGCAACCAACGTAACATAGATCGAAGGTAAAATCTTTGTATTAATATATTTCTTCACTCCTACCGCGTGTTCAAACAAGTCGCGAATAAATACTCCTATTGGATAAATCACTAAAATTTGATTACAAGTAGGCGATCTTTAAGTTTCATCCTTTGGCAGGTCAAATTACTTCCCAGGTATAGCTGATAGGCACATCTTATAACACAAAAATCTGTCGGTTGGACGTTTGATACATTGGACCTGCCGGCTGCCCAAACCTCAATGCGCATGACTGCTTGAGTTGTAAACCGGTCTAAAGCACATGGTTGTCTGCAAAGTAAACCTTATGGATCTGAATTCAACCCTCCCTATCCTGCAAAAATCCAGGTTTCTCCGTCAGTTGGACAATCGAAAACATTAACAAAGTAATTAAAATTTGATCAAAATCTATATCCAACAGAGTTATTTTTCTAAATTGGAATCCAAAAATTCATGTCTACTTTTGGTTTCACCAAAAATGACACCCTAAAATTCATTTCTGTGTGAATAAAGGCATCCCCAAAAACAGTTACATCCCCCCTTAACAGCATATGTAGTAGTTAGCTCTTCTCCTGAGGTTCTTTTTTCCTGTCTGCAGAAATTTGCTTGGGTGACTGTCATTGTAAGATTGAAAACTTCAAAATCGTGCTGCAAAACAGCTCACCATCAGTCCATTTGATGAGATTTAAGCCTGGTTTTCATTAAATCGTAATTCATCGCCGATCATTGTCTTAGAGCATCGGCGATCATCGGTGATGCTATAAGACAATGATCGGCGATGAATTACGATTTAATGAAAACCAGGCTTTAAACTAACCCACAAAGGATCCTGTGTAGCAAAGGCTAAGATGTTTCCTGCGGCCCTGAATTGTCTCCAGGGGGGGGGGGGGGTACTCCCTAACTTTCAGTAAGGAGGGTCCATGCCACTTTTTCTTTGCTGACCCCTAGATATTAAGCCTAATTTTTTGAGGATCCCAAATATTGAGTGTAATATTTGAAGACCCGCACCAAATTCCACGATTCTTCCTTTCTTCAGATCTGTGGACCCAAAATATTGAATTTTTGTCCATGTTGTAATTCACAGACACCAAATATTGATTTAACGTAAAATTTTGGACCCCAAATATTGGCATGAACCCCCTCCGTATTGAAAGCTATCGAGTACTTCCCCTGGGAATTGTCTGTTCTCTATAACGCTTCAAGATATCTCTTGCATGACCCAAAGTTATCAACTGCGCACTTCGAAATTCTCATTTCAAGCCTGTAGTACATCATAGACCGACAAACGAGACCGACACAATGAGGTCATTTTCTAAAAGATCGGCCTTTTCCCCAGAAGAGACTTGCAGAATTCATATTTAATCAAAAAACATATTTCACGATTCCCTGTTTGCTCAAAAAAGCTCCGTTACAAAGAGGTAATTCTGTCTAAATTCTATTTTGAAAATTCTTATAGCGAGGATCCGATGCCGTTTGAATTATTCATCTTCGAACTTAATAATGCTTTTTTATCGCTACGTGAATTGATAGGAATATGAAATAAGATCAGACTAATATTATAAACTACAAACTTGTTCGCTTCAAAATATAACACTTGAATTCTTCGCTTCATTGGCTTTCTTGAATTCTTGAAGTCTCTTTGAAAAGTAGAGTTGTATCTTACCAAGATATTGTTCTAATTTTGGTAAGTTAGGATTCTATGATTCAGAACGTCAGACTTTTTGCTCGCTGTAAGAGATGGCATTTTTTTTTAGTTCTGGATTTTAGAGGCTTTCCTAGATCATTCTGGAGGCTTGCTGGTTAAGAGAAATGTTGCAGTTTATCAAGAAATTGTTCTCATTCTGGTAAATGCAGAACATTTGCCCAGTAAGGGCCAGGAAACTACTTTGTGGGGATCAAGATATAGTATTTTAAATTCCTTGCTCCAGAGTCTTGGATTTCAGAAGCTTTCCTTGAATCATGGGGACTTTCTGGAAGCTTCTTCCAGAAGAAAACTTATCCTTACTAAAATTTATCAAGAAGATGTTCTTATTTTAGTAAGGCAGAACGTTTGCTCTGTTCGGAATTCAGTAGGCTTAACTTTAAGTTCGAATCAAGATATAGCACTTGAATTCATCACTCCAATAGTCTTGGATTTTAGAAGCTTTCTTTGAATTCTTGAACAATCTAGAAACTACTTTAAAGGGAAGAGTCGAAGTTTATAAAGAAATTGTCCTTATTTTGGTAAAGGCAGAAACGTTAGCTAAATATGAAATTCCGTTGGCTAAAGTTTATGTTTGCTTTAAGAGATAGCATTTTGAATTTTGGACTCCAGTGGCCTTGGATTTAAGAAGTCTTCCTTGAATTCTAGAAATTTCATAGAAGTTTCTTTCAAGAGAAGAGTTGTAGTTCATCAAGACATCGTTTCGTTCTCATTTTGGAAAAGTTTAAGCTCAATACGAAATTTGGCAGGGTAAAATCTTTTGTTGATTGTGCTAAGTAAGAATCTCTCAAACTTAGTATTCTATCGTTTGTAGATGCTGAATTATGACGAATTGGAAAGGAATCTTCTTGCTGAAAGCAGAGGCACAGCCAACCATCAGAGTTTTGAAAACAAAGGTATTTACAAAGCAAAATTTTAGAAAAACGTAAACAATAATAGCAAAGCTTCTGGATTTTCACAACCAAACAAACAAACCAACAAACAAGCAAACAAACAAACAGGCGAAGAAGCACATGTTGCCTCAAAACGTGCACATTTAGCTAACGTAATTTACAGTGCTTTTAGCTATAACGCTTTTCCAAACAATAGTACTATCAAGAAACCTTAGCTATAGTGTTGAAATCACACAGCCTATCAATCAGTTTAACAATTGTGCACGCGTAAAGTCTGCATACAGGCTACGTTCAATTGGATTTTAACATGTTCTGGTTGTGAAATTGCATTTCAGTAACAAAGTACTGCTTGCAAAGCATTCTACACCTTGTTATCCAACTACTGTGAAATTGGTTTCGATCATGAATCATTTAAAGTTGACATCGTTGGCCTAGTTTACATTGAAATCCCTTGACATCATAGGCCTAGTTTACATTGAAATCCCTTGTTACTGCTAGTGCAAGAAATCTTCTGGAGCAACCGATGGAGAACACTAATCCAGAGATATTGCTTTTGCCAAGTCGTACATTCGTTTGCAAAAATGTGCTATTCTTGAAATCGGCTCTGTTCCGAAACAGCTTACACTGAACTGTTACATGCTGACGTACTTCATTGTCGAACAAGGCATTGTCTTCAAGGATCACAACTTTCGTGTCAAACATCGTCCAAAGACGTTCGAATCGAGCATCGTGAACAGCATTTCTATCAAGTATCGTGTCGTGATCGTGTCGTGCACCATTAATCCTCAGCATGTGCTCAACCGATGACAATTTGATGAGCAGTGAGCTATCAGCGTTTTTTAGCGTCTTGATTGGTTGTTCGATAGCCTGTTGTGCCGTGTTCAATACACGATTGATATGGCTAAGTGCACGGAGCTCAAGTGACACAAATTATTTACAACTTTCACCCTACTTCATCAGCTCGTGTTGTGCCGACACTGCAGTTATTTGCATTTTTGGTCCAACTTTATGTGTTCTTGTCACAAGTAAATCATGGAACATCAGCAGCATATTTTGTGCCTTTTTGGACATCATGCTTTTGGCATTAATTTGGAGCACCACAGCATCTCTGCTCGTTTATAATCTCGACCGACATTGCCTACTTGTGCAGCGACGATATTATCCTGAAACATTCGGCAAGTCTCGGCGGAACACAATCACTCTCATTGTTATATACTTGACATCTATTGTTACAGCCTTACCATATTTGGCACTACGGACAGCTATTGGATCAAAGCACGCTCCAATGACATTCCTGTTCAAGTCAAGTGTTCTGTATTGTGTTCTAGCAATCGTAATACTATACACTACCCCCGTTTTCATTATCATAGCCTCACTTTCAAAGACCTTCGTCCATGTGAAAATCAAAATTCGGCGGTTCTACGAGACCGAGGATTTGACACGATCTACGAAGCTTCCAGAGACATTAACAGAAGATTTTCAAACTTACAAAGGCTTAGTAGCATCTAGCATAATATTCATACTAACTTCAATGCCCTGGTTTATTTTTCAATTCTTAAAAGCGTTAGAACTAAACTCTGATGCAACTACTGGACAAGAAATCATTTTGTTAGTAATTCTGGTTTGCGGAGTTGGGATGAAGACATCAACTTATGTTCTATTTTGTGGTTGCATCCGAAAACACTTTTTCTCGAACATCTTTGTAAATAGATCGAACGAATTTACTTTAGAACAGCCTGCGGTTGTAATTAATATGGGGGCAATATAATTTGAATGTGTAAAATTTGTTTTGACATTAGCTCTTGTTTATGTTTTTGCTTAAAGAATTAGAATCTATTTCACTTTTTTGAATTTTCTGCGAGTGGAGCCAAATTTCAAGCAATCAAATACATAGTTTATCAAAATTGGTCGCACAAATTTCTTGATTTCAGAGTTCTTCAAAAAGGGTCTAGAATCCTTGATCATTTTTGTTAAGGATGCACAAAATTGTGGCCCCACAGACAATAATCAAGCTGTATCGACTATCATACAGGTCAGACATCTTGCAGGGTGAATAAAAAGACTATTACATAATTTCACACACTTGGGGATTTCTGGATGGCTTGCAATTTGACCGAGGATTTTGTTCGAATCACTTTGAAGATTTTGAGTTGAAGAATTTTTATCAAATTGGTTATAACTGAGGAGCATTTACACCTATGTTGATAAATTAAATTTTAGTTTGTGAGTTGACATGTTAGGCAAGATGGTTTGAAATTACTCCAAACGGAAAGACAGTTGCAAATAAGGTCGCTGCAACAAAGCAAAATTTTTCGGGACACTATCAGATAAAGTCCTTGGGATTTTCTCCAGAACAGCTGTTAGATGGGGGAAATGGGCTATCCATCTAACCAGATGCCTAACATCAATTTTTGAGGTTTCTTAGCTAGATGAGACCATTGTGATTATTCTAAGACAATGTGCCAGTTAAAAAATTTTCGAATGTCACGTGATCTATAACGTCATGGAAGGGCCAAATGTTCTTACCTTACCTCAATAACTTTTGGCAGGTGAGTTGCATTGACATGGAACTTGCATAGTTGAACTGAGCGCTTGAAGACGTTTCGAATGATGTATATTTTTTGTATTTTGATGAACTTCAAGAAAAATGTATGACGTCATCGATGACAAGACGTCATAATGGACAAAATCTAAAAACCATTTTAGCAGAAATGTTTTAATTGAATCTTACTATGATCTTACTAAACCATCCAAGTATAGATTCCGATTCTGTAGTCAAAAACACCTATGCAAATGTGCAAGAATTGCACCTGTTCCCCCCGGGGGGGGGGGGGGGGTAACTGCAATAGGCGGGTGACGGGGGTGTGCCATTTGACGTCTGAAATCGCACCCTAAAATTTATAAATTTTCGCGAAAACGATACCCCAAAATTTACAGGCCATTGAAAATGTATACCCTAAAATTGTGACAGCCATCCAAAAAGTTAACCAAATAAGTGAAATTTGATCAAAATCAATGCCCTAAAGAGTTATTTTTCTAAAATGACACCCCAAAATTTATGACTACTTGTGATTTTACCAAAAATGGTACCCCAAAATTCATTTTCTGCTGGAAAAAAGGCACCCCAAAAAATGGCACATCCCGTACCTTCATATATGGTAGTTACCCCCCCCCCCCGGGACCTGTTCACAAACAGAATGAGAAAATGTAAATGGAAACTACCGTCCAATATCTCTTCTTCCTATTTTTGGGGAAATTCTTGCAAAGCTAATATACGATTTCTTGTTCTCACATCTACAGATGCCCAAAAACTTCTTTGGAAAGCTGCCCTGTAAAAATTTTTAAGAGAGAGCGAATGCTGCTGTGCTTTTTGCAAAATAAAACCGCTGCCAAATTATCTCATCAACGTCTTTTGCTGTTTTGCTGAGATTACTGTCAGTTTCTCGGATTAATTATCAGAAAAAGAACAGTAATCTCCCAAAATCTGTAGATTTCCATATCTTGAATGAAAAATGATGTACGTTATCCTCTTTTTCAGCTGCCAAATTATCTTGTCTAAGGACGTGAGCCAACCTGCAGAAATGCTCGACTACTACCCTGCGCGTTACTTAACCTAAATCAGTCTGGGTTTTGTCCAGGTGAATCAACAATTAATAAGCTAACTTCCATAACGCATACGATTTTTAAAGCTTTTAATTGTAATCCACCTCTTGATGTTCGTTATGTCTATCTTGATATTTCTAAAGCATTTGACAGGGTGTGGCATGGTGGCCTTGTTTATAATCTAAAACAATGTGGTGCGTCAGGTCAACTTCTTCGTTATTCTGAGTTTTCTTCCGGATCGAAAGCAGCAAACTGTTTGAACGTAGAACAGTAAATGTTCTTCCAAATATTTGAATCTACGAAAAAGGCGGGTGTAAAATTCATTGACCATTTCTTTAAAACTGAATTACCATGGGCTTTGGGAATAATGGAAGTTCCTATTAGATTAATTATCATTGCAAAGAATAAGAACTGTCAGGTCTACCTTGTGTTTTCTCTGTTTTTCCATCCTCTCCGTTGTCCCGTCGATTTAGCATCATCCTCATCTTGGCTGGCCTAACAAGTAACATGGCCTTTCTTGTTTTCATGAGCACGAGAGCACAGCCTCAGTTCAGCCTATGAGCTCCTTCAATGAGAGTGCGTAGGCGTAGGCAAGCCAAGATGAGGATGATGCTAAATCGACGGGACAACGGAGAGGATGGAAAGATAGACAACACACACGGTAGGCCTGACAGTTATTCTTTACAACGATAATTAATCTAATAGGAACTTCCACTTTTCCCAAAACCCATAGTCGAAATTACAGTCTATTTCATATTTCAGCTCATTTTATGATGTGACGTCATCAAATTTCTAAAACACAAGCGAGAAGAGTGAAAGAGCTTTGCCTACACCATATTGTGGGCATCGATAAACTATAGTTCTCTTGACAATTATTTGATCTTTCATCAACAGGTTTAGAAATTGAGATAGTTTAAAGTTTTTTTTTCGAAAATTTTCTTGAATTCTTACAAAAGAAGGAAAACAATGTAATCCTGAAAAAGTTGAAGATTTCAGAGAAGTCCACCGGCAGATTTACTGTAAAATGGTTCAAGTTTCTTTGAAGCCGTTCAGTTCAAAGAAATAGGTCATAGAATTTTACACTCAGCTTTTTAAAGATTTGAAACCTGTGCTTTGTAGAGAAATATCAGCTAGAGTACCTCAGGGTTCCATTTTAGGGACCTTGTTTTTTCCTTGTGTATGACCTAACCGAAAATATGCATCACAGTCTCAAGCTTTTTGCCAAGGATACACGTCCTTATTTAAGGTCGCATATGACACAAATCCAGCTGCCAATAGCATGAACCATGACTTGGAGTTGATAATGCAGTAGGCTCATAACTGGAGAATGTGATTTAATCCTGACCCACTAAAAGCAAGCTGTCAAACTAATTTTTTCAAGGAAAAGAAATAAAGTTGATCATCCAGTGATCTCTTCTTAATAACACACCCGTGAAGAAAACAAATGAACGTAAGCATTTAGAACTGTTTCGTGATTCAAAGCTGTCTTTTCTGCTAACATCTCATCAAATATCTCCCTAGGCATACACTAAATGAATTATATAAGTTGTATGCATGACTCTATCTGGACTACAGAGATGTAATTTATCGGTGGTTTTTGAAGCAACAACTTACTCTGCCTTTTCTCTGCCATAAATCAGCAACCATGCGGTAGATTGACTCAAACAAGGTCTTAAACTCTAAACTGAAGCCTGACCTTGCAGCCGTGTAAAAATCGAGATAATTGAATCTACAGCTCCTCCACAGCAGCCACACAAATGGGGCACAATTTTTGGGACACATGTATATGTGAGCAAGAGTTCATTTGAAAGGGAAGAAAACCGCGAGGTAACAATATTGCGTTTCAGAAAATTAGATCCTGGCTGAATTGTAGGAATGACAAAGATGCGCGTAGTCGAGCAGCACCTCTCAACTCTTCTTTGCCAGACAATCTGCGAATGAGGACACCCTACGCCATTTGTTACTCAAACTACGGAAACCTACTGAGTTGGGAGATTACTGTTCTTTTCTTAACAATGAATGCGAGAAACTGACAGTAATCTCAGTAGGAGATATCTGAACTTTCCTTGATCAGATAACCTGGCAGCGGTTTTTTTTTTGAAAAAAGCACTGTGGCATTCGTTCTCTCCTCAAAATTTTAACACGGTACCTTTCCAAAGAAGTTGTCGACATCTGTAGAAACTCTGAGAAATCTCTTTCACTATGCAGATGTTTTTTAGTCATCAGATCGACAATGTGCTGTTACTTCCCTGATCTTTAAAGCGATTGTGAATAGAAAATGAAGGGGGTATGAGTACAATAAAAACCCGCGCATAAGAACCTAATGACTTAGAACTTAAAGGCTGAAATTCTGAAATTAGACCCCCCCCCCAATATATAAGAACCCATTCAACCTGAACTTAGAAATAGGTTATCATAAAATTAGATCAAAAGTGACTCCTCTCCAGTTGCTTTATCATCTATATAGAGTGACGCGGTTATATGTGCATATTGCAAAGAACTCTGAAGATGCTTTGAATGAAAGCTTTTCATTGTATTCTGTAAAATTTCTGATTCTTCCACAAACTGCCGTTGTTACTAATGCCTCATGAACTCTGGTGCAGTGAACTGACAGTAAATAATGGGCTTGAAGTTTCAATCTGAAAAAAAGAAATACCTGAAAGCCCTGAATGAAATACACGTTTTTTTTATATAAGAAACTTGGATCGGGCCATAGTACTAAAAGTTTCTTAATTTCACATGAAATTTTGTCCATTTTAGTACTACAAGTTTCTTAATTAGTTTCTTATTTTTTGAATGCAGAATTATCAATGTAGTCGCTATCATTGCGGTAGATATGTTTCTTGACATTTAAAACATCATAAAGGAATAAACAGTGTTCTGTCAAGTTGAAAACAGAAATGGTTAGATAATATTGCTCAAGAATAGAGGTTCAACGATCTGTTTGCTATGATATCCATGCTTTTAACATTGAAAAGTTTCTTAGTACTTCTCAGACATAGTACTAGAGTTTCTTAAAATTTTGACTTTCTTAATACTAGTTTCTTATAAAGCAGTTTCTTCTATAAAAAACGTGTAGAATCTAACTAGGCAGACCTGCAAAATTGTAGGTTCTTACACGCGGGTTTTTTACAGTAGTTCCTCTCTTATAACCGCCGTCACAACGTAGTCCCATGGCCCACATAGTTTGCTGTCTGTGGACGGCTTTGCGTTTGTTTGCAAGTAAAAATGCAATACACCACTTCACAGTTTCAGAAAAATTGTCTTCGCGCGCAACTACTTGGAAGCAAAATATTGCATTGCAAGACGCCAACGTCATTTTATCTCCCAAAAATGCGTGCGGTTACATGAGATCAACACTGGTGTGTCGACCTAGCATTAGAACTCCCACGTCATGGACATTCGATCAGTGAAATTTTTACACATTTTTCATCTGATTGTTAGTCCTGAGGTTTTCCCCGGGGAGGGGGTACTTAGTATATTTGTCCGACGGGGATGTGCCATTTTTCAGGATATCGTTTTCGCCTATTTTTTCTAGAACAGGGTATCAAAAGAAGGCAAATTTTCTGGAGCAGGTTGTCAAAACATGTCAAAAGAGAAAGTTTTGCTACAACGGGTTATTATTTAGTCAAATTTTTGTGCTTTTGATTATACTTTTTACCGATTTTTTCTAGAACAGGGTATCATTTGAAGGCAAAAATTCTGGAGTAGGGTGAAAAAATTTCATTTCGTGGGCACATCCCCGTACAAATTTAGGTCAAGTACCCCCCCCCCCCGGGAGGGTTTCTTAACATTTTCCTGGAAGGTTCGGCAAATATCAAGTTCTTTAACTTTGAAAGTCTGTGTTCCAGGTAACTGGCTATAACTTTGATGGTACAAGCTTCAAACTTTGATGAAGAGAGTTTCCTCAAGAGGAGAATCAGGTGATCTGAAGTGGGTGCAAAAACGTTAGCTGATTTCCTGAGGCGGAGGGGTTCTTGGCCTAAATTTGTACAAGGGTGTGCCTAAGGAAAAATCATTTTTACCCGGCTCCAGAATTTCGCCTTTTAAATGATAACCGATTCTAGAAAAAAGGGTCAAAAGTATACCGCAGAAAACAAAAATTTGACAAAATAACAACCCGTTCTGACAAAATTGTCCCTTTTTTGACATGTTTGACGACCAGCTCCAGAAAAGTTGCCCCATTTTGATACCTTACTCTAAGATAGGTGAAAATGATACAGCAACGTAATAGTGCTTGCTACAAAACATGATCCGGTACAAGAGGAAATTTCGAGAATTTAACCTTAACAAGGTCTACTGGGTGTAAAAGGGGCAAGATGAACGTCAAAATTATACATGGCAAAGACTTGAATCGAAACATAAGAAGTATCGCTCTCCTTTCCCTTTCCCTCCTCTTTCTTCTTTCTCTTCTCCCCATCCTGTTTGTTTGCTGATCAAGAGCAAAACTGGGAATAAGTCAACAACTTCCGTGAATCATTAGTAGAACAGTTTATGATTTACTGTTCCCGTCAATCAGCACTAGGCTGACTACCCACTTTACCCCAGCATATATCTGTATATTACCCCTGCAGACCCTAACACCACCACACACGCAAGGGTGAAAGCCTACCAAAGACAGTCTACGTTTGGTTTAAATGGCGAGCAAAGATATTTGCGTGTGATTCTATTTCCAAAATTTCATACCTTGTTGATGGTCTTCGCTCAATTCATGAGCTCGTAATAAAGTCCTTCTCCAATTAATCAGCTGTAAATAAACACGAAAATCCCTAAAATCGATTGAGCCGCGTCCTCTTCATGTAAGGCTGCTTTAGCAACAACACGAGGCAGCACCCTTCATATTGTCCAGCATTTTCCTCTCAGAATGCCGCTCAGTGAGAGCATCTTCTTGAAGGTAATTTGCATTCCAATGATCCCATAAACATTTAGGCGAGTTATTTACTTCCCTTCTCGACATTCTATTTTACAAACGCTTTCAAAAGCACAATTTTTAGGTTGTCAGATTCAGGGCAGAAGAACGCGTACAAAGTCCCAGGAGACAATCAAAGTTTTCAAGTTAATTTTCTCCACTCGCGTGCCTTAGTGCCTTCTTCCAAAAGCGCCGTTTAAAATTCACACCTTCGAACCAAGAAATGAAGCGCGTTCAGGAATTTGCGACGGGAAAGAGCGTCAAAATAATGTTTGCCTCAGTTTTGCGTCGCAGGATGATGTCAGTTTGCGATTATGCCTTTGGATCCTATTCGAAAGCCATAACAATTCAAGTCATAACGAATTTAGAACAACGTGTGAACCAAGCGTTTCAGCGCTCAAGGTTCGCTCCTCAGGGCCTCCATGCATCCATTCTTTCTCGATAAATGAACGACCCTCACTTGTGAAACTATCAAGGGAATTGCATTCGAGAATAAAAACATGATCTCATTTTTCTATTCTCGTGACAGCTGCCAAAGTGACCAATTCTCAATCGAAAAATCACGACAACTGTTTATGTTCATTGATCAAGAGATAGATCTAGAGTCTCGGGACATTTTTCTTCTGTTAGTTTAAACTTATCGAATCTTTGACTTTCCAACGAATCTTGCAATTCTTTGCAATTTAGATCATTGATCTGCGTTCAGCACCAGTGAGGAGGTAGTTGCCATGTTGCGACACTGCCCTCTCAAAATTCGCCAATGTCATGCAATTGTTTGAGCCAGCCTTTAGCCCCCTTAAGTATGTATGCACTGAGGGAGGGTACTATTCATATTGTGTGTACTAGAGTATTGCTAAGGGCAAGGGCATCGATTTTCACGACTTTAATCAAGTCCCCCCCCCCCGGATGTACGAAAGTATTAGAAAAAAATTTATGACTATGATCAAAATTTTCCAAACTCTTCTTTTCTCTTCTGTAGCCTTCTTTCTTGCAAAAAGCAGTAAATGGCACCGTACAAAGATCTAACTTGTCCATGAATTTGTCATTCTTCAAGATTCTGACAAAATCCATAGTCGGTTACAGGCCGATTTCTACTCAGCAGAAATTTCAGAGCGGTCGGAATTTTAACAAAATAAAAGTCTTGTCATGTGTAACGTCCTATTCACATGCATAGAGATATATTTTCACGCAAACGAAGGCTTACCATTCCGCTCGGAAAATTCTACCGAGTGGAAATCAGCCTTATTTGGCGTAGGAGAGGAGAAAGCAATTTCCAATCATTTGACTCGCTTGACCCTTGATGGCTCGTATCTCAAAAATTACACAGTACCTAAACACAAAATGTAAACTTAATCACAAGTCATAGCTTTGCTCACACTGGGGTAAAATGAGCACAAAAACGATGGAAAAAGGCGTTCGCAGTACAGCCTTGCTCGTGATAACCGAATCAACGTTTTTGGCTTGACAATAGGGACTTTACGAAAGCACGACGTGACAGCAGCAATGTTGCTTTTGCTTCAGAACTTTAGATTCAAAAGATTCCTTGTTTTCTGCAGGAGTTGACTTCCTTTTGAGTCTGAAGTTGCCCTTTTCAATAGGTTGTTTTAGCACTCTCATTCGAAGAGGCATTATCAAAACGGGAGACTTCATGGTGGTCCTTTTTATACTTAAAGAATTCCCAAGATCAGTTCCCCCCCCCCCCCAGCTAAGCTTCCTCGCCATCGATTTGCTCTTACGTCTAATATGCAGCAGACTTGGGTATCAATTTGTTCTTATTATCTGTGTGTGTTGTTTTTAGTATGCTCCCCGGGGGTATTTGTCTCAGTAGTATTGTAAAGTAATTTGTTGTAAGTAGTGTACACCGTATTATATTTTTGTAACATTTTATTGAATTATAAAAAAAACGGGAGACTGATTTGGTCCCGCGCCGAAGGCGCTACGATTGCGCAGCGCGAGGAAGGAGGGGAAAGCTAGAAGGGGAAAGCACGCAATAAGAAACAAAGGTGCTTAGCTTGCTACCAGGAAGGAGAAAAATTTTTTGAGCCTTGTCTGCCAAAAAGCGTTCCTTTTGCCAAGACTAATATTGCTAAAAAGTATACAAGTGCCTAGACTAGATCTTATAAATGTTTACCTTTGACGCACTTCCCCAGCTACGTTATCATAGAAACCCCCCCCCCCATCTCCCGTGGAATATGCTTTACCCTAATTCTAATATATGCATGTTTACTCCAGTGTGAACCCAATTTATGCGACCAATTATCATATAATGCCAAAAGAACTGTTTAAATATGCGTGAAAGTAATATCCTAAGTATAAAAATAAGGTTAAAATGTTTTTCTGAAGATTTATTTTCAGAATGTCCACATCATTAAAATTCTTACATTTACTCTTAAAACAAAATCTAAGAAATTAAAATTGTTGCTAAGTAAAGCCTAATAACATGAATTTCGCCATCCTCGCTGCAAGGAGCAAATGTGTATATATGGAAGGAGCTAGGGCGTGACTTCCATGTCAGGGATTAATTAAGGGAACATTCACACGATTATGGGCCAAATTGGTCTGAGAGTGGGGGAAAATGGGTCACTTTTGCTTTTAAATTTGACGTATCCTTCGTTCTAAAATATATTCTGAAAATCTTTGCTCTAAGAGTCCTCCGCTATAAAAACTATAAGTGTCATCGTTGAAAACATGCAGCTTTCTCGGAGAATATAATTAATTGTCCTTGTTCATACTACAGAGGTACTTCGCTATATCTCATTTGATCATTTCGCAATCACCTCCGTCGGACAAAAGTTCCAAGCAAAGATTTCGTTAACTCAGAGCAACCCCGCCCTTCTATCTCAAATCACTACCCATATCGATTCTAGATATCTTACAGATTTGTATTGGAAACTCCCTGTTAAACAGTATCTGCCAGACCCACTGTAATACTAAAGTTGAGGCTTTATATTTGTCCTTAATTGTTTCACGCAGATCTTTACTACAACATTAAACATTGTTGATATCTAATGTCTAATGATATCTAATGATATCTACAGGAAGGTAGAGACAGGGCGAACGAACGTATGGTTAACCTCATTTGTCGATTTCTCTTGGGAACCAAACTAGACCATTCGTCACTCAAAGTTCTAACTCCTTTAGCCCTCGCAATGGAAACCCATTAAAAAGACACCTGATTTTATATCACTACCTCACATTCTAAAAACTGAAATGATAAAATGTCATCAGTTAGATCCGACTGCATAGCGCTTCAAGTATTCCACTTAAAAACGAACAAATTCCGTTCAGAATTCTTTCCCAGTCTAAGGGCCCGCAGTTTGCCGACCTGAAACTGATGGCATGAGAGGGATATCCCTGAAATTCCGTCCAGAGTTGTCTTGGATATCCCAAGGCCATCCTGCGAATTTCTGCAATATTCTTCGTTTCCACGGTGCTCTCCGCGGTTTTCTTACCATTTTAAAAAAGAACCAGTGCATCGGCTGATCTTGACATAGGGTACATTGGCTGCGAAGGACTTCGAATCAGTTTCCTTTTAGGAAGCCTTTCAAATGCTTTTGTGAGCTGGTTGAAAGGAGGTCGATTATCCGGATTGTAGGCCCAACACATCGAGAGGATGTCCTACAATTTAAAATTAAAGGTTTTAAATCAAAGAACTCTCCGTGTTATCATCTTTATGACACATATCAATATATATGCAATACCTTAGACAGCGTTCACATGATGCCGGCACATTTTGAAAACGATGAAAAATGTGACGGATCGGCCTCCCGTTCACAAGAAAACGGCACATTTTTTGTCGGCAGATTTTGAAAACGGTAGATTTTGAAAACGGAACTCTAACCGGCACATTTTGGAAATGGCATCGTGTGAACACTCGAAAATGATGAAAACATAAAATTTTTCGATGTTTTCAGAAAGTGACTGAGTGTAGGAACATTTCTTTGGCATCAAAGTCTTGCAAAGAGTTATTTACCGTCAAGTTTCCTATCATTTTCAAATTGCTCCGGCATCGTGTGAACGATAGCTCAAACTTTGCTACCGTCACATTTTTCACCGTTTTCAAAATGTGCCGGCATCGTGGAAACGCAGCCTTAGATTCACCGCAATATAAAATGTTATAACAGGTCTTATAAACTCTTACACAATATTGCTATAACTCTTGAGAGAGGTGAAATGCCCTGGCGTGTTGTTCCACATGAAGAAATTCCATACGATTGGATCACGTTTCACGTTTAAAGATCCTCGCAGTCAAACTATGCAAAAAGGAACTGCAGAGATCTTCAGATTCCTAGATTAAACACAGAGCATGCAAAAAAGAGTTATCGATATTCTGCTATAAAAGTCTGGAACGAAACTCCAGTTGCTGTTAGAGAACTCCCGACTATTAGTCGCTTTAAAAAAGAACTAAAGGAGTACTTGAAGAGCTGACTGAAAACACCAATTTGATTGAGAAACACGACCCCCTGGAAGAACAGCATCTTAGGCTAGTTTTAATGCAGATTCTTTTGTTATGTAATTAAGCTGAAGGGGTTTGTTTTCGTGTATAAATAATAATATATCATATCATCATATCATCAGCCCTTCTTCGAGCATTTCGCAACCAACAAATTTTTATAAATAAGAATTTATCTAAATTTTCAGCGTTCACAAAAACACGGGAAAAATTACCAAAAAATAGTATGGTCTCTCGGCTTTTAAAGCTTTTATGTCGCTATAAATACAAATCCTAGCCTCGATTATCAGTTGTCCTTCAACGCCACCAGAGACGGTCATCAAATCCCTTTGTTTTCCTTACTGTGCGAAATTACACCTCAATGACTTCAAAGGGAAACCGCGCTAATCTTCATGACTGTCCTCTGCACAGAAATCACAGAACTGAATAAATGTCTGCCATCACTCTTATATAGCGACATAAAAGCTTTAAAGGCACACTGTCGTGGTGCTGATTGGATAAGAAAGATAATCAAGAAGAAAAGAATTAGGCAAGGTTCGGTAATTTCGCTGTACAGTGAAATTCACGAAGATGATAATGATCTGATTGCCTTTATTCTCGAAACAAAGTATGATCCAAGAGCATAAAGGCTTGGTAATTACTCTAAGGCCAGAGCTTGGTTTTGATTTCAACGTAACAACTAGCCAATCACAACCACGACAGTGTACCTTTAAAGGTCAGATAAAGGCAAATGCGATTTTTTTATATTTATAATTTTAAACTATGGGGAATCCGATGGCAATAATATTTTTTATCTTTGCGATGCAAAAGGATAGGTTTGGGGGTTTTGAAAAAGGGCACTCCTTCAAAAAACCGCGTGATGATAAAAGCCTGGAACTAGCTAAGTCATGACGTGGAATGAGTCATAAGAAATTCATCACTTGAGAGGCCCAAAGCACTCGAAGGATTAACCGTGAAGAACACATGCCGCATTGCAGATACACAACGAACAGTAAACATTCCCAAAGATCGAGTATTGGAGCGGCACACCCTCATAGTTTTCCCTCGATGCAGAGGAGTGAATTCAACACAGTCGGGCCAAGCTTCCTGTGTTCTGCTCTCCTCAAGTGGAACATAAAAACACCATTTGAATTATTTTGATGCAAATTAGCAGTTAAAAATATTGATTGTCTTGATCAAGCCATGGTCTTGGTCAAACATTTTACTATTGTGTTATTTGCAAAGACTACAGAAAAACACGCCTTGATCTCCCCAGGGTTTGATTGTTATTCCATCAGGATTAATTCTCCTCATTAGAGCGACAAGCGCCTATCGAAGGCACATTTGCATTTGGATGGCTTCACGAAGGATCTGTAAATACAAACTATATTGTGTGAGGCAATACTTTGGCCACCTAAAAAATTCGCAAAGAACCAGAGCGTTATCGAAGAAAAGGAAACATAAATGTGGAGAAAGAACTTGCACTTATCTATCCGTGAGCATGAGTGTGCTCACATGGCCTACTCTTGATATCGCAAAATCCGGTGTCGTCATGTTCGAAGAGTGGGTGAGTGTATCATTCAATTTCAGCTATAATTTCATGTTCAGCACGTCGAAGAGTTCTCAGAAAGGTGCTCTGGAAGCCAGCTGATGCACTTGCAGCAGCTAATGAATGTTTACAGTCGTTAGGATTGAAATATCTTGTGCAGACCGGCAATGTTTTCGTGGTTGAAAGTCTGAATGAAGGGTTCCCTCTCCAAGTCAGTCCACAGCTCACTGCTGCAACGAGTCGGTCCACGCCAAAGTTTGGAATAATGTGCACATACATTCTTCTCTGCATACGCTGACTAGCCACGACGATAAACTACCTACTTTCTGGGCGTTTTTGTTTGAGATAGTTGAAGTAAGTAGTCGTTTCTAACTTTCGTGACTTGACAATCAGTGAGTGCAAACAGACTCCTCCATTCCCTCGCAGCTTTGCAATGACTCCTTCGACTCATTCCACGTCACGCCTCTGCTAGTTCCAGGCTCTTTTCCTTGCGCGTTTTTTTTGAAAAATTTGACTAAAAAACGGAATTCGACAGGCGATTTCGATAACTTCCTGAACTCATATTGAAATTTCGTTTGAAATTTTGAAATCTCCAGGTCGTAAATGATCGGAATCAATAAAAATGTCTTTTGCCTTTATCTGACCTTTAAAGGACATATGTCACGTTAGCAATAGGTTAATACAGCAAAGAAGTGTGGAGTGGAATTCCCTTGTTTTGTGACCTTTCATTTCTGCCTCACCAATTTTCATTGCAATGTAAAATTCAGCCTTGATCCTGTGCTTTGTAATAAACAACAGCGATAATTGTATCGTGTGAACCAATCAGCTGCATGACATATGTACTTTAAAAAGAATTGGAAACATTCAAATCTGTCAGTCATATACTCGTGGTGATATGAATCTTCGAAAGCGGGAATTCTTTATGTTTGGGGAGAACTTGACAGAGTTTTCAGCCGGTCCTATGAGAATGAGAAACAAGGGAAGACTCTTTTTAAATTAACGGCCTCGTTTTGGAAATTTTTGAAAATTTCTCGATAAAAACATCTGACCATGGATTTGGATTCAGCACCCAACGTTTAGTCTTATTGCAAATTTTGAATTCCTAGAGTTTGCGCTTTCCATTTTATGGCGATAATAAATTTGAGAATACATTTGGGATTTGACCGTAAAAATCGCTCAGGGTGCAACTTTACACCCTCAGTCATTATTCATGGTCAAACCCCTTATAAATTTTCAAATTTGCTATCCTCGTAAAATTAAATTCGCTAACAATAAAGATCATGAAAATTTGCAATTAGACTAAAATTAGGGTGCTAAATGTTAATAGAGCGTCTGAAATTTCATATGATGCAAGCTAAAGAAATTTTGGAATACTCCAAAACAAGGCCGCTTAGTTGAAAAGGTGTATAAAAATAACCCGAGAACGCTGCAACTTTTAACCTACTGGCAGTGCCTAGAAGGCGTTGCAAGCAATAACAATAAATTTGAAAGCCAACAAACCTTTGCTTCTCTAGAAACTTCTAATTTGCTTAGTGATTGCTTGAATCCTTTGCCAATCTGCCAAATTGTCGATTCAACTGATTGATCGTTAAATGGCCATCGTTTTGACAATAGTTCATACCACACTGTGCTAAAAAACATCAAGGGATATTGCCATTAATTTACAAATTGAAAGAAGAATCAAAAGGAATCGATGAGAGGTGATACATTCTTCAAAGATGAGTTGAGTGCAATCGAACGAGGAGACTGGAAATTCGGGCTAAATTTGGGCACGTAAAATTTCTAACGGCTGATTTCCAGTCAGTGGAATTTTCCGAGCGAGCGGAAATTCTCTTGAGGGAGAAAATGTCGCTCTGAAATTGAATAGATAGTTACGGCTCAGCAACTTTTATTGTCTAAATTCCGCCCGCTCGGAAAATTCCGCCGACTGGAAATCGGCCTTGAAGCCAATATCCATAATCCATTAAGCATGCAAAACCTCTTTTTACAGATAGCAAGACATTTCTATTTGCGTTTCCTTGCAAGATGATCATTAAATTGGCAACCTGCCAATGAAATGTGAAAATTTATGAGAAAAACATAAATACATCATCTAAAATACAAGAAAGCCTCATAAGATATTTCGGGATTCAAATAAAACATGGGTTGCCCCCCTTCCCAGAATCAACTGTGCTGCTTTCATTCACCAGGCACCTACAAGCATTCATGTTAACGTACCGCGCGAGTCCAAAATAGTTTACAACTTTTGCGTGCTGTGATATATAAAGTATGCGGCCGATATTCAAAACTGAAATTTCAATCCATCAACCAAGGGCTGATTTAGGTGAAAAAATTTGTTTTAGTAAAACCATTCATCTGAAAGACCTAGAAATTAGGAAAATGCCAGTAATGGGTTTGGGAGGGAAGGAGAATTCCACGTTCCATTCAGGTCAATGATCTAATAGCTACTGAAAAATAAGTTTAATACAATCATGAGTGTCAGAAATAGAATTTTAATTTCAATTTCAGTAGCAAGTAATCCATGGACCAGAACAGAACGTGGAATTATCTTTCCATATGCAAGCTCCTTACCAGTATTTTCCTAATTTCTGGGTCTAAAGATGAGTGATTTCACAAAATAAAATTTTCTCGTCTACATTCGCCTTTCACTGATAGATTAACATTTCAGTTTTGAATATCGGACACATATTTCTTACCCACAGCCCGTCAAAACGTGCAAAATTTTTAACTGACCCAATATGTATAAAAATAGATAAAAATAGCCATGCAGAGGCAATTGACTTTGACATGTGTCGAAGCACCTGTGAATAACTGATCTACGTCAACAAGGAATACTGGTATCTGACAAGCTAGAATTTGACCACAATGAAATGAGCCCCTTTTATATGTTTACATTCCCTTCAAACTGAACAGAAACCCTAGATTTCTGACGTGGCGCCCTTGTTCCCTTGTGCTCCTTTCTTTGATCTGATGATGGCGCTTCGGTCAACGGAGACTCGTAACATTACTCTGAAAAGCTGACCCTATTTAGGCACAAACTCTGCGCTTCCTAGATTACCAATCAGATTGCGAGATTTGTGAATTACTGCGGTTACAGCAAATATGATAGAATTTTCGATTCGACTGAAGAGCTGATTACATTTCCACGGGATTCGAGAAAGATAGATTCCATCGTAGTTCCATCGATGATTGCAGAAAATAGGGTCAGCTTTTTCACTGCTTCATTATGAGTCCCCGTTGAGCAAGATTTACCGCAGGGATACAAGGGACTCATCGTCACAGGTGTAGTTTCTGATAGGCTAAAACTTGACCATAAGTGACTTGAGCCACTTTAAATGCTTAGATGACTCTCAAATGGGACAGAAATCCAAAACTTAAGTTTGGAGATTGTAATTTTGGTTAATTTCCAAGCAAAGTTTGTTTATAAACAAATCTTGCGCGAACTGAGATTGTAAAATATGTCAAAAATCTTATCTATCACTACTAAATCTTATCAAGATCTGTAAACTAAAAGCCAAAACGTAAAAACCTCCAAAGAGGTCTAATCATTCATAAAAAGCGACAATACTCATAGATATTATTAAGAACTACGTCAAAATTTCTTGCTTGCTTGTGTCAATCAAATCTGATTCAGTAAGAGTGAAAAGCACCTTGAATTGATACTTTTGACAACAATTCTTTGTCAGATTTTGCCGCCTTAAGCTGGTGAGTGACGGTAGTTTCAAAGCCATTTACTGAAATAAAGTATTCTTATCTGACGAGCCGTGATAAATCATTCACTGGACAGATTTGTCATCTGAAGCCGCAATTTCAATCTACAGGGTGAACCTAAAAATCTAAAACTTGATTAAAATTTATCAAAATTTCCTTTTACTGGGTGACCCAGAAAAAGTGACCCAAGGAAATGTGTTATAGAAAGAAAAGTAGGTGGCCGATAGAATCATCGTCTGGTTGGGAGTGGCCATACATTGAAATGGTGCATTGTCATTTTTAGCTATGATTACCGTTCGAAAAAACAGACTGAAGGAAAATTTCGGATCCTAAATCTGTCATTTAGAGTGAAATAATCGCCATCCCTGTCCAGCCAAGATTCTGTGAAGACCCCAGGGGGAGGGATATTTTACCAAAATTTGTACAGAGATGTGCCCACGAAAAAATTTTTCTTCATCTGGCTCCAGAAATTTTGCCTTCAAAGGATATCCCATTCTGGAAAAAATCGGTGAAAGGTATACTCCAAAACACCAAAATTGGACTAAATAATAACCCGATCTAACAAAATTCCCCCTTTGACATGTTTTGACAATTGGCCCCAGAAAAACTGCCTTCTTTCGATACCCGTTCTAGAAAAATAGGCGAAAACGATGCCCTAATAATAGTACATTTCTCCTTTTCGGAGCAGCTACTGAAAAGTAACACTGGTCAATTTACAGTATAAAAACGGCACTTCCCCCCCTGAAAAACGGTAAATCCCCGTCGGACAAATATACGAAGAGCCCCCCACCCTCGGGGTCAAGACTTAATGATACGATTGGCAGTGCTCAATGGAAGTTTGTAGTCAGCAAAATGATTTCTTTCTCTGCTTCTTACTAAAACGCAGTGCACCCATGCCAATCTGGAATTTGGTTTTTGACATCTTCCAAAACATGGTTTGGAAAACTTGGAGAAGTCCCAGAAAAGAATGAATTAAATCATATTCTTGAAACTGGAGTTTTGAAGGGAAGACCATTGAAACTGACATCTCAAAAGACAGCAAAGCCCTTCAGCTAAATATTTATTGTTTTTTGTTCATAAAATTTGCTTCCGGGAAGGTTTAACTTGCTTGGGTGTCCAAGTGCTTTTCAAGAAATTTGTCCATTGAACAAAAACATAAGAAACGATGCAAATAAAGAGCATAAAGAATTCAACTTGGAAACTCTGGAGGTCATCTTTTAGTGTTTGCCACTTGGGGCTGATCAAAGTTTCTTTGCAAGTCTAGGAAAGCATAAATCTTGACTCACAGCTTCGGCAATACACGTTTTTTCTTTTATAAGAAACTCGGATTAGCCTGTAATACTAGAAGTTTCTTAAAGGCATTGAGTCCATATAAATAGCGCTCTCGTGACCAATATCAAGTTCTTTTCAATTATGAAACAAAAGTTGTGATTTAATCCCTATTGAAGTTAAACCAAAGAAATTCCTTAGAATTATGCAAAGATTAAGGAGTCTTTGGTCCCCACTGCTAATGTTTTTAGCACTATTGTGTGATAACAAAGGACCGTCAGCGGTTTGTCAGCAAAAAATCAGGACAGCGTTAACGCTCAACTATTTATATGGACTCAATTCCTTTAATTTCAGATGAAAATTTCAGCCTTTTCCTACTACAAGTTGCTTAATTAGTTTCTTATTTCACGGATGAAGGAGGTGTCTACAACTGCCAGGTATTTGCTCCTTGACATGAAGCACAATTTTGATCATGAACACAAATTCTCTGGGCTCAAAACATAGAATTATTATGTAAATTACCTACAAACAAAGAGTGAACAACAATTTTCCCACAATTTTATCTGACCTAACTTTTAAAATAGTTTCTTAGCACTTCTCGAACATAGCGCTAGGGTTTCTTAAATTTTTCGCCATCCTAGTACTGGTTTCTTATAAACCAGTTTCTTATAAAATGAAAGACGTGTAGGTCCAGTGCCAAGGGCCTATGTTGTTAATTGTTCGTCTTCTGAGACCAAAAACGACCCGTCATGCAGCTAACAGAGGATTCGACGATTCCGTTCTCATTTCGAACACCTTACAACGTTATCGACATAGCAACCGAAGTAAACACCCGAAGCATGAAGAGGTAAAAAAGGATGGCTCACACGATAATAAATAAATTGATCAATAATTAACAATTTAGATAGAATTTGGCTTGAATTTCTAGTGTTAAAGACACAGAGGAAACGTGCCGATGACAGTGCGAGATGATATCATCGTAAAAACATCGCGAGGTAGAGTTGAATTTGCTTTCAGAAAACTTGTTAAATTTAATTAAACATTCTCAATAGAAATAGTGAATGGAGCGTAATAAAACTGTTATCATAATAGGTGGTGTGAAAACAAGAATAAGGCGGAAAGTTTAAAGGATGCTAGCTCCAAACATTTCTCGATTACGTAAATTCAAAAAGAAAGAATATAAGAATATAAATTGCACAAAATTTTTAATCAAACAATGATTTGAATTTAACTTCTCGGTCACGGTAGACGGGGGTTAATACATATTTTTCTTAAAGAAACACTCGTCTACGGTGTGTAAAGAAATCCAGTTAAGTACTCCCCCCCCAAGCTTAGCGCAAAATAAATTTAAGGCAATTTAGAGGATGAAACTAGTTCAGGAATTGGGCGGTAGTGCATCAGCCCATAACTGCCTGAAAAATTCACATCTTTACGGTCGGTGATTGGATGGTAAGAATTACCGGCAGGCAACCAATGCACCTGTCCGACAGACTGAAAATCTGTGGAAAGGAAGTAAGAAAGCAATAGAGAATAAGTGGGCTGGGAGGGAGGGGAAGATAAAACTCATAAGTATATAGATATCAAAAAAACGTTTGCACGGCCTATTTAGTTCTGGTGAAAAACGAAGCAGAACTTCCGCTCTTGTGGTTTTGAAAGAGCATGTGCTGAAGAAACCAGACAGACAGGTTTGACGCTGCCCCGCAGAGGGAAGATCCAGTGCATGGTTGAGTATTAACTACGGTTAAAGGACTCTAACCGCCATAAGTCGAGTCTCAGCATAACTTTTGGATCATTCAATGAGAAAAGAACAATTATGAGGAACCTACGAAGCGTTGTGTTATAAACAAATAAATGCAATCACCAATTCTGCAAAAGCAGAAAAAAGACAACGCCAGGACCCTTTTTTTCAAAATTTACGTGATTTTAATGTCGTCAGTGAACAAGGCACCAATGTGTTTTCACAGCTGATTACTTTAACTTTCTTTTGCAATAAATTGACAAGTATCTCAAACTCTAATTTCAAGCATATCCTATGCAACTGTATAAAACAGGACAATTCAAGTTACAGCTCCTCCATACAAGTTGCGCAAATGGAGCCAGCCACAGCCTGGTTCCCTGTGTTAACGTTACTTTGCTAGGAGGGGAGCACAGGCCGCCAGGGAAGCATTTTGTATCATTTTGGCTCTGGTCCTTGCAGCCAAGCCTTTCAGTCCAAAATAGCTTCCGGAAACCACACTGACAAAGGGTTTTTTTGGATAATCAGATAAATTTGAAGCAAAGATTGGTAGAATTCATTGCTTTTTAATGGAAATAAGGAAAGCAAGAGCGAAGTAATTGAGAGGCGTTTTACATACCCGAAAGCGTAAATGTCTGTTTCTTTTGTATATAAATGCAACTCACTGCCAGGTAGCAATGCGTCCAATGCTCGAATAATTTCTGGAGCTTGATAACAAAGCCAGTGATTTGTTATTAACAGCCATCCAGGTCTGTAAAAAATCAAACTAAAATCTTAAAGACAGAAAGAGCCAGCAAATAAGACACTGGTATTTAGAAATCAGCCTTTTAAGATTTTTAGCATTTTTGAATATTGAATTTCTATTGGAAGTAGCGCGAAATTATGCAATGTCAGATTTGACAATACGATATCTTTCCCAAACTTCAAACTTTTGAAATCATTCTTATTTTTATGTCTGATGGTCTAAACTGTTTTTGTGCCGCACGGCTAAAGTCGTTCGTTCTCCATATATGCTAATACGCCTTGGCGAAATCCAGAGAACTCACGAATCTAGATTCCAAGTTACCACGTAGACTGCAAAAGAGTAGTTTTTTTGTTTCCAGCAAACAAGCTACGCCTCCCTTTGTCATCTTAGCTTTGTAGGTAATACCCATTTATAAGTTGATGTACAGATCTACTGGTCAGGTATATAGGTACAAAAGGATTTAGGGAGGCCTGCCAATCGTTTGTTTCCACCGACAAAAAGGCAAGATCAAGTTAAATTTCTGCATTGCCGGTACAAGGGATTGAATTTTGAAGAAAATATTGTGTACGATGATTATAAAATACCTTTCTAATGGGGATCTTGTATCTGCAACATTTAGCAATCCAAAATCAGTGATGACAATTCGATGTTTTTCGACAAATAGATTCTTGGAATTCAGGTCTTTATGTACAATACCACGAGCGTGAAGGTAACCCATACCCTAAGAAAAATAGGGAATCTTTTAAAAGAGAAAACAATGTTACAATATCTGATAAGTTATGAAAAACGCTGTTGAATAACAAAGAATATCGTTTAAGACTTTTGAACACCATGTTTCATTTTCGAGTGGACTTGTTACAACTTTCTCTCTTCTTAGCACATGTGACGCAGTGCAGAAAGAGGGAGAATGTGACGCAGTGCAGAAAGAGGGTGGAGAGAGAGAGAGACTTGCAAGACAAGGAAATTAAAAACGAAACTCTTTTGTCCACTGACAGACAGACGGTGGACGAGATTCGGGCCACCGGCAAAATCTTTGATGTAGGCAGAAAGCCAATCAAATGAGCGACACGTGTTGCTACACAATGGTGATCAAATCTAATTATCAACTTCTTTGTGTTAATGGTCTCGGTTTCAATTTCCTTATCTAACAACAAGTCTCCTTCTTTCCTTCTCCCTCGCCCTCACATCGTACATCTTACGGCAAGTGCTGAAAAGAGAAGCTTGTAACAAGTGAGGCTTGTAACAAGTCCAGTTTTCGAGTGATCCAATGATTGTACGATTGGCTAGTGACGTCAGTTTGTTTGCAAAAAGTGAAGAAAGTATACCAGGTTGACTATGTTTCCAAAGCGAATCGACTCCAAGAACTTTTCTTCATTTCTAAACATCATGCCAATTCACAAGATGAGTTCTATTACATTCATTCAGATCGCTTTAAATGATATCCCCCGCGACTGCAACCTTTCGAAAATCAAACGCAGCTAGATTTCAATACATTTGCAAGTCATCTGCAAACAAAATGACGTCATCAGCAGATACTTAAAGACCCTCTGCTAACCATTAGGCTTTGCACCCATTCTTTGTTATGTGCAGAAAAACTGGAGACGACAAGTGGGTACAAATCGGGAAATTTAAGTAGCCGTTTAACTTTGATAAAAATAAGTGAGGTTTGCTTAAATTTTGAACTTTAACAAGAGTCGGGTAGCGCAGGGAAAGATTGGTCGCAGTAGGTGAATTTGATTTTGTGCTTCTAGATTAGATAATATCAAAATTTTAGTAATTTTTCAAAACTTTACATTTCTTTGGGTCAGCTGGTACAATACGAAGGTATGCACTAAATGAACTTACTTGTGCAACTTGAGTAATCATAGCAATGATTCTGTTGTTATCAAATGTGTTATTTTGTTCGTGAATATGCTGATGAAGTGTCAATCCTTTGCAAAAGCTATGATCGAGAAGAAATGCACAGATTAACGTTGACTTAAAATTGATACGGGTCTTTTATTACCCTATCGTCAGGGCTGCAACTGTTATGTAAGCTGATTGGCTGAGAACGTTCGAATGTGACATAATGATAGGGCATCATTATCCGGTCAGGGGCAGAAGCTTCCGCGAACAGAAAGTTTCGCGATTTTCGCGTTATTTGGAATTCTTCGTGAAAGTTTCTGCCAAGCCATAATCTAAATTCAAAATTCGCGAAAGTTTTTGCTCGTGGAATTGCAGAAAATTCTCGAATGGTCAAAGTTTTTTCCATCCCATATTTTTTTGTTTCTTCATTTTTTTGCGTTGCTGTTCCTTAATCACTCCGATCTTTAGTCTCTTGGGTCATAAAACCTTGCAAATTACCGTGACCGTGACTGTTAAGGCTAAATAGAGGGTATTGTCAATACTGGGACGAAACACTTGCTACTTAAAGTTTTCCCCCTCACATTTCTTCGTCGCGAAATTTTTTCACGCAAAAATGCACTTTTTTCTCGATCGCGAAAGTTTTTGTTGCGAAATTTGCGGGAAAAAACGTCATTCTCTCTGTCCGCAAAAGTTTCTGCCCCTAAAGTAAATGATTTTTTTTCAAACGGCGGATACAATCTTCTGATTCATCCTCTATAAAATTGATTTCAGATAAAAAAGGATGATTTTCCAAAGTCATGTTTCGATTAATCTTCAGCCTTCTTCTGCTGACAATGACTATTTAATCTTTTATACACGTCCTTTAAAACCAAGAAAGTTTGTACTTTTCACCATATTCCTATCTTGTTTATTGCTTTCATTTCAAGATTATCAAGACCGTAGGTTTTATTATCAAGTCAATTATCAAGTCAAAGAGCACAGGTAAACAATAGACTCATCGTCACAAGTCTAGGTACCTCGGCCTTTGGATATATATGCAATGTATTACGGATTTAAAACAAGCGAAAACTGGATCTTTAAAAAAATTTCATTCCTCGTGCTTGACGAATTTCATATCAAAATGCAAATGTTTACCAACATTTATTTGTTTATCCTTACCTTGTGACGATTGCTAAAGTAGGTGGCTCCATGCAAGCGCCCATGAATAGAATGAGGTTTTCATGCCTCGTTTTCCTGAATGTCTGGACCTAAAATGAGGCAGAAAGATCATATGATTAAATGAGGAAGTTAAGATAGAAACGGTAACTGAAAAGACAGAAGAAACAGAACGATATATCATGCCTCCATACGCATCTCCTTGGTGGGGCCAGAGGGAACATCACACCAAAAATCTAGTTTCATGGTGGTAAGAATCCTCAGAAATTTCAGAAAATCTCAGAAATCTTAAAATCTCTAAAATCTTCACAAAATCTTAGAAATCCCAAACAAAATCCTAAAAATCTTCGAAAACCTCTCAAAATCTGTTAAATCTCCCCAAACAAATACTACAAATTATCAAAAAAATTTCGAAACTTCTATGGAAGTCTCAAAATATGATCAGATCCTTAAAAAATTTGCGAAATCTTGAAAAACCTTACAAAATCTTGAAAAATCCTTGAAAATTTCGAAAAATCGTGAAAATCTCAAACATTTCAGGAATCTAAAAAGCTTTTAGAAATCTTGAAAAGTCTTCAAAAATCTCAGAAAAAATTTGTGAAATGGATGATCACTTGTCCGTTCGACATTAATGGAAGCATTTAGGCTGAGAACATATTGGCCCCCAATGGAGTTTGTGAAAGAAAACTCATCCTACCTTGTATTTGAAGGCTGTTTTCTCTTTTTCGCTTGGATTTTCCACATGAAGGATTTTTACGGCAACTTCACCATGCCATTTCGCTCTACAAAATTATTAGCGGAGGTTTACAATTATCATTCTTTTAGTGATTTCTTTTAAAATCGAACTGATGCTGGTGCTTTGCTATTTTCTTCTCTATCGAGGGTACATTCCTCCTATATTGAGTTTCATATGCTTTTACAGGGATAAAATCTTCGTATAGTTATTATAGGACATTTTTACCACTACAGTCATAGCCATTTTTCAATGAATATGGTTTACAAGTGTGCTCATCACAATACCGCTATCTAGCTAGACTGACTGAAATAAAATAAACCTTTTAGCTTTTCTCCAAAAGAGGCTGGATCGAGCTTAATTTTTTACAAATTTAGACAAAATCGCCTCGGAATTGTGACGCTGTTGGCACATAAATTCACCGTTCTTCGCTCCAAAATGGCGCCGATCAAATTTCTGGCACGTTAAAAGCACATCTTACCACTCTATTGGAGATGCTTCATAAAAGATTTGGAACACTCAGAGGAACCATTAAAACTACGTTCACACGATGTCGGCACATTGTGAAAACGATGAAAAATGCGAGGGTAACAAAATTTGAGATAGCGTTCACACGATGCTGTTTTCACAAATCCGTTTTCAAAATCTGCTGTTTTCAAAAACTGCCGGCAAAAGAGTGTCGTTTTCGTGTGAAAGGGAGTCCTAGTCATCACATTTTTCACCGTTTTCAAACTATGCCGGTATCGTGTGAACGCAGTCTAAAGCTCTGCCTCCACTGCAATGCATTTACCTGCTCGCGGCCGATAAACGAAGCATAAAGGAAGAACGCACGGTTTCGTGGTACTTCTGTACAAATTTGTATAAAAATGACGCTTGGTCCAGGCCCTTTTTCAGGATAGCTCAAGGGTCTTTTGATTGGGGAGTCCTCTATTATAATGATACAGCGCAACAAACACAGACAATAATGTTGCATCACTGCAGTACAACAACAAAAAAATGCTACGAAGAAAAATGCAGAGATGAACAATCAACCATTTAACGGCATGAATTTCATTTTTCTTCAATTCAAAGAACAAGTAGTGTTACTTATTTTGCAGTCACGAAAACAAAACAGCATACTTAAACTGCTTCAGTTGAAGCTAGGCCCCACCACTATATACGTTATTGGGCCTCCTGTGGATAGACTATCCAGAGGACAAAGGTGTAGAGCATTCAAAGACAAAAGATTTTCTGAAGACAAAAAGCACTCACTTATAGACTGCACCCATCCTTCCCTTACCAATCAAATCACCAAGTTCGATATCTGCGAATGGAATTACCCACTCAGACATCAGGCTACCACGCTCCTACAAAATATAACAAAAAATAAATACGAAGACTGCTAACACTGAGACAGAAGTGCCAATGAATAATAAATCCAATTTTGTTTCATACATTTGCTTGCTTTGTTGATGTTTTGCATAATCATATTATGTATTTGGTGAGAGCTATGTATTCAGCGACAGAGCGACGTTTTTTTAGCTACAGTACAGGCCTCGTCCATTTCAACAAAAACGTGCCAGGTACCATTGCAGAATCGCAGTATGTAGATGCTAGTTTTCTTTAATTCTAAAATTATAATCTTTGGCTCAAAATACATTTGGCCTGAAACATCTGCAATTTTATGTATAGTTTCTATGTTATTGTTATTTCATGGACCAAGGGCGCTTTGACAACAGACATGCGAGGAGAAAATGGCTTTAGATCAGGTTGGCAAACCTTATGCAAGACAAGTCCACTATTTCGTTGATAAGGCAAGAAAGAGCTCGAAGAATCTGGAACTTTATTAAAAAGCTAAGGTGAAGGTCGATCCATACAACCCTTTCTGAGTTGCCTTTGCACGTACCATATGTGAAAATGTAAAAAATATCCTAAATAGGATATCTTTTAAGTTTTCTATCTCTGTTCACAATTCTACAATTCTACAATTCTATTTGTTTACAATTCTAAGCAAGCGAATTTGCCCGAACTGCTTTGTTTTAGAACACAGCGCAGCGTTCTTGGATTCTTGCATTATACGACCGTTTGGAATCAGTAACCCGTCAAACGAAGTTTTAATGCAACAGTTAATGTATGGTAATAAGGACTTCCCTGATGAAATCAATAGAGATATCCTTGAGTTAACTCTATGTTTTATCCATGAAACTAGACGATTCGATTTAATTCATTCAAATTTTTGCCATCCTTCAAGCAGCCACCAAGTCCCTTTTAATTGAATTTTCTTTTTGAGTATAGTTCTATGTAGTTTTGCTTTTGATTTTAGCATCTTAGCTAGGGCCTGTAGGGAGTTTGACTTACTAATTTTTGAGAGTTTACTGATAGCACGAGATAGGCCATCACTGAATTCCACTCTGTCTTTTTTAGTTTTTTCCCTAGTTACTTTTTTCCCCTTTGATAATCAATTACATAAGTTAAAGTGTTTTGCATCTACCTTGATAATCCATGTTGATTATAGATAGCTTGTTTACTCTAAGTTTCATGGGTTGATAACGAATCATGGTTGATTCCAAAAGTTACGAAATATAATGATCTGAGTCGAATATTTCAGGCCTTTGGCCTACATTACTTTTTTACCTCTGGATTAGACTTATGCCTTTTCGTCCCTTGTTTTCCCTGCGTTCTTTGATTTGCTGGTATCACTTGGTCAACAAGGGACTCATAATATTACGCTTACATAATGGGCCCACTTTTTCAAAATGGCCTAAACAGGTGGGAATTTTCGTACACTCAACAAAATCGCTTCAAAATCTGGTTTAAAGAGCTCGAACATTGAAAAGGAAACTTTTAATACAAAGAATGATGTTGTCTTAACCTACAAATCGCAAAATGAATATCTTTCAGGCAATAATCTTCCTCTGTAGAAGCCAAATGGATCCATCGAAGCTGCGAGAACTCCAGGGTTCATCAACCGCTCTTTAAGAGCAACAACAACAGCACTCTAAATGGCGGCCCCTGATTGGTTAAAAACTGAATACTAGCGATTTGATTGGTAAATACGGAACCCCCCTACCCGGGCCTAAAGTGGGTCCACTATTTAAGAGTAATGTTATTAGTCCCTCTTGACCAAGGAACGCAGGGAAACAAGGGACGAACAGGCATCAGTCTACCTCTGGATATGTCGAATTATCAATACGCCACTTTAATTAACAGCCTCGTTTTGGCAATTTTTCAAGATTCTGTCATATGAAATTTTAGAGGCCAAATTCAGATTTAGCACCCAAACTTTAGTCTGACCATAAGTTTTCATGTTGCTAGCGGTCGTAGTGTTTATTTAATAACGATGTAAAGTTTGAAAATCTATAAGGGATTTGACCGTGAAAAATGACTCGGGGTGTAAAGTTTCACCCCTAACGACTTTTCACGGTCAAATCCCTTATAAATCTTTGAACTTTACATTGTTATAAAATCAAAATCACAATTGCTAGCAAATCAAAAACATCTAACAGGACTAAAGTTTGGGTGCTAAATCCGAATCTGGGGGTCAAAAGTTTCATATGAACAATAGGAAGAGATTTTGACAAATTTCCAAAACGAGGCTGCTTAATTAAAGTGGTGTATTAATTACAAACATGCTTGTCGTCTTTATCCTCGTTCTACGATTCTTGACGAAGATGCGCTTTCCTCCTGACACGTAGTTTTGCTTTTCCCTTCTTTTCCTCCCTCATGCTACGGGGTAGACATGATATCTTACTCCTCGTGGTATTGTATTTGTAATTTTTGCAGAGTATTTTGTAAGTAGTGTAATAAGGATCGTGTATTGTAAATTTTTAATTGATGATATAAAAACAGTGCAGCGTCATTATGATAACACAAGGAAAGAAACTTAATGTGCAGTTTACATCTTCAACGATACTTACATGAAGATTCATTAGCATATCCAATTTTTCCTCCTTGGTTAAGGGTTCATCCTGTTAATGACATTTAGAATAGCAAGTGTTTAAGAAGTTAGTTATTAAATCATGGAATTAAATTCGAGACACCACCACACCACCAAAGCGTCATCTGGTGACTCAAATCGAAAAATTAAAATTAAAGTGACGAAAATTAATGATTTGAAAAAGTAAATTGAACGGTTTTAATCAAGAGAGTTATAAGACAAAGTTAAAACAAAGTTAAAATTAAACGAATGATCAATTTCCATTAAAGTTAACTACATAAGATATCTTGAAGGTGATCTGAAGTGATGCAAATTAACAGATGAGCACTGTCGAATGATAAGGAATCCAGTTTAAGGTCCCTTGATATCTCATTTCACTTTCGAGTTATCCACTGACTTTAAAGGGCGATTTCGCGAAAATCAAATGCGTGCAAAGATTCACATCGTTATCGTGATCCTGAAGCAGCCCTCGAAAATCATTTTCCTTTGATCGATCGCACTTTTCAAATGCGAAATATGGAGGAAAACATTTGGACCAATAGACATTTTAGCTATTCTAAAAAAGAGCCTGGATAGAGTGTTATTTTTATACATTTTTATACGCGAGGTTCGATCGAGTGGCGTTAGAGCTTCTATCACTATTGTGCACATTCGAAAATTCTACAAAATGTTGCACAGTATCGTTCGATTGAGATTCTTTTTCAGAACAGCTAAGAGGTTTATTCTAATTTTAATACCCTGTTATATTTACGCGTCGTTGCTGGCGAACAAAGGTTGCAGATTTTCGTTATTGTCCATCGGAGGTCGTTGGCGAGTCTTGACGGGTTCGTTGTCCTAACCCTAACCCTAACACTAACCCTAAGCCATAATTTGATTATTACGAACGTTTCGGACCGATTACAAGGTTTATCATCAGCGTGAAAATCGGGCGTGAACAACCGTTAAATAAGGCAGTAGCAAAGGGTACCAAAAAGGCAAAAACGTGCAAAAACTTGCGATAAGAGGAAAATCATGTCAATCAAAAGGGTAAACCAACACAGACTCATGAGTTAAAATGATGTTTGGAACTGGTATGTTGATTGAGAAAATTCTTTTGATTAGATTTTCCTTTGGCAATATAGTCAACTTTGTGTAAACATTCTTTACTTCTTTTGCGAACAAAATCAAGTTACTAGCCAGTCACAAAAAAGTGGATAGCTCGAAAATGAAACAAATGTAAAAAAATTTGAGAGGTTTTCATCATCCCATAGTGCTATTCATTTGCATCATAAAAATTTTCGCTTAAGATCACCTTTAACGAAACGCAGTGGGTCGATTAAAGATTAACATAAGTGCAAAGTCAATTAAGACAGCATTTTAAAGATTTGTCTCTCAGAAGGTCCAGAAGATGTGTGACATTCTGAAAATGTTCATTGAGTCGTCAATAAATCGACAAATTTTGCACGATTTAAAGGCTGTTTCGTTATTTGGACCAAGTTATCAGTGAACTGAAATGAATGAGTGTGAAATTAAAGGATTAAAACATACTTTATTGATTTTTAAATGAAAATGTTAAGTACTCAAAGTAAAGATTTATCAGAACTTAAACTCAAATGATGACTGACTTACAATCTTGATTGAAACAGAATTCATTATCAAAAAAGTTTGGTCTATTTTTCACGACTACACAAATTAATTTGAATTTGTGAACAATTGATTTTTTGATGCACATCATTATCGTCACAAATCGAATCATTAATTTGATATATCACTCTTAGGCCTGGTTTAAACATTATTTTTTGGCCGTATCGAATGTAATAGATACTGCTAAAAATGTCCAAGTGTTAATAAAATTCAACATGAAAACGATACTCAATCACCAGCCATTTTAGATTGTCAAACCGGCAGAAGTTCACCACCTCTGTCGTGCTGACCGGCAGCAACACGACTTGATTTCAAGATCGTATTTCAACCGCCTTTGACAAATCAATTCTAGGCCATAGTCCACAGTTTCTACGTGTCATCAGCCACTGCGTTTGCACATTTTGAAAAAATAGCCATTTGAAAGATTTTACTTTCAATCTGACACGGCAAAAGACGATGTTTGAATCAAATTTTAGGCAGATTCTGCTGTTTTTAATACATCTCAATTTCAACGCAGCAAAAATACGATGCTTAAACCAGACCCTTGACACTCAGTTTTCATCTCGGGGGTCCAAAAGCCCGCAATAATTCTCTAAGTTTTGTGTCACAGATTTATGGTCGTGTTTATTACGAACAATAAACAAACTTTGAATAATCAATAAAAGAAACAATAGGTTTTGCTTATTTAGTAACCAAGATTTCTTTTTACTGTCACAAATTTGACGATGAAACTCTTGGATTTTAGAGTGTGCTTCACAGTCAGGTAGCTAGTAAAAACTCCAGTTCCTAAAGACTCCGATTTCAAACATTTGAAAAGTGACTCACACTGATTCAGTCTTTGACCCGAATGCCTAACAGAAATTTTCAAGAAATTCTGGCAGCTTTTCAAAAAGTGTCACGTTCTATTTCAATAATTCACTCTCTCTTTCTTCCACTCCTTCGTTTTTCACTCCTTGGTTGATTCATTGAATCCTTGTTTCCTTCTACTTTCAAGATACTTACGCCTCTTAGTCTGATTCGATGTGGAATTACGTCTGAAATTTGGCTGTCCAGATTATCAACGGCGAAGTCATCATTTTCAGAGATCGTCTGCAAAGAAAAAATTTCGACAAGAACGAATACATTTCACATCTAGGCGATCAAATCTAACAGTTAAGAAAAATACACTTATTGGACAAATACATCAAAAGCCAAATTTTGGGTGGAAATATTTTTGGATATGTTATATTTTCAAAAATGTCCCAAACTTTTTGTAGTCATAAATATTTATTGTCCAGAACTTTTGCAGTATAGGAAAATCACAGAAAAAATTTCCACTTGTTGAAAACGCACTGTCTTGCTCATGAAACATTTTGTATTGAAAGGGAATGCGATAGGCGTGATAATCAGCGAAAAATAACATTCCTTCTAAAACTAAACTCATCTCAGCAATCATTTTCATCATTTTCATTATTATTATATATACATATATATATATATATATATATATATATATATATATATATATATATATATATATATATATATATATATATATATATATATATATATATATATATATATATATATATATATATGTGTGTGTGTGTGTGTGTATATATATATATATATTTATATATATATACTCATAAGCTCAATCTCAATGCGTAATAGAAATAGATATATGAACTCAGAAAAAACACATTCTTGTAAACGTTTCGGCCGAAGCCTTCATCAGTATGACTTTTCAAAATTAGCAGGAGCATACATATAGATTACGAATTCCAAAAACAATACAAGACAAACAATAGCCTAAGCGGGATCCTACTCATTACAAAGCGTATAAAAAATGTGTTAAATAGCCGGCAATACAAAGGTGGCGGGAGAAAGATCAAAGAAAGCGCAGAGTTAAGAACTGCTGAAGCCGGTGGCTGTGTCTGTCTCGCCGAAGCTGAAAGGATCGCATATTACAACAAAACAAACAATAGAAAGATCCGAGAGTGGATAGGCAGAACAGAAAAGCCTAAAAAACAGCGTGTGTCCCTAACGAAAAGCTCAGTGCTAAAACCAAAACAACACAACAACCAAAAATATAACAAAAATGAAATCTATGTATCAACCTGCCTAGTGTTTAAACCCTTAGGGGTAAAGCAATCCAGCCGATATTGCCAGAAGCTTTCCCGCATCCTATTTCCCCCCGTTAGCCTATCGATTATCTTAACGCTAATATCCTTCAGAAACCCCTGGTGGCCTTCTTCAGTAAAATGTCTGAAGAATTCCGCCTGGGGTACTGAGGCCCCCGAATTCAACTTACGGCTACACGCCTTGTAATTATTAAACCTAAGCCTAAAAGGCGTGCAGGTGCTACCAACATATTGTACACCACAAACAGTACATTCCAACAAATACACAACATTTGACGAGTCACAATTAAACGAATAGTTTATCCTATATTCCCTGCTATCTATGTTTGAATGAAAATGTTCACTATTACTCATAACGTTACACACTTGACAACGAGATTTACCACAACGAGAACATCCCTTCTTATCAGTCCCCCCATTTCCCTCATTACTCAGCCTAGCCCTAACAAGTATATCCTTAAGGTTCTTACATCTCCTAAAAGCTATTAAAGGTGGCTCAGGAAACACCCTCCCATGCTCCTCCGAATTCGTGAGCATAGGATGGAGTCTCCTGGCAACCTTCCCCAAACTATTGAGCGCTGGATGATATGTCGCAACAAGCGGAACCCTTTCCCCCCTCCCTTGGTCATTGGTCCTATTTCCCGCATTTGCTAGAAGAGCCATCCTATCTAACCTACGTACCCTATCTATTCTGAAGGATATTAGCGTTAAGATAATCGATAGGCTAACGGGGGGAAATAGGATGCGGGAAAGCTTCTGGCAATATCGGCTGGATTGCTTTACCCCTAAGGGTTTAAACACTAGGCAGGTTGATACATAGATTTCATTTTTGTTATATTTTTGGTTGTTGTGTTGTTTTGGTTTTAGCACTGAGCTTTTCGTTAGGGACACACGCTGTTTTTTAGGCTTTTCTGTTCTGCCTATCCACTCTCGGATCTTTCTATTGTTTGTTTTGTTGTAATATGCGATCCTTTCAGCTTCGGCGAGACAGACACAGCCACCGGCTTCAGCAGTTCTTAACTCTGCGCTTTCTTTGATCTTTCTCCCGCCACCTTTGTATTGCCGGCTATTTAACACATTTTTTATACGCTTTGTAATGAGTAGGATCCCGCTTAGGCTATTGTTTGTCTTGTATTGTTTTTGGAATTCGTAATCTATATGTATGCTCCTGCTAATTTTGAAAAGTCATACTGATGAAGGCTTCGGCCGAAACGTTTACAAGAATGTGTTTTTTCTGAGTTCATATATTTATATATATATATATATATATATATATATATATATATGTATATTTATGTATAACTTCAACTTTTTTTATACTTTAGAAACTTGTTAAGCTTTTAAACTTGATTGATATATTTTTACTTTTACTTTTACGTTAACAGGTCCCAGAGTGATAGCAGCTTTTTAAGCTGAATCTGGTGACCTGTATAAATATAGTATTATTATTATTATTATTATTATTATTATTATTATTATTATTATTATTATTATTATTATTATTATTATTATTATTATTATTATTATTATTATTATTATTATTATTATTATTATCCTTAACAATTAATTATTTGCAACAAATTTCTGACCAAGCGCCGCTAAAATGAAGCAAGATGTTAAACGTATGACATTTCTAAAAGAAACAAAAATTGGCTGATAATATTCAAACAATGATACTTGTTTCACCAGAGCCGTTTTGTGTCAGAATATCAGTTTGGCCATGGAGCGGAGCCAGCTTTAAGAATGCTTATTTATACTCGATTAGCAGAAGCTTGCACACGAATATCCAAAAGTTTTGGACGACCAAATTTTGGACAAAATATGCTCAGACAAAAACTTCTGATGTTTTTCACGGAGTTTTGGATAATCAAAAAACCAGAAATTTTCAATCTGTGAAACTTTTGGGTAAATCAATTCTGTGATAAACCAATTAATACGCTAGAACCAAGAGGGCTACCAGTCCTGAGGATATAGAATGGAAAGAGAAAGAGAAGGGGAGAAATGATATTTGAAAGTATTTCTACTTTAGAGACGGGCTTCTGCATCTGCTTTTTAATACAAATATTCGACAGCAAGCGAGCGACTACTCCTTTTTCGGATTTTTAGATTCGGAAAATTAGCTCACCGATTCCGTACTCTTTGTTCCACTACTTGACTTTGAATTCGAACTGCCATGAGTTTCAATCATTGTGTCAGTTGACATCTCACTAAAATGAAGCAAACAAGTTTCGTGACAAAATGAATGAAAAAGAAATTTGTAAAATGTGATCTTGCATTACCGGGAAAATTGCACCAAAATCAACGTGGATCTTTCAGTTACTCTCGGGTGCCTAATACAGGGGGGACGCTTATTAATTTTCAAAAATTTTATCCACCCCCTCGGCCCTTATTAAGAATTTTGGCATAATTCAAATGTTTTCTTTTAGAAAAGAAGTCATTGCAGTGCACTTCGTAAGCTAATTCGAATGTCTTCTTTTAGAAAAAGAAGTCATTGCAGTGTATTCGTAAACTAATTCGAATATTTTCTTTCAAAAACAGTGGAATAAAGAGTTATTGTTGATAACGTAAAAACCCGTTTTTTGCGAATTTCCGACCCCCCCCATTTATTAAGACCCCCGTTTATCAGTTTCTTTGAGGGGTTCCCATCCCCCCCGTTTATTACGACCCCCCTTGTATTAGGCACCCGAGAGTACAACAAAAAGGCACAGACAGATTCTTTACCAATACCTTGACAATTAACGTCTTGCTCAAAAGGATGTTTTGTTGTCGTGTTTTCAATAGGGAGTTTACGAAACAACGACGGCAACGGCAACTACAACGCAAAGTTGCTTTTGTTTCAGAACTTTAGATTCAAAAGATTCCTTGTTTTTCGTTCTTCGAATTTACTTCCCTTGAGAAGCTCTGAAGTTGTCCTTTTCGATTTCACAACTTGGAAACCGCATTTCTGGCGTTCTGTACTGCAGATGTAGGCCTGCGAAGTAAAACTCAGTCGTTTTAAATGTTTGTCGTCAAAGTAAAAATATGGCTTTCAGACATCTCTGAGTTATAGGGGGCCTCATTTAGGCCTTTTGGATGATATATCAAAAGGTAGCGGAAACAAGACCTGCTTTGCGGAATTTCAGAAGACGTTCTGGCTGGCGTTGCCGTCCTGGTTTCGTAAACTCTCTAATTTCTGGGGCTAACTAACACTACTATTGCATAACCCAAGCTACTTCTTTTAAACAGACAGAGTTTTTCTCAAATTCAACTGGTCTGAATGAAATCTTTGTCCTGAACCAGTTGGCTTTAGTGTTGTCCATTTCATAGTCATTCTCTTTATCTTTGGAATTCAAAAGAACATTTTGCAAAATGATACAAGATGCGAGTATAACCAAATAATGCGAGGAATGGGTACTGTACATAAGCAGTTAACGAAAGTGTTCTCAGTAAGGTAACTTTTACGACAACCATTAGTTTCCGTGATCTTATTCAAGGACAGGTATTGTGTTTCAGAAATTTATTCCAAGACAGGGTCATAAAATTTTCTTCCGGCAGGCACACCCGTTGGTATTCTCCAAGGTAGACAAAACTTAACTTTCTACAAAACTTACAAAACTTTCTACGATGTCATAATTATCACTGTTGGCATACAGGCCGCAGGTGTCTTATTTCATTCCTCAAGTTTGTATACAGATTAAGTCTCGTAAAAGCTCTTTGACCCCCCACTATGAATGAAGATAATAAGAAACAAAGTGAAAAGACAAATAGCACTTGCCTTCATGTGAACTAAACAATTGCTAACTCATTTTGCGCAAAGTTTTCAGTAAACTATTTTTGAACAGTGTTCTGAAATCCGAAGCAACTTCTTGCCATAGCTAGCAGTGTGTTTCCGAGAAAAGGGGTCATGCTTTGCTTTCCTTCACAAATTCACCAGATCTGGATGTTCTATCCAAACTTCTTTTTGAGAAGTAAAAAGATCTATTCAAATAAAGGGATTCAAAGTCAGTAAGTAGCATATTATATCACCAAAAAAATTCTGTAGATTTAGAATATTAATTTCACCTGCGCATCGTCCCAATTAATGTACTTGTTTCAGTTTCTGCTGTGCTATGAATCAGGTCATTGTCCACTGCGTCGTCACCTAAAGGTAAGATGAAAAGAAAAGTCCTCAGAACAGAAGCATGAATAAATGTTTATAACCTAACGTACAATTTCTTCGCAGCTAAGCTTGTTCTTTTTAGTATATTGGGTCGACGGGGATGTACCGTTTTTCAGGGTATCGTTTTCACCAATTTTTTCTAGAGCAGGGTATCAAAGTAAGGACGTTTTTCTAGAGCTGGTTGTCAAAAAGGCACATTTTCTCTAAAGCAGGTTCTTATTTCAGCAATACTCGGTTTGATTTTTACGATTTTGTTAATTTGCTCGAATTTGTTCAAAGCAAGTTAAAATTTTTTGTGGTGGGCACACCCCAGTATAAAAAAAGCCAAGTGCTTCCCCTCCCCCCGGAGATCAAACATTAAAGAGAACAAGATGTGACTGAGTGGAATAAACTAAACACTGACATAAAAATTCCCCTTCACTTTTTTTCCAAAAATTTGTTGAAACAATCTTCGAAAAATCAAAGCGTGTGAAAGTTCTTGTGCAGCATCAAACTTTCCTTTGCTTACCAGAATATATTGTATATTAATTTTCGTTCGTCTTTGTTATTTGATTGTATCCTGATTGGCTTAGCTTTTTAGACAGGAGACGTAAAACAGTTTCTGCTATCATTACTGAACATATTACCCTGTGTAAATGAATAAAAATCAAAACAAATCAAATTTTTAAATATGATCAAGAGTGAAAGAGAACGAACTTTCAAACCTGGGAAAAAGAAATGCTCATCCGTTGCCGAGGGTGGCATATAGTATGGAACACTATGAGCATTCACCACATCATTTGGTGAATCTGTAACTGCGGGGGAGGAAGGATCTGAAGATGCAGACGAGGTTGTCGAACATGAATCACCAGAATGAGACATATTGCTTGGTGGGTAGTAATTTTCACTGTATATCCTGTTTCTATGGTCAACAGCATGAGCTGCCAAATCACCATGGCTACGATTGGGAGTGAGTCGGCCTGGAACTTCCTTGTCAACTTGCAACAGTATGCTTGATGGATCAGAGACAGTTCGCTTCATGTTGGGGAGCGTGTAAAACTTGAATGCTGTAAAAAGACAATGCGAAATAAGCTTTGCTTCTTAACCCTTTCACCCCTGGAAGGGCCATATGGCCCAACAGTATTCTTTGAAAACTGCAAATTTTTCAGGGGGTATAGCATTTGGAATTTTGATTAATTTGAAAGGCTATGCCCGTTGCATTTATCTATTGCTTACTGAATCACTGATTATGATACCCCCTGGAAAACGACAATCTACATTAGGTTTTCCTGTTAAGCTTAATTTTAGCCGGGTATGAAAGGTTTAAATAATCTAAAGTACGGGATGAACCAGAAAACAGTTCCCCGTTTTTGAGGATTCATATCATCAGGAGTACTGGATGGATTGGAATGAATCAAAATTTGCTTGACAGCAAAGAGCTCGAAGTATTTTTGTGATTTTTCTCACTTTCTTCCACGCATCGGAAATACGGGTAAATTCAACTTAACCCTTTCACGTCCGGCTAAAATTAAGCTTAACAGGAAAACCTAATGTAGATTGTCGTTTTCCTGGGGGTATCATAATCAGTGGCTCAGTAAGCAATAGATAAATGCAATGTGCATAACCTTTCAAATCAATCAAAATTCCAAATGCTTTACCCCCCTGAAAAAATGCAGTTCTCAATGAATACTGTTGGCCCATATGGCCCTTTCGAGGTATGAAAGGGTTAACAACAACAATTTCAAGGTTGCAAAATGACTGAAAAAGGAATAAACAGCTGATCAAATCATAAAGGACTCCTAACATAGATTAATAAAGAAAATGAGATTTCTCATAGGTGAGAGATATACTCTTCACATTTACTGCCATGAGATTGAAAGAATCTCAGTATTTGTTTGAAAATCTGTCTAATAACTCTTAAGACAGGTAAAACGTCCGTGTGTAATGTGCTGCGTGAGGAGAGTCATTACGACATGAACAATCGTTTAGGCTCCTGTTCAGTCATTCTGCAACCATGAAATTTTTGTAAAATTGAATTTACCTTTATTTCCAGTACTAGTAAGAACGCGATAAAAATCACAAAAATATTTCGACATTTCGGCTTTAAGCTATAATTTGAATCATTCAAATCCGTGTTGTGTTCTTGGTGCCATGAATTTTTGAAAGTGTGCAATGTTTCTTGGCTCATTTGGTATGTTTGTTCATCTACAAGCTCTGGAAGAATGTTTATTGGATTTGGGAGTTGTGTGGTAAAGTGCATTCAGTGCGGCTTCTGAATCAAATAAACAAACCAGCGAGATAGAACTTAGACTTACTCTCCTTCTTTCGCTATAGGCACATAACTTCTTTTAACAACTACCTTTTGCTTGCACAAGGCGAGAGTTTGCAATACTGGCTTTGGGGCAACTTTGCGGCCTTGTTTGTTTTGAATTACTGGTTGAGAGAATTTTATTGTTCTGCGATCGCTAATCGATATGAACTGAGGTGTCAATAAAAACCAACAGATGCCATAGTATTACAAAATCTGTCCTTGTTGCCTAAGTGAGCCTAAAATAGCTAGAAATCCTTCCAGCCCACATTAAATAATCAATGAATGAAAACATGGTGCCGTGACCCACTATTTTCTCACTCCCAGGCAAGTGCAAACATAGATAAAGAATACACATACCATTTCCAGCTGAGTCGTGACGTAACGTATCGATAAATATCTTCTCTAACTGAGGTGGCAGTCCACATGATGGAGGTGCCTTTCGAGAACATTTCTTGTGGCATTTGAATCTAGAAAAATTAATCATATTTCAAATAATCGCCACCGCATTAAAAGGCATTCTATTTTCATACATACAATATCAATACTATGCGCAATCTATCGACCATATATTTGTACCCACTTCAAACCAAATAGCCATACACTTAACAGATCATCTCTTCGCCTGTCGGTACAATTACTCGCATCAAGCTGTGCATGGTCGGTGTGAAGTTTTTTTGTACATCTATACATCAATCTAAAATTTCAAAATACCAGAACATAGTTACAAGACCGATAACGTCTTTGAGTCTTTGTGCGCAGAAATTCAGAGTCTTTCTGATCCGTATATGGATCAGAAAAAACTAAGAAATTTGATGAGGGCATTTATTACAAGTCAGTTTCAATACTGTCCTTTAATCTGGATGTTTCACAGCAGGCAACTTAACCAGAAAATCAACAAAATACAGGAAAGAGCTCTAAGAATTACTTATAAGGACACCGAATCTACTTTTAGTGAGTTATTACAGAAGGACTGTGCAGTTACTATTCATACAAAGAACTTGCAAATACTTATGACTGAGATGTACAAAACTAAAAATGGGCTATACCCTTCATTCATGCAGGAAATCTTCCGTGAAAATACAACTCATTACAATTTGCGAAATAATAACGAATTTACTCAACCCAGAGTGAGATCCGTCAGCAACGAGACAGAAAGCGTCCGATTTAAAGGTCCGCAACTGTGGCAAACGTTACCACTAACAATATGGAATTCAGAAAACCTTTGTCAGTTCAAAAATAAGATTAAAAATTGGTTCGGAGAAAACTGTACTTGCAGATTATGCCGCATATTCATTCCAAACTTGGGCTATTTGTGAAGATTGTTTTTAGATTTCCGTTTTAAATTGTATATTTTGATGACATGTAAATATTTTATCTACTATCTTCTTATGTTTAACATTGTATATACACCTTTTTTAACACGTTGGAATTAATTAGCTACTTTTTTATTTTAGCTATGGTATTTTATATCCAACGATAAATGAATTGAAAATAAATAATAAAATGCGCGACCTTAACAACCTAGTGTTAGCCTGCGTGCAGCCTCTCCAGTCAGTGCGGAGGAGCAAAAATGAGAAGAAAGATCCCTGTAGAGTCTGCACAACGGCAACCGATTCCATTTTTTGAGTTCTCAGATTTTGTGGCATCATCTGTGATTGGCTGCACGATTTAACCTTTGTTCTTACTTGTGTTCAGCGTGTTCTGCTTGTAACAAATTTTGGAATAATGTTTGTTACATGCAAAGTAACCTGAATACAAGTAACAACAATTGTTAAATCGTGCAGCCAATCCCAGATGGTTCCACAAAACTCAAAACACAGAATTGGTCGCCGTTGCGCAGACTCTACAGGGGGCTTTCTCCTTTATTTCGCTCCTCCGCACTGATTGTAGAGTCTGCACGCGGGCTACCGAGTGTGAACAAGGCTTAAGGATCCACAAAGCAGGAGTTGACCTCACAGAAAGAGTTTACTTTGGCCACGCCAAGCTTATTTTTTTCTGATTTAACTACTACAGTATGGGTCCATATTTTTCACCTGGACCAAAATTGATTTTCAGGCTGTCTGAAACTGCAGAATGTTGTTTTGTGCAGATGATCATTGCCCATGGGATCCATGGGGATCCATTTATAAGAACATTCCGAAGAGCTCCCCATCTAACGAAAAGTAAAGTTACCTCTAAAAAATCCACCAATGCCTTGATATCGTACAACATATGAAAATCTCATTTGTTTCTCTGCGAGATTCAAGCGTCCATCTTCAAAATAACACCTTTATTTTGAGAAAAGTAGTGGAAAAATCTTTGTGTTACGGCCTATCAAAAATACTGCAAAATTATCGTTTCGACGGAATTTTGTCTATTTTGCGTGACCCACCCCTTCCAATAAAGTCATCATGAGAAAACTTACCCGCATTCTTTGCATTTGACACCAACAAACATGAGACGATGACAATATTCACATGTTAATGAAATGAGAAATGTCTTTGCTGAAAACATGTGCTTGATTGAATGTCCCATGCCAAAATGGAATAGTCGAGTGGGTGTTCTTGGTGACTGCGAAACTGATTCTGAAATGTAATTTGCATTGCATCAAGGCGAGTTTCCGGTCGGTGGAACTTTCGGAGCGGATAGAACTTGTATTTTTTACGACGGAAAATTCCGCTTTGCATTCGAGCAGACATTTAGGCTCCGTTTACACGATACCGTATTCTTTTTAATATCGGACTGGGATTTTGTTTACACGACACCGTCTCGCTGTGCACTGCAATGAATTCAAAGTCTGCGTTTTGCATTTATTGCGCATTCTGCGCAGCGTCCAAGGCTCGTGGGATTGATGGTAAGACTCTGCATTGAGTTAATACCGGATTCAACCGTTTACACGATATCGCGTTGGTTTCATACCTTTCTCAGAGGGCTTCATTTGAAAACGCCAGTCCGAGAGGCCGGTCCGATGTGAAATAAAAACAGTATCACGTAAACGGAGCCTTAAAGTTAGATGACACTTTGGATTCTTTGAAATTCGCACGAGAACGTTCCCAAATCCCGTGCAAACGTTTGCTCTACTACTTTGACCCATTCGCAATATTTGACTCTTTGCGAGAAATCGCCTGCTAAACACTGCTCCGTACTGAGGGGAGTGCAGAAGGTGTTAGAGCCTGGTTCACACTAGGTCTTTTGGGTCGTTAGGCTCATGCAGAAAGACCAAAACGATATAGACTTAGAGTTTGAGTCCTTTGTCTTTTGCGTCTTTCTGCACGACCCTACAGACCAAAAAGACCTAAAAAATCTTGGTCAAAATATTTGGTGAAGTCACAAAATTGCACTGCTTTGATCTTTGACTTCGCGTCCCCCGCACCCCCACCCCCGTTTCATTTTTGCTTGAATCAAATGCAATTCGACCATCTCAACAGTGAATTAGCGGAGAAGGGGGATCAGAAGGTCATAAACATATGTTTTCGCCTCGATATTTCAGGAAACATCACGAGAAAAAGGAAAACTGCCTGTGTCCTAGCTTAGTTTTGCCAGGATTGTAGTGTCAATACTAAAACTAAACCTGGCTCACACTGGGTAGAGTCGTGCAGAAAGACCCGAAAGACAAAGAACTGAAACTCTTTGTCTGTTGTCTTTTGAGTCTTTCTGCAGGACCTTAACGACCCACACGAGCTTAAAGGCTGGTTTCCATTAAGTCAAATTTTCAAAGCGGACCTAAAATCTATAATTTACGAGAGAAAATGTCGCTTTGAATTTGAATAAGCGTGAAAAACATTCGTTTCGTAAAATTCAGTCCACTCGGAAAATTCTAATGAATGGAAATCAGCCTTAAATCAACAAAATTACTGACGAAAACACTCCAATCCTTCTATTCGCAGACATTTTGGCATAGCATCTAATTTGAGACAGTTTAGTAAATTTCTATTCCAGGCGAGGGATGTCAAAGAAAGGGTACTAGAGCTAAAGCCTGGTTCACACCAGGTCATTTGACTCGTTAGAGTTGTGCAGAAAGACCCAAAATATAAAGGACTCAAACTCTGGGTCTTTGCCTTTTGGATCATTCTGCACGATCTCAGCGAGCCAAAGGATCCAATGTGAACTACTCTCGAGTACCGAATAAACGGGGGGGGGGGTGAGAATAATCGGGGGGGGGGGGTTGGAAATGGTTCGATATAACAATAATCGGGGGGTTGGAATAATCGGGGGGGGGGCTTGGAGAAAAAGAAAATAGCCCTTTTCTTAGGTAGACAAGTATCTGTTATATATCTTTGTGAACAGTGATGTTATTGATACATTTACTTTTGAACTCTGGTTCTGTTGAATGCACTTCTTGAGACTTTTTCTTGCGTTGATACAGAAATTATGTCTAATATCATTTCATTTTTCCAAAAATTAATAAAAGGGGGGGTTGGAATAAGAGCGGGGGGGTTGGAAAATTTTTCAAAAATTAATAAGCGGGGGGGGGACGATTATTCGGTACTCGAGAGTACGCTGAAAGCTGAGGCATGGTTTCGGTAAGGATGCAGTTTCCTTTGAAAATTCTTGACGAGAGGATACCGCAAAGTCCTGCCTGTGAGAAAAATTACGTTATATGAAGTTCAGAAACCGCATTTTTGCAGAACAATAAGAAAACAATGGAGGAAGAACAATAGGCTGAGGTACAAGAAGCTGTGTTGCATAACTTACGCGGATTTGATTGACATTCGAAATCAGCTGAACTTGATTCACAGCCATTTGTATTCGTAACCGTCAAATTCAAAGGCCGCGGTTTCGAAACAGGACCTCTCATTGGTGCAACTGCATGCGCACTTCCACTGCTGCTGCAGCTGTCGAGGTGGACTCTTTGTCCTAAGAAACAACGAAAGAGAAGACGTTACGTTCCTGTTATCTACGACAACATTCACATGACACCACCACATTTTGGAAACAGCAAAAATGTGACGGTACCCGAATTTTAACTACTTGTCACACCACCCCGGCACAATTTTTGAAAATGATCAAAAATTCAACGGTGCCAGTCTCATTGCAAGCTTTCTGAAAAGAAGCTGGGTTTTGAAGACATAGGAAGTCATCTGGGCCGGCGGCAGAAGTCACTCAACCTCACTTGGAACGCATTTACAAAGTTTTCGCTTTCATCGTTTTCAAATGCTGTCACTTGTACCCAATTCACATTGCAACTAAAACCAGTTTAAAATAAACCAGGTTATCGAATGGAGCCTTCTAATTGGTTAATCAAGCAAATCCAATGCATTTGATTGGTTGAAACTAAACCTGGTTTAGGTTAAGCTGGTTTAATTGTGTCAGTGTGAATGCGGTATTGGACGCTGTTGTCAAACTGTGCCGGTTGGAGTTCTGTGTTCAAACTCTTCTTCTTTTAGTGCCATGTACTAAGGCGCTGACGATCATGCTCCTCCACACTTCTCTATCTTGACGCTTGAATGAATTCGTTTCCATTTTTCCTGTTAGTCAATTCTTTGATGTTGCTCAAATACGTAATTCTCTGTCTGCCTCTTGCTCTTTTACCTTCTACTTTTCTGGTTAGCGATAGGTTCTCTATGCATTTTCTCCGCATATCATGTCCCAAAAAATGTCATTTTCCTATTTTTCATGGCCTGTAACAATTTTCGTTTCACGTTGGCAATTGTGAGTACTCGCTCGTTTGATATCTTATCAGTCCATGAAGCACAGGGAGCCCCCTTAAAAAGTAGCGAAAACCAGACACTTCAGTATTCTTCTTGAAAACCGCATTTCTGTTGCCTCCCAACGCTCTTGCATAATAGATGAGACCTAGTGGTCGAAGACTTCTTTGCCTTAATTTTGAAGAAGAATTTGAGATCATACACGAAGGAAATGCTACTGTGGCTAGCGTCAAAATGACCAAATACAAAGGTGAATAGGATCAGAAACACAAGGAAAGTACCATCACGTAAACATTGTTTCTGGAAGTTAAGTTTCTACCATATGACAAAGCCTTTGTTCAACGATAACTTCATCCATGTTGGAAAATATTTGGATCTAAGTTTCTTTTGCTGTACTTACCGCGTTAGTTTAGCCTCCCTCTTTAAAAAGCCATTTCTCTTCCAAGACCCCGCTTGAGTGTCAGAAATCAAATAAGCCCCCCCCCACTACCCCAAGGGAGACCCAAGAGAGCTTTTACGAACAAGACTTTTGGACCTCGCTTCCCTTCAAAGGATCCATCAGTGAAGGTTTTCTTTCAATTCCTCTACGCGCAGTTTCGACATCTGTTCATCACAGTGTCCAATTTCAGAGAGAAGCTGTCTTATTCCCATGTACAGCCCTTATTAGCGAGCCGATTCAGCACTGAATACGTCATCGAGGAGACCACAGCTTGCCTTTCGCTAAGAACAATATTTCAAACTTCCCACATTCGACTGTGGAAAGGATAAGAGCACTGCCACAGGGTAACAAACGACTGATAGAGAATTGCGCAACAATTGTGAGGTGATTTATTATACATGCATAAATAGGCCAAACTAATAACAGTAATTTTCGTTACTAAAGGCAGCGTTTACATGAAGTCCTTACTGCTGTTTGGACGTAGCGAAATCAGGTCCAGTTACAGTGAATTCATTACTGTTTTTATTCATTGCATTACGACAAAGTTTCATTACCGGTTTCATGCAAAGCCCTAAAATCTGATCTAAAGCTTCCTTTCGAGTAGAATGTACAGTGTACCTTTAAAGAATGCAAAGCCAATCGAAGATAACAGGCGTTAGTTCAAGGGTGCCGCCAGGCCTAAAAAGTGGGCGCGGACTTGGTAAAGAATTAAGTTCTGAAAGGCAACCCAGGCATCTTCCACTGCTTTTGCTTAGGAATAAAAACTACCATGAGAAAACAGTCTACACCCTAGCGACACCCTCACACCAGTTTAGTCGTTTGCCCTCTTATTTTTCTTGTTTCACTGGTGACTAGCTTCGCCCACTAGGGCATCTTCAGTGCAACTGATTAATTGCTGTGTCTTGTTTGTGCGTTTGCTAGGGAGGAGCTGTCAAGGAGTCGTTGAGGAACTGTAATTTGAGTTCTCTCGCCACAGGCAGAAGCGTATGGTTGTAGTAATTGCAAAGTAAAAAATAGTAAGCCAACATTTGTTTTCTTCCTTATCGTTGTTCTGTTTATTTTGATGTTCGTGTTGTCCTCTAACTCCCTCCATCAAAACACCAGGCCTATCAACAGACCCAGTCCCCAAACGAGAATTGGGTCTGTTGATGGGCCAAGTTTTTGCGACGTCATCAAATTGCTAAATTGTAGACAATGAAAGCTTGTTATCACCAGCAACCAAGGTGTTCGCTTGCTATCATCTTTTAGACTTCCAAACATTGAGTAGCTCTCGTATTGGTCACATTGATTTTACTCAAACAGTTCGAACTTATGGAGCTTTTAATGTTTGTCAAAGCTCCAGATGCCTCCTTTCGTACATCTTTCATAGAGCTAAAACACTGTGAAATTCCCAAAATGTTCATGATATTATCAAGAATGCTCTTTCTGGGATTATTGCGAATTAAATAAATTCTCTTCAAAAATCGGTTACGAGAACGGAGCAATAACACTTTACACTGTACACATTTCATTTTCAAATTTTAAAAAAAGATTCAACTTTATTTCATGCTCTTCAAAACCAGATGCTCCAATTTGATGTTCGATTTGGCAGACTTTGACCAAATAATCCTTAGTTCTCTAACAGAATTTTAAAAGATAATAAAGCCCTCAGCATGATATGTGGGAAACGATGCAGACTGATGCCGCTTTCTGCTAAGACGCTGTAAAACATTTAAGATCAAAAGCAGCGCAAGTTTTGTCATTGGCTGTGATACACGTATTTCGTCAAAACTTTTTAGAAATTAATGAGGACATTTCCATGTGCCAGCATAACAACTGAGAACTCAAAACTATCCTACCGCTCGAAATATCAGAAAAGCTCAAAAATTTACGGTTTTCCGTTTACGTGACGTTGGTGATAATGGGGAGCCGTGTTCTAGCTGAAGATTAATATCTTAAACCTTAACCTAATGTGGGAGCAGAACACAGTTGAAGACGGATTTCGCTTTTGGTGCTACAATCCCCGACAAAAGTTATGAGACTACAGAACGATTTTACGCTTTGTCAATTTAAAAGTGCCCCCCCCCCCAAATCAATGTTGTTTGAGGCTGGAACACGTCGACTGTCACCAACATACATTCGGGAACCATTGTTCAACAACATTGATACAGGGGGAGGGGGTCTGCTAAACCCAAATCCGCTTTATTTTTGGAAATGCTATAAAACAGCAAAAAATGATACTAGTCTCATAACCTTTTGTCCAGGATTGTAGCTGCTGGCTAAAAACTAGACAAGAAATCAATTCCGTTTCAATGGGGGGGGGGAGGGAAAGAGTGATTCACTGCCTATTTTGGCTCCTTACTTAATCAACCAAGCCAGCCAAAAGCGCACAGTCCCCGATCCTTGTTCATCACCAAGACCAGTCCTTTTCGTCACGTTTTTCACATTCCGACATCTAGCTCAAGTATTTATCCATAAAAATTGTTTATATGTCAACCTTGATACAACGGCCATTACTCCTACGTCGGTCGACGGTTGAGATTGCGAGAAGACAGTTTGGGTCTGGGAACGAGGTTGTTTATATGTATCATTTCGCAATTCTACCAGATGCCCCTTTGAAAGGCCACTATGGTATTTGCAATATCTTATTGAATAGCTGACACATTCAATTATTTCTAGAATGTTTGAATAGCTGAAACATTCAATTATTTCTAGAATGTTTGAATAGCTGACACATTCAATTATTTCTAGAATGTTTGAATAGCTGACACATTCAATTATTTCTAGAATGTTTGAATAGCTGACACATTCAATTATTTCTAGAATGTTTCTTGGTCAAAACCGGTCACTCCATTCAGATTCTATAAGCGATTTTCTAAAAAAATTCCCTTCGAGAAACCGTAAAAAGAGTGCTAAAATTACAAGCATGTTTCCCTAATGAGTTTACTTTGCACGTAGTAATTAGCCTCTCATGTCCTATTAGATTGCATACATTGAGCCAATCACATATCCAGCCAGCCATCCAGCCATCCAGTCACCCAGCCAGCCATTCTGCTACCAGGTGAGTCAATAAAAAGGCCCCGCGTTTGAAAAATTCCTGCTCCCTGAATATCAAAGCAATGATGTTGAAAACTGTCTTGTTTCATCCCAACTATGTTAAACTAGGTTCAGTAATTTACCCGGCTTTAATCGGTCATTCCTTCCCGTAGAAATAGGTGATTTTCTGCAGACAGTCCCTTTCGAAAACCTGTAAAAACGAGCGAAAACAGCAAGCAAAATTTCCTTTTGTTCTCCTTCCCAGCAATAATGACTCCTGGATGTGTTCATGTATTTTGTCCTCATGGGAGAATTGAATCCCCTTGAATAAGTTATTCACACAAGGGGAAAGACTTTTCAACCCGCCAAAACGAAAGCACATGCTACAGCGTGCTGAAAGTCATCACTGTGAGGTAAACACATTAGGGACTTTTGCTTGTTATTCTAGCACGTTTTTTAAGGTTTCTCAAAGGGATTCATTTTAGAAAATTGCCTACAGAATCTGAACGGAGTGACATATTTTAGCCAGGAAAATTTCTAAAAATAATTGAACATGTTGCTATTTAATCAGATATTGCAAAATATCGTTGCTTACATATTCAGGAGCTGTAAACCTTTCAAACGCCGGGCGTTTTTTTGACTCACCCAGTACACTCATCTATCCAGCCATCATCTACCCAGACATCACATATCCAGCCCTCTACCCAGTCAGCCATCTACACCCTACGAAGCAGGGCTGAACCGGGGCTCGGATCATCACTTCTTGGATTAGCAGTCAAGTGAACTTAGACTCACGATTCACGTCCTTTCACCTTCACTCACTAGACTGAACTAAATCGATGTTGTTGTGGTTGCTTCATCGGTTACGGGGAGCGAAAGCACACGAAAACAATAGGGTCCCATCCACACGTATCCGGATATTTTTGAAAACGCATCTTTTTTTATCCGTTTTGGCTTAGCGTCGACACATAGACGGCGTTTTCGGTCACCAAAAACGAAGTTTTTCGAAAACGATCTCCAGAGTGGATCTTTTTGAAAACGCCGTTTTCATGTTGTCGTGTGGACGGGTGAAAACGGAGCTTTTCGAAAACGCTGACGTCACATCATCGATTCACTACGTATCAGAGCATGCGCACGGATCTTTGGGGATCACGCGAGGGCATTTTGCATGTCTGTTTTCTTTTATCGAAGCTCGAACATCGAAGTTTGCATGTAGCAGCGTCTTCGGGTGGACGGCGATCTTTTCGAAAACGCTCCCCGTGTGGACGCGGATATTTTTTATACGGATGAAAAAAGATGCGTTTTCAAAAATATCCGGATACGTGTGGACGGGGCCTAAGTCTAAAGTGCGCTACCACTGAACCATCTCCGATAAATTGAATCTAGAAAGTAAACAAAAGAAACTTACCAACATTGGCCTCATCAGACTTGCTCCTTGTGATTGAAACTTCATTTTTGGATTTCAACACCGGACTCGGTGGGATCGACCTACTACCGAGTCCTAGTCTTACTGCATTTGGAAGACTAAGTGCTTTATTTCTTTGCGGCACTACCTCATCATACGCAGATCCAATACTACTGGCCCAATCATCTATATCTGACGCAGCTTTGTCCCAAGATTCCCAAATTAGATCGTTTGTTTTCTCGCCATTACTGAGGCAACCTATGGGGAAAGTATAAGATAGATGTATGCAGTAATATATGATAGGCTCTAGATAACAGCATGAAACATAAATTAAAGATCTCAAATCTTTATAAGAAATTTAGATAATGGGCTTGCAATTGATTTGTTTAATTTTGGGATATTTTGCCACTAAAAGTTTCTTACAAAATTCTGACATCCTTAATGCTTTGAAGATAGAATAGATCCTTCCGCATTTAGAGAAAGGGACTGGGGAGAGCGTAATCCATCCTGACAGCCTTGGCAACGGTAGGAATCGGGGAATCCCTTCCATATCGGTGATAAGCGTGTGGCTTGCGTTTCGGTCACAGAATCCTGCAAACTGGAGTTATTTTTCGATTTATTTGCACCTTTCAAGAGTCGCATGATACTTGCTTGGTACAGTAAATCTTTTCTCTAGCTTATTTAAGCATCTTGCCATCCTTCCATCCATTTGCGAGTCTATTTTGAGGCACTTAAAAGCTTCTGTTGACTCACGTTTGCTAAACTACGCCCCTTCAAAGCCGTGGACACATTCCTGCAATAAAGTGGCTCAAAATGTACTCACCATTAGGTGAAAGGATGACTAAATGGCTAAATAATGCAGAGAAAACACTTATCGGTCCAAATAACTATCGTGTGACTCTTTTTTCCCATCTAAAATGCTACAATACAAGGTTACAAACTACAATACTTTCTAATTACTATACGACTATACCACACTACAGGGACAATACCACAAGGAGCAACAGACAATGACTACCCTGTGGTCTTAACATAGAGAAACATCCAACCTAACTAATGAATTAAATATACAGTTACAGATAGCTACACACATGAACGATAACGACAGACTACTGGTAGATACTGACGTCTGCTTCACGTCAGATACTAGGCCTTTTATAGGATTAAGGTGCCTTTGTCAGAATATGCGTATTTGAACATCTATATAAAATATCTTACACAGATATTCAAATTCGCACAATGAATGCCTTGCATCAAACGAGAAACAAACGTGGTACAAAATGACACAGAGAAAGAACAAAAGGACTTAGTTACTTAGTTAGTTACTAGCACAAGCAAAATCAAAATTGTCTTACCCAAACCGACCAGTTTTGTGAATGAGATCTATAGTCAGTTGGAATATAATTTTGTTAACGCCATCTGGGACTCTTGCTGGGTGCATAAATAAATCGAAAACAACTCATGTTTCAAGGAAAGGAAACCAAGCCGCAAGGAGATGACTCCCCTTATTCTGTTGCTAAGGCTGTGAGAATGGGCCAAGCTCTCCCTAGTCCCTGTCTCCAAATTGCGAAAAGGTCTGTTGGAGTGTCAAATACGCTCTTACAAAAGATCTTACTAAATTGGCTCGCAATTACAAAACGGAGAGGCCAATTCGACTGAAAACATTTTCATAGCCATTCTCCTATGCAGTGAATTTCCAAATAAATCAATTTGCAAAGTAAATTACATCAATAAACTGGCAAACTAACAAGAAACTTACTTGAATAATTTCTCAATATCTTCAGAGCAGAAGTTAGTCTCCTTGCTCCACTATATTGATCTTCAGTTAAGACATTATTTTCATCATCATAATCATAATCAAAGTCATCATCGAATGCAGGCAGATTAAATAAATGTCGGATTCTTTCATCTGATAAATTACAAAGGTCTTGAAGATTCTGACATGCTTCTAGGATCCTCTGCAACAGAAGAGAAATTGATATTCACGAAGAAATCAGGATTACAGGATATCATTTCTGAAAGCGAATGTTAAAGGGTGGGGATCAAGGAAAAGGAACTGACCATTTGCGATTTTAGCCTCGTTCAGACCGGTTTTACGGTTTGTGGCCGTAAAATGGCAGTTAACGGTTATGGCAGTTTTATGGTTCCCTTCTCTCGCAATTATTGGCAGGATTCTTCACTGAATATTGACAAACCCGGTATTGTTAAGAGTTTTGAAAACGGAGCAGTAGTTAGATGGTTACGAACTATTTTCCAAAAGCACCTGATTTCGTTGAAGATCTTTGTGCGCTCATTAGTGAGAAAAGCAAAGTCTAAATGGTCTGATACATCGAGAGCACCAAAAAATATCAACTTTTGTCACGTTATGATAAATGGTACACCATGCCGGTTCGGAAGACCTTATGATTCAAATTTTAGAATAATAGGTTGGGCTTCAAAGTTCAGCGTTCACAAAATTTGATCCATAGACATCTCCGAACGACTTAGGCTGTGTCCAAACCAAGAATTATCATGAAACAGCTTACAGCTACAAAAAGTTTGGGAGAAGAATTTACGGAATATCCTTTGGGATTTGATGAAAATAAAGACTCCATTCACATAATGCCGGCACATAAAATTTCTTTCGTAGGTAGTCCTCTTTGGCATCAAAGTCTTGGAGAGACTGCACTAAGTTAGTTACTGCTGAATTTTGCCTCTTTTTCAAATTATGCCGGTATCGTGTGAACGCCAGCTCAAATTGTCTGCTACCAAGACACATTTCATCATCATCAATCACTTAAAGGGAGTACAAAGACCAGCAGCCTTTGCCATCGTTTCTTCCTTTGTTTATATGAACTTCGTACTGCCAGTAATTCCGGAAGCTGTGCAGAGTAAGTCGCTGTCTTCGCGCAAAGCATGCTGGTCTTCGTACTCCCTTTAAATCAGGCATGGGATACCATTTGTTATTGCCTGTTAAAACTGACGCTCTTACGCACCAAGTAGATACATAAAGAATTCTTTTTGTCTCCCAGGTGACCCAAAAAACTTCACGAGCTTGATCATGACTAGCTTTTGGAAATCGAGGGCCACTTTACAAATGCTTTATTTCGCCCTTTATCTGAGAGCTTTGCTATCTTATGAGATGATGTGTAGTAACTTTCAGGGGTGGAAAAAGTATTTGCGTTCCTGTGAAGCAACCTCAACGAATAATTCTTCCTTCTATTACTGTCGTCAATTTTTCCTTGTGCCAGATTTGAACGCATGATTGAACTGCTGCACAATGCATATGAGGTTAAAGAACCAACGAAACATTGCCCATTTATTTTGTTCTGTCTTTCTTTTTCCTGCTTTTCTCTTACATTTCCTTTCTTTAATTTCTCCTTTCATCTTGTTTTCTTTTCCTTTCCATGTTTCGCTCTTCTGGATCTCCTCGTTCCTTTCTTCATTTTCCCTTTTATTTCTTCATCCCTCCCTTCCTGGTTTCTGTCCATTTTCTTCCTTTATCCAGCTTACTAGTTTCTTCCCTTTCTCTTCCTTTACGATAAACAGGCTTCCTGTGAAGATGCTTGGCAGCTACGTGTACTTTTTCCACCTGTTGTTACTTTAACCTATGACTACCATCCGAAAAACCAGATTCTACTAAAATTTAGAAGCTTAAACTTCTTGAAATTTCTCATTTTAAATGAAAGAATCGTCATTCTTTGTCACTCAACATTTTGTGAAAACGTAACCAAGAGATTGATTTGAATTAGTTTAAGGAAATCTAGTGTTCGCAAAATAACTGATCTCTGCTCCTAATTCCAACTTGGCCTCTTAAGCAAATTTGCAATTCTGCTTACTTAAAACAGACGGGAAAGTCCAAGAAATGAATGGACTACCACATTTGTAAACTGGTGTTGCTGGAGGATAGCAATAGCCTAAACTGACCAAGCAACATCTCAAAAGATAGCTCTTTGGCTACCTGCTTATACCTTGCTTTAGTACAAAACATCTGCTTTCTTAAAGCCAAGCTTGATCTCATGGAGATTTTCTTTGGATCGCCTGGTATACTTATGGGCAATATATTGAGTCACATACCTCTGTAGAGTCGCTGTCAATTCCAACAACAAGTAGAAATTGTTCAAGCTTTGGATACTGCCAAGAATCTTCACTGACACCACTAAGTGCTTCTTGATTTTTGTAAATGGTCGACAGTTGTTTTGAAAAGAGTTTCATCAATTTACCCTGTAACAGAAACAAGAACGACAGTGATAAAGAAATGAAGAAGTTTGAAAAATTTGTTCCAATTGTCTTTAAAGAGCCATTGTCACTCAGGGTCATTTACGGGTTGAGTAGGGTGAGTGGCTGGGCGGCTTATACAATTTTCGTCAGGTGACTGAAGTTAAGCTCCGTCAAATAAGGCCAGACTTCTACTGGGTAACCTTGGAGACCTGACCTTGCAACTCACCTCGCCGTCCCTCGGAAGGGATGTTAACCTAGGGGTCCCATGCTTGGATGCAGCATGCATAGTGGGCCAAAATTAGCTTTCAGTAGCTGGAAATCCTGACAAGCCCACTCAAAACAAATTGAAAAACAAAAAAACAATCAGGCAAATTGCCATTTCAGACTCTCAGTATCAGATAATGTCTAAGAAGAAAATAGCGATTCACACTGTGGTTGTAGAAACAATAGAAAATCAAATGAAGTCAAACTTCTTTGCCAATGAGTTCCATTCTTAGTTTAGATTATGTTTTCCATTTTGGTAAAATTTGAACTTTAGACAGTCCTGAAATTGCTGCAAGCCTGCAAAGGACCGTTGGCGAGAATGATGTCGAAATTTTTTGGTCGATATCCTTTCCTCGCAACTCTTCTATTTGAAGCATTAAGTGTGTGGAAGTTTGGGTAAATATTATAATTCTAATTCTATGCAAACATAATCTAGTTCCAGCCAAAGATTTGATCAAGAAGTTGCAACGGAGATATACTTTTCTGACTTTTTAAAAGCACTTGAAATCGTTTTTCCGAGTTTTCGTCCAAAACTTTTCTTCTGAGCTATTACAATGTTAATGAGAAAGCTCCAAGAATGTTTCAGAGATTGGCTTCAGAACTAAAGTTTTGCGCTTTTTTATATCTGAACCTGACAATCGAGAAGGTTTGAAATCCACATCCTCAAATAGTTGCAACAAACAAATTAATTATCGTCACACATGAAATCAAAACTAACTTCATCGCCAGTCCTAATTCCCTACAGCAGTAATATCTCAAAAACTTGAACTGTTTGTTATGGAAATCTGGGTGTTAGATTAACAAAGGTCTGTATCCTCTTCCTGGAAGCAGACTGTGTGGCACAATTTTGATTAGCTTTCATGATGCCTCAGATTACACAAAAGCCCTTTATTTCAATGGGATGTGTATACAATAATTTTTTTAGTAATTGATAAATTCATTATTTTCCTCATACACCTGCCTCTTGAGCTGCAGAAGAGATAATATTTGTCTGCTGGTTTTTAAGCTTTTGAAAACTAATCCCACACTTATTGAATTTTCTTAATAGTTCACAGGTCCTTTGAGTAACACCTGTCCAGCCTAATAACAGGTAATGACCACGTCTGTTGGAACATGCACTCAAGAGCTCTAAAACTCACAATCCTCTTTCACACTTGTAACTAAAATTCCTTATTGCCTGCATTTTTCAAATCAATGCTTTATATGGACAACAAATATTTGGTTTGATGCTTGCTGATGTCATTTTTTGTTCATGTGGCTACTCATGCATGTTTTACCTTCAAGCAGAGGCATATGAGATACACTCTATCACAAGCTTCTAAACTGTTCTGTGTTGCCATGGCAGTATGATGTAACTCTATCAGCTGTTGTGCAGCAATATCTGGAATAGACGATTGCGCTAAAGATGGCGGACAGGAATTTTTTACCAAGATGCACTGCGTTCTTTAATCAAATTCCTATAGAATCATTAAAGATTTGTAATTCGAACGCAATGCATCTCGGTAAAAAATTCCTCGCCGCCATCTTTAGCGCAATCCTCTATTTGATGTCTCAGTTCATAACTGCTTTTACTGTACATACAGTAGCTTTGTGTAATTCTTTATACTATCCAAAAGTGGCCATAAACAACACCCTTAGCCTGGCAATGGGGTCAGGGGCTCACCCCCAGGATATTTTAAAGGTGGTTATGTACGAAGTAAAAACAAGTTCAAGACACAAAAAAACAATAAGTTAAGGTGGCTCGCTACTGATCTAAATTTAAAATGCTACACACTGGGTGTCCTATGGCTCATGTCTGTACCACACAAAAATAACAAGTCTAACATAGGCATCAAAGGCACACCAGTGGGTGGATGTGTTCAACCCAGAAATTGGTAAAAATTTGTTGCTAAGAGAAAACAGCATAAAAATGTCTGCCATTGGTAGACCTCTCCACAACTCTGGTCACTTTTATGGCAGCGCCCTTACTTGGAATATTCTGCTGGGTGAGTCAAAAACATAATCTACTGTTTCAGAAATCATACAAGAAATATATGCAGCCACTTTGTAAAATCTCAATTTTGTTTTTCATATCACACAATTTTTTAAACAGTGGAAACCTATCTCTCATTCACATAGTCTACTTGCCAGCCAAATTAACCATTCAATCCTTTTTTTATGGAAATTACAACTCATTGTGAAAGTCCAACAAAAGTGGTTGCCCATTTATCCTTCAAATGTTTAACATGACGTTGTTTCTGTTTTATCATAACTTAATATTCCAAGCACTGTCATAACCGAGGAAATAACGAAAAAATATTGTTTCTTTAAGCGGCAACAACATACTAACTTGGTTTTTATGCATCAAAAAGCATCCAAATCTTATGCACAATAATAAAAGTGATCATAGCAAATTTTCTATGGCCAACTTTTACCATAGATATGAAAACACACAGAAGTTGACTGTGTATGGTCAATTAAAAGACCTCAAATTTTTAAAATGTACAAATGTATCTCATATCTTTCTCCCACAATAAAAAAATTACAAGCTATTATAATGCATATAAGAAATAGATACAATACAATATAATATAAACTTCAAGGCTAAAAACCTAAAAGGAAAACACCCCTAATTACAGTGGCATGGATAGCACTAAAAGGTCAAGCTGACCCTATTTCCATTGGTCCCCTTATAGTGTTGGTACAACAAAATTGAAAGAAAAGAAAATAGGAAGGTCTTTAGGTTGTTTTCAGTACAAACACAATTTATAAGACCAAGCAGGTTGGGAGAGATGATGAAGGGTCTTAGTAGAAGACATGGCATGTCATTTTCTTTGATCTTATTTTTGAATGTATTGGGATTGTTGGCTGATGATGGAAGGAAGAACATTCCATATTTTTGGTCCCTTCAATTTAAACTTAGACCTTTGCATTGTTTGGCCTTGGTTGGCTAGATGGAAGATCTCAGCACTGTAAGCTGGGGCAGTTCCATATTGAAAATTTTCATTACATTGGCAATGACACATTGATCTATCCTATTCTTTGTGGGGAGCCAATTTATAGCCTTGAATTCTGTGGTGCCAGTGTGAGCTAAGTCTTTTAGATTCAGTTAAAAACGAAGCTTTGAGCAGCTTTTGATTTCTTTGGATGTCTTATTCAACATCGGGTACCACAAGGTGCATGCCTAATCATAGTGGGGTTGAATAAGGGCATTTAAAAGCAACCTTCAAAGGGAGCTCTCTAGGCAGCTTTGTTTTCTTTACAGAAATTTTAGCTTGCCATTTATCTTTCTAAGTATCCTAACGCCATCGACTCCCCAGAGGGATTCTCATCCAGAATACGTCCCAGATATGTGCCCATTGAATGTTGCTTGATCATTATTTCACTTCTCCTGATGTCTAGGTTCTAAGGTACTTGTAATTTTTACCCCTAGGTCCAGCATGTTGTGGTCCATATGGAAGAACACAAGAAGTGCAAATCTGAAACAACTCAAAAAGTTGCATGCATGAAGAATCATGCTACATAAATGGAATATATAGTGTTTTCTGTAAACCCAACCAGTATTCTTTTTATTAGAAGGCAGGAGCACCACAATACAATGCAAAAGAAATGATGACTGTTATTTGGATTAAATATTGACTATATATCGTATATAAGAGCTGATATTTTGCCTTGGCATATGAGGCTTCCTCAGAGCTAAACCAACCTAATCAAAAATGTACAATAATTTCAGTACAGGTAAACTATTGACAATTGACAATAATTTGAATGAAGGTATCATGTTATGGTTTACCTTCATTCAAATTATTGTACATTTATGATCATGTTAGTTTAGCTCTGAGGAAGCCTGCCGAGGCCAAATATCAGCTCTCACATACAATATATAATCAATATGTAATCCAAATAATAGTTGCCATTTCTTTCTTGTTGTATTGTGGTGTTCCTGCCTTCTAATATTTTCACTCCTTCTTCGCTGCAAGCATCTTTCGCTCAAGGAAGATCCGACGCACAGCCTGCCATCGTAGTTTTTTCTCGATACAATTCATTCTTATTGTTCTCCAAAAGTGGCTTATACAGAATTTGCAAACAGTAAAATATGTAGCAAGCATATATAATTTTCTCTGACTTCAAGATTTTAAAGCTACATGATCTCTTTCAGTTAAAATTGCTTGGTTTTGTTTATGATTGTGTTAACAAGACTGCTCCTCCTTATTTTCATTCTTTCTTTGCATTAGTTGAATCTGTTCATCAATATGGTACTCGGCATGCTTCCAAGACTGACATTTTTGTAACTCAGAAAAATACCCTTCAATATGGTCTCAGGTCTGTAGGTTACTTTGGAGCAAAGTGCTGGAACAGCATTCCTGTTGATCTTAAATGTTCACAGTCTGCCCCCAGCTTTCGTCAAAAACTCAACACCTACTTTTTTGAAAATAACTACCAATCATAGCTGTCATACATTCACAATGTGTATCTCATTTAATGATACTAACAGTCAACAAACAATTGAAACGATTTTTAAAATTCATTAGTCATTTTTAAACCAGGGGGTGCTCTCTCCTCGATTAGCCTAGTTACTGAGAGAGCTCCTCCTCAAGAAATTCCCTTGCATACAATTCTCCTTATTTTCATATAATTGATTACTATTGTTGTTGTATGTTAGTTAAGTTAAATCTAGTTCTAATAGCTTTTTTTCTGTGTTCAATGTATTATTTAATCAGTATTGTATGTATGTGGAATTTTAAAATGATGATGAAACTGAAACTGATCCAAATCCTTTCAACAGCCTTTGATACACCTTATGCAGAGGCAGCAAGGATAATTTTGGGAAATGTCATGGGAACTTCTTGCCCTTTGTGGACAATACAGTAGGCAATTCAAAGCATTCTTTTTCATGAATCATGATGCTTTAAGAGATTATTTCCATGCATTATAAAATTGTAATCTCTTTCATGAATGGTTATTCCTCCATTCTATCTCCTTATTCTTAGGCCCATTACCAGATTCTATCTTTTACTGATAAATTCGGTATATTCCTATCCCCCCCCCTTCCAATTGACAAACTCCAATTTTGGTGCAATATGATTGAAAGCTAAATACTAAGTGATTTTGGGTACAATGAAGCTTTTTGTGAATCCTGATTTAAGGTAGCCTATGCATGCCAACTTCATGGAAATAAGGAAAGCCTGTTGGTTAAGGACACAAGATTCAATTGGTACAGTCAGCAGCCCCACAAATTTCTGCAGGAGAAGGAAAAATGCTGAAATAAATCATATAGGGTGCCTTGGCAACAATGCATTTTGCAACAATGCCTTTTGAGAAATGCAAAAAAATATTTTCATTAGTTATGAGACAAAAAAGGTCAAAAGCATACAAGCGAAGCATTTGAAAGAAAAAGATGTGAATCAGGCGCACATACAGGATAATACAATAGACCTTATCTATTTCCGTGAAGTCCACATGCAGGCACAGGTTCGATTTGAAGTTTTTGTGCATCATGAAAATGTAAATCTCTCTTATATGTGAATCTATCTGATGTCCCATGAATCATTCTTGCAGGGCTGTCAAGAGGCGGCCCTGGCCCCAGAAATCAAGAAATGCAAGGGGCCCTCCGGGCCCAGAAAATATTTTGGATCACACCCTTTTCTCTTGGATTACACCCTCCTAGGCACTTGTAAAATGCTGCTTTTAGATAGAAGTGTCCTCCTATACACAGTTACAAGTACAGTCTTTAGATGGAAGTGCTTTTATCTCATGCGGACAAAGTTGAGAATGACAGTAATGGGCCGGCAAGCCTTGATATGTTCTTCAAGGAAAACTGAAAACAAAGAAAAGGATATAATATATATTTTTCCAGGCCCCTACGAATTGCCCTGGCCCCGTGGTAACCACCCTGGCCACCCCCCTTATCGACAGTCATCACCTACTTGATTTGTGGGGTTGTGAGCTGCATGCCATAAAAATGTACATTAAGTTATTATGTTGCAAACCTGGACCATGGTAGGATTTCTACCTCTTTTGAAGCCTCCTTGATTTTTCTCTTTGGAATTCTTTACGTGGTTAATGTGGTGAACAAAAGATTGATAACCGTAATCAAACGGGAGAAATTGTGCAATGGCAGAAAGGGTTTCCCCTGGCTAGATGTACAAGTGTCTGGGGAAAATTTAATTACTATTCCATTATTACCTCAATGGTTTTAGGATTTCCAATTGGGCGGATGAAATACCAACAACTTAGCAGCTTTTGGGTAAAAATGTCGAAGTAATGATACGAACCTCGACTGTCCTTATTTCATGTAGAATAAGATCAGATCCAGATGAGCCTTCTTTTCGAAGGCCTTCTAATGATGTAATTCGCATATCGACCATTCTTTGCAGCATAACAAGGTCTTGCATGACTGCCGTCGTGTTTGCAGACTCCACCATCCTACCGCCTTGCTTTTTATGGCAAATTTATTAAGGAAACCGAAAGCTTTATATAATTTGCTGTAAAATGCGCTTAACACTGGCTTTCGAAACCCACTCAGTTCCGACCATGTTCGGTTTCAACAACTAAGTAACCAATGTCAAAACAAACTTGCTTGTAGCAGCCACTGGTCGAGGCGAACACCTAGCATGTCTGTGACCTCCTCGCTTTGGGAAAGGCTGTCCTTTGAAACGCTGTCTTTTCTCCACTACTTTTTGCTGAAACATTAAATATTTGGTCTTATATGATAAGATATCCTTTGATGACACGATGCTGCATTACCAGTCGTGCCAAAATATCAGATTACTTTGCCATCAATACCAAGACATGCCCTTTGCAACGAGATGGGTTGGTGTTTGCCAAGGCCTAAGGGACAGGCATTACAACGGCATAGAAAGAAGCGTTTCTTGAATAATGCAACAGCTCGAAGAGCAAATTCTTGCTGGATATTCTTTAGCTGGAAAACCGGTGTCTTTATGTATCGATCGGTGATTGCTTTCAGGGCGATGGCGATCAGGGTTCAGTAATAATGTCTGCACAATTTCTTTCCAGCACATCGAATCTTATCTGTCGGCTCCTTCTGGACTGAATGTTGTTTTTTGCTACCAATGAAGGGACTGGGCCGAGTGATTACACAGATGGCATTGGCGCCATTTTTGAAATATTCTAGAAATGTAAACATTCCAAATTTCATTCAAATTTGAGTCTTCGAACTGGTTATGAAACACAATACACGTATTTTTTTACAAGAAAGTAAGCATTTGGGCCAATACCGAAAGTTTCTTAGACTTACCAGATTTTCAGTAATCTGAGTTTCTTACGAGCTTCTTAAACAACAGTCTTCTTGTTCACTTCCTGTTCCCTCGTCAACAGATATTGCTCAAACAGGGAAAGGTAAAATAGGTGAAAATATGTTGAGAAAGTCCCTCGTCACAATAAATAGTTTCTTAAGTCATATTCTCCCACTACTGGAGTTTCTTAATTTCTTGGTGATCTGAGAGTTAAGTTTCTTATAAAAAAATACGTGTAAACCAATAGGCCTTTTAGCTATTTTGAAAAGAATCAGAATCGAACGATAGTTTACTACATTCTGTAGAATTTTCGAACGTGCACAATTGTGATAGAAGCTCTAACGCCACTCGATCGAACCTCGTGCATAAAAATGTATAAGAATGACGCTCGATCCAGGCTCTTTTGTAGAATAGCTAAAAAGTCTATTGTAGGTGCTGTGACAAGGTGGTGCAATCTTCTGACTTTGTAGTCAGAACAATCGGGCCGACAAGGCTTGGTACCCGTAGGTCCATATACCACTTGAGGGTCCTGCGTGTCACGGACTTCATTGGCGTTGAGTTACCCTGAGTTACCTCTGTGATTCCTGCGCTTGGCGCTACAAACCGTAACTTCACCTTATTCACCTTCATCATTTGCTTATGCCCATATTCAAATCAAGTGTCAAGAAGTCATCTTCTCTTTGTCAGTTGATGCTGTGCCCCCATCACGCTTCTCGTTGAACCACATGGACAATATATGACGTTTTAAAGAACAGTGGAGGCTCCAGAGGAGAGCTAAGGGGCTGCAGCAACCCATCGGGAGCATTTACCCCCCCCCAGTACCAGTCGGAGGAAATTTTGGGTTCTTGTCGGAGGAAATTTAGACTTGCTTTAAGTCAGTTCTGTGGTATCAGACTATCAGCACTAAGGAAAATAATTACCTCTACGGTATAAAAAACTAATTACCCCGAGATATTTAAAAAACCAACTTTAAATAATCGTATAATGGCAGTGATAATATCTAGTATCCAACCCAGACCTCAACTTAAACTCTTATGGCGGGAAAATATTCGTTATTTTGTCTTCTGTTTATCAAACTAAGAAGAACAAATTTTTAAGAAACATCTTATAATAGGACTGAAGCAATAACAGACTACATTCTTTGTTGTTAACTTCTAATGAATTTCGAGAAGAAAACTTCAAAGCAAACTTGTTGTTTTGAGCTGAACCAAATGGAGAAGATATGATATCTAAAAGCTGTCAAAACATCAGTTTGCTTCAATGAAAAGTTAAAGACTTCATTTTATGCTGCTTTTACCAGACATTTTGATTTCGTATCAAACTTTTGGGAATACACATTTTTGAAAGAAACTGGTTTATAAGAAAGTAGTACTAAGATGGCAAAACTTTAAGAAACTGTACCACTATGTCTGAGAAGCATTAAGAAACTTTTAAAAGTCAAAAGTTCGGATATCATAGCAAATGTATCATTGAACCTTCATTTTTAGCATTATTAACTAACCATTTGTGATTTCAACACAACGAAACACTTTTTATATGATGTTTTAAATGTCAAGAAACCTATCTGCAGCAGTGCTAGCGACCACATTTACAATTCTGCTTTCAAAAATCAGAAACCAATTAAGAAACTTGTAGTACTATGGCCTGATCTCGGTTTCTTATAAAACAACGTGTAATCGAGAAATTTTCTGAATTTTGGCTGTAAACTCAAGGCAAGTGTATGTTATGGACTCGATTAGGCCACTTTTGTTAGGCCTGTTGTTCTTTTTCTCCAATCTCATCGCTTGGCGCTAAAAAAACCGCAATTTCACGTTCACCTTCATCTCAAAGTCTGATGATATGCAGAAACTCTCAGCATTGGCTCCAATTCTTACTTCCTTGTAAAAGAAATACTCGTATCGATAATAAACATCCAGAAACAATCCTCGCTATCTTGCAGCTTATCTAGCATCTATTTACGATCAGCCCTGTATACTTATTTAGAAATACTGCTGACATGTGCAGGATGTAGAAAATATTTTTACTAATCAATTCAATTTTTACTAATCAGCATCACGGAAATCACATCTTATCACTATTATCCACAAATAGCATATGAAAACTTCAAATAACTCAGGGGCAAAGTTTAAAAGAAAAATAGTAAGCTAAATCTAGATAACCAAGGAAATGATAAGAAAAGCCTGGTACAGACAAAATTATAAGGAACCTCGTCACCTACGTTTCTTCCCCATAAGTGCAGAGCCACTGAAGGTGGCTCACTACCGAAAAATTTCAAAATTACGAAACAGTGAAAGGTGTTGTTTTCCTAGTAAAAATAAGTTCAAAACACAAAAAAATAAATTTAGGTGGCTCGCCTCTGATATAAGTTTCAAACTGCTACACACTGAGTGTCCTATCGCTCATGCACGAAACATCTCAACAAATTATGTCAAATTATGTATACTGTAGTATGTTTAGTTTAGGCAGTTTAGGCCTTAGTTGATAAAAAAACATCTTAACAAACGATCAGCGATCAACGATAAGGAAGAAAACAAAGGTTTGTTTGCAATTCTACGTCTACAATTACTGCAGCCGTACGCTGCTACCTGTGGCTAGCCTGTGTTCCAGACCACTTATCTTTCGTTTCAAGTGGTCTGGAACACAGGCTAAATGTGGCTTGTTTGCTTGCTTACAGGGGCGCAAATGCAAAATTCTTGTAAGGGGGTTGTGCGTTCAAAATCAAAGGACCGACTTTTTCCATGAGGGACCGACTTTCCCAAAACTGATTCTGTTGCCAAAACGCCATGATGTAATGAAAATACAGCTACAATAACAGACGTAATGTTTTCCCAACGATCGACAGGAAACCAAACATAACTGTAGCACTGACCCTATGTTGTTTGCTTGCTTGCTTGCTGTTTGAAGATTTGATTAGTTGATTAGTTGATTGGCTGATTATTGATCTCGCTTGCATGAAGCAACAACAACAATCATGAGATCCGTTTTAGATTTCAAGTGTGGTGTGAAAGCCAGAGAAAGGGTTAAGAAATGCAAATGTGAAGACCTGCTGTTGATTCTTAATTTATTGATTGATTACTTCCATGTTGGTTGTAAGATTATTCTTTTCAAGATGAGTATTAAGAGATTGTTATAGTATGCACAAAAGAAGCGCACTCTACACCACAAGCTCAAACAACTCACAAGGATATGGAGGACGACCCAGCTCTGCTTTCCTTCAAGACCAGGATTGGACTGAGCCTGCTTGGCATCGTGGTTTTCCCATTGCTGCATCGTTTGCTGACGCTAGCTCTTAGATGGAAGTTTCACTGGCTTCATGATGGACAGGCTTTTCGAATAAGTACTCGGTGAGGAAATGTTACCATTAAAAACGATAAACATTATATTGTAACAAGAAAATTGAACTGTAAAAGGTGGTTAAAATTTAATTTTGACACAAGAGGTGCGATGGTACAAAATAAGATATAAAATTATGTGAAGCATCACTTGTATGTGCAGCTAAGATTTTGCAAGATATTATCTAGGTTTTTTTAGTATCTAGATTTTGATAGAAACTAGAATACAGTACAATCCACAAGAAGGGGCCAAAATTTTGCCAAGTGCAATTGGGAAAGTGTTTCCCTGTTTTGGGCAATTTTGGAATGTTCCATTTACAGAGGGAAACAACCTGCTCCCACAGATAGGCAGTGGCTTTATGATTGGGAAAATTATTAGATGGTGTTGTGTTTGCAGCCACCAGGGTGCATTCCATGTCAACTCCACGCCGGACATCTTTCATGGCTTTTTCAACACCACGCCAAGCCAGTTACAAGTGTGCATCCCATGATGTAATTCCGAATATGTCCGGCGTGGGATTGTTACGAAGTTTACTAAACTTCCAGTAAGGAAAGTTAAATTTTTGTGCGCTGGACAGTGTGCTGATAAAACAATGGAAACAATAGAAAGTAAACGCTCTGTGCACCGGACATGTCCGGTGCACAGCCCTTTCTTTCCATTGGGGTTGAACTTACAAACAACACCTCTTTGTTTCATGATTTATGGCAGACGTACTAAAAAATGTTTCCCTAACCCTAACCCTAGTTATGGTCAAAACGACACGCCATGTTATGGAAAACTTTCCAAGACCTAAATGGTTTGCTACGCCATGCGCCAAGAAAAAGTTGTTTATGCCAGCACACTGAAGTTCTCCAGCAACTCCACGCCGGACATATTCGGGCCTAACTACATGGAATGCACCCTGGTGCAGCCAGAACAGTCACATGCACAAGGTTCATTATTTGGTAGAGGCCCATCACTTGAGCATCATGACAATGAGTCATAGGCTCAATTACCACTAGACGCTACTTCTGTGATTGCAGTGCTTGGTGCTCAGAACCCAACTTCACCTTCATTAGCCATTGTTCATGATTGAGATTCAACCAGACTGCTTTTCATGCTTTGCCTGCAGAAGACTTCCATTCACAGTTTTAGGTATAACATAGGAAGAACAATAGACTTTCTCCAAGTCTATTTCTTCATCTGTAATAAGACTAAATATCAGAAAATTTTTAATGTCAGTATGGTTGCAGACCTTTGTTTCATCACTTATTAATGGATTAATTGATTCAGTATGGAAGTAGCATAATTTTACTCTCTAGGGCATGAAATTTCACTGGTCTAGTAAAATCTGACATTGAGAAAGTTACATTAGATCCAAGTTCTAGAGATTTTCTCAACTGAAACTTATTCATGCAGCTCCTGCTTTCTGTTATATATTGCACAAAGTGTTTCATCTTGTGCTGAGCAGAAAACAAAGAAAAAAACAGGGTGGATTTTATGGGACAAGGAGAGACATAAATGCCAAGCTGCATCATAGAATTTTTTTGAACTGACATCTCAGTGAGGAAAGTGATTGAAATGGGATTTATATGTATATTTTTGGCCAGGTAATCTTGGGCCAGATTAGAAAGACAGTATTGCAAAAGGGATCTCTCTATCATGCACTTTGATTTCAAGCTGCAATTTAAGCTTTGCTATTCCCATGAACTATTAAAGCAAACATTAGCCTGCTTAATTGCTTAGTGGCACGATGTAGCTGTATTCAGATAATATTAACCAAGACTAACTTCATGCATATTCAAATCTGCAACCCAAATCTCTACAGCTTTTTTTGGGCAAGTACTGAAAAGCAATAACCATTTGTATTGTACCTGTTGAAAATGAAAACTGAATTGATATCATATAAGGCACCAGCATGCAAACCTGTCATGCAGCCGAGAATATACATACAGTATTGATTCTAAGCTTGCCATCCAGGGTTCTCTTAGACGTAAAGAAACTTCAAGGCCCTGTTTATATAGGAAAAACACCCCACTAGCCAGACCTGGGGCTGACAGGTGAGGTAAATTTCAGTCACTTATTTTATGAGATTTTTCACCTTACCTGTCAGCCGTAGGGCTGAGAGATGAAGTAGAGTAAAAGTCTCTCTTCCTTGAAATGAGAGTGAACTGACCAATGAGAATCAACAAATGATTTCAAATCACTTCACCATACCATAAATGGTGTTTTGTTTATGGAAAAATTTCACCTCACTCAGGTGACATTCCACCTCTAGTGAGATGGGACTTCACTATACCAGTGGTGTTGTGTTCATCATGTTAACGCAAAATGAAAATGCAAAGTATTCTTTTTGAAGGTGGAATCTCACCTCTTGGCCCCGGGTCTAGCAAGTGATGAAATGTTTTTACTCATGTAAGGAGGCCCTTAAACAGAAATCATGATTGGCCTGGGAAAGAAAATTGGAAGTATTCCAAGAATATATACCCCTAAACTTATCTATTGAATGTAAAGCATACTAGGCCACATGACAAGGAGTTCTGATTAGATGATTTAAGTATCCTGCAAAGAAAATCTGAATTGATCAACATTTGTTTGGCACAAACTTTATAGAAGGAATTTGGATGTAAAAAAGATGAAAAATGAAGTTTATTCATACAATTTCCTACCTTTATTATGCCTGGCACAAATGTTTGAATGGGTGGTGCACTGACTTCTGTCACTGTTGTGCACAGTCAAAAATTCATCAAATTTCTCCATAATGTGCAAAGAATATCATTTGATGCAGTCATTTTTTGTTAAGTTTTTTAAAGATGTAGATTATTTTGTAAAATAACTAAAGAGACAATTCTGAATGAATTTTTGGGAAAATTGATTTGTTCTTACTAATTCTTAAAAGTTCTTATTCTTAGGATCAAAATCTTGCTTTGTTAATGTGTGCAATGTATTAGATAGCATACAACATAAAGAGGCAATTGTTTGTAACAAGCCCCACAATCAAGCCTTCCTCTTCCTTTCAAAGAAATGGTGTGGAAGTAAATGATTTACTGGTAACTCCTTAAGATTCAACCTTGTTACCAGGGTGTTCTCGTGTCATATGCTGATCACAAAGCCAAATGAACACCCTGGTACACTTTGGTCAAATCTGCCCAGAAAATGGGCAGATTTGCAGCTATTATGGAGTTTGGGTTTGCTAGGCAATGCTAATTGATGGAAAATGGCCATATTTCTATAGCGCTAATTCTGCAGAAGATAAATTGAGAAATGGAAAACAAACACTTTGAGGGCCATATTTGAAACATTTTACAGGTATTTGAACTATACTGTTTATAATCTAGGGTTGGCAAGTGTGTTTAATGTGAAAGTAAGCTTGGTTCATTTGGAATGAAAGCAGCCCTAAGTTGCAAATTCAAGAAACTTACACCGCAGCTTTGAAAATGAAAGGTCTTGTTATTCTCCGAATTTTGGAGATAAGTAGCAAATTATGGTGGAAATAGGTAAATAGTGTGGTTTCCCATCAAATTTTGACAGCCAATCAGGTTGCCAAACGGCCTCTTGTATCTCAGAGTAGAGGTACTGTAGAGCAACCAACTCACTCTGGAGATGATTTTGCTTAAGATTTAATCATCTTTATTTTCATTTCAGTACAGTATCTGGTGTTCAGGCAGTAGCAGTTGTCATTATTTCAGCTAGAGCAGTTATAACTTGCAATGATGTGATGAAAGATGAAGACCCATACTTGCATTCTTATATTTGGTTTGGCGTATCCTATTTTCCATATGACATTATTGTGATGTATATTGGGAACACTTACTCCAATATCCATAAAGAGCATCGTACTTCACATTCAAGATCATTTCTAAGTTATTTTAAAAGAGACTGTGTTATGGTTTTGCATCATATCATATTCCTACTGGTTGGCTTTCCTATTGCAGAGGTGAGTCTGAAATTCTTTAAAAAAACATACAGGGTGAATCAAAAAAATGCCCGGTGTTTGAAGGGCTACTGCTCTCTGAACATATAAGCACAATGATATTTTGCAACATCTGATTAGATAGCTAACATGTTCAATTATTTTTAGAAACTTTTCTGGCTAAAATCTGTCACTCCATTCAGATTCTGAAGGCAATTTTTTTAAAATGAATCCCTTTGAGAAACCTTAAAATACATGCTAAAATTACAAGAAAAATCCCTATCCGTTTACCTCAAAGCGATGACTTTCAGCACACTTTAGCATGTGCTTCCATTTTGGCAAATCGAAAAGTCTTCCCCCAAGTGTGAATAACTTATTCAGGGGGATTCCATTTTCCCATGAGGACAAAATACATGAGCATATCCAAGTGTCATTATTGCTAGGAAGGAGAACGGGAAATTTCGCTTGTGGTTTACACTTGGTTTTGCAGGTTTTCGAAAGGGGTTTTCTGCAGAAAATTTCCTATTTGGATGGGAAGGAATGATTGATTGAAGCCAGGTAAATTACTAAACCTAACTTGACATGTAGGGAATAAAACATGACATCTTTCAACATCATTTCTTTGATATTCAGGGAGCAGGATCTTTTCAAACACTGGGCGTTTTTATTGACTCACCTGGTAGTTTCATGTTTTGAGAACTAATTTACTATAGGTTATGATCAGAGATGGGCAAGATACTCTAAGAAATATCTTATTACAAGATACTGTTATTGGGAAAATTAAGTATCTTATTACAAGATACTGTTATTCATAATAAAAGGTATCTTATTACAAGATACTAGATACTTAAGACAAAAGTATCTAAGATAATGTTTCAAGATACTAGTTACAAGATACTTTGCCAAAGGGTGCATGACCAATGTCTTCTACCATTATCCTTAATAGGTGTCACATTTTTCAATTCCTTGAGCACACATATTTCAGTAATGCCTCTGAGTGCATTTGGTCATTCCTATACTCCTAAATCATGTGGAAATTCCCTCATGCCCTTTGGGGAATATTTGTGGAGACACAACTTCCATGGAGCATAGTTGTTGAATTTATAACTAATAAGAAATATTCCATTGAATTTTCCTTACAAGTTCGCTGCATTTTAGCATTTTTCCAAAAGCATCCACAAATGCTGCGGAGGAGCGCAGTGGAGGCAAGAATCGCCAAAACATGACCTTTTTGGTCTTGGGAGACAAGTCAATAAATGATTTCCTGAGATAGAGCAAGATGAAGTCTTCATAGAATGAACGAAATGTAGTTTCAAAGTTTTCAATGAAAGTCCTCCTTGTTTGTCTTAAAGATCAGGAGTCTCTTAAATAGCTTGCCTTCCAGTTTTCTTCGTTTTGGATGCATAATTATGCCTCCAAGCTGAAAAGTCTTTAAGCTTTATTCACAAAAATTGATTGATACAAGTATCTTGTAACTTAAAATTGTTTTTTGAAAATATCTTAGTAGAAGATACTATTATTCAGCCAAATTATCATCTTATTACAAGATACAGCTACTGGGTATGGGAAGTATCTTATTACAAGATACTGTTACTGTTTTCAGTATCTAATTACTATCTTCAAGATAAAAAGATAAGATACTGCCCATCTCTGGTTATGATATGTACAAGGTGTCCCAAAAAAATTTTGCTCCATTTGTGTTGCTGCTGTGGAGGAGCCAAAGATTCAGTTATCTTGGTTTCTGCACAGGTACATAGGTCAGGCTTCAACGTAGGGTTTGAGACCTTGTATGAGTCAATCTGACAAGTGGTTGCCAATTTATGAGCATGCGGCTCAAATCTTTCAAATCTTTAAAAAGATGGATGTAAAATTGTATCACATTTTTCTTTGAATTCATGTGCTTGAAAGAAACTTTGGGTAATTTGCTGTAAATCTACCGTAGCAATTCTTTGACATATTGATTATTTTCAAAATGGCGGCATTTTGACTTATTTTGCAAAAATTCATCGAAAATTTTGAAGAAATTAATATCATCGTAAATCTTAAATCAATCGAGAGAAATTGATACAATCTTCAAGATAACCATAGTTTCTGAAGGTCTACAACATGGTTGCAAGCAGAAATCTGTTGCTCTTCTGGTTAAGGATTTAGAAATTTGATGATGTCACCGCCTCAAAATTAATAAATGCCACCATTTTGAAAGTAGTTAAGGTATCAAGAAATTGCCACGGCAAATTTATTGCGAATTACCTGAAGTTCCTTTCAAGCACTTTAATTCAAAGAAAAATCTAATAGAATTTCACACCCACCTTTTTAAAAGATTTGAGCTCTATGCTGGATTTATGATAGAGAAAAGGCCAGATACTGTAAGTGGTTGCTTCACAATTTCAAAAATCAAGTAATTTTCCAAATGGTTCTGACATTGTTTTAAAATTTTTGCTAATTATTTCAAAGGGTTAGCAGTGTTTTCTATTCATAAGAGAGCACTTTCTATCTTTTAAAAAATGTGATGAAAATTTTAATTTGATTCAAGAGAGTCCTTTTTTTGAAAACTTATTTTATTTAGACCATGCTGGAGAACAATAGAAGTGATGTTTTTACCACTTTGCCTTTTTTCTCTGCCATAAATCAGCAACCATTTGTCAGATTGACTCAAACAAGGTCTCAAACTCTTAAAGGGACACTCCGCGAAAATTAAATGCTTGCAAAGCTTTATATCGTTATCCCGATCGAAAAGCAGATTTTGTCAGCCCTCAGAAATCGTTTTCCTTTCTTCGATCGCACCTCTCAAGGGCAAGATATGGAGAAAATCATTTGAACCGATTTCAATTTAATACCCTGCTATTTTTGTGCTTCGTTGTTGACAAACAAAGTTTGCAAATTTTCGTTATTGTCCGCCGGTTAGTCGTCGGTGAGCATTGATGGGTTTGTTGCGTGTCGCTTTTAGAATTGAGTTTGAAAATCCTGTTGTATTGGTCCATTCATGTGTCCACGATCGACTACGACCCAGAGAAATAATCAGCTTTAACGACAATTCTCGGTATCTGTCTCGGATTCAAATGCGAAGTTATGGCTGAGTTCTCGGTCTGTCGTTTGTGGCCGGTTTGAGCTTTATTTAAGGTGGAGAAATATCGGGAAATGTTGATAATGATATGAATGTTCGTTTTACATGCAAACGATGCAGTTCGCCGATATCTAATTTTTTCCCGCGGAATGCCCCTTTAAGTTAACGCTTGACCTATGCAACTGTGTAAAAAATGAAATGATTGAGTCTACAGCTCCTCAACAGAAGCCACAAAAATGGGGCATAGTTATTTCGGGACATGTGATCTGGAATGAGCAACATTTCCTGCAGGACCTAGAACCACAGGAACAAGGTCATAGTAAGTATCGTAAATGTGTGGGCACAACACTTTAAGAGCACTTTCCCCCGGTTCCTACATCTCTGCACAGGAAAGAGAAATTACAGAGAGATGAGTCATTCCCACTTCCAATTAGATTAACGCTAGTGAATGCCTTGGCATACCCTTTTCCATGCTTTTTACTAGACTTGGTTAAAGACTCATTGTCAACCATGATCCTGTGCTCCAAGTGAAAGTCAAGACAAGTGAACTTTAAGCCAAAAACGGATTTCAGATCATACAGAAGTTGACTTTCAAACTAGAAAGGATCATCATCAACAATATGTCTTTAAATTTCACCTCTGTGCCTTTCAATGGTTTGTTTAGAAAATTTTCCTTAGTGCAAGATCAGTAGAGATCAGCAGATTCCATTAATCACTTGTGCCCAGTTGCCTTCTTCCCTCACTGTCTTAAACTATATATGAGATATATATAAACTGAGACCAGAGCCCATTCATTTAACTCATTTTTTTTGTTTCAGATTCTCAAAAAGAGAATTGGTGACTTCTTCCTTGCTTGTTTCTTTCTGGCAGAAATTAGCACACCATTTTATTCAATTCGTGGAATTATGAGAGAGGTTAGCTATTTCAATGGTTTGTTACCTTTTCATACAGTAGTCATGAACTGTTTTATTTTTACAAGAGCACACTCAAATGACTAAAGAATGCTTTCATGTTTCAGTGAGATGTGTAGGCAAATAGAGCAGGAAGTATTGAGTATGTATGTATGTACTTCTCTTTTGACATAGAATGCAAACTTTTTTCAGACAAATGGATTGTGGGAATTTTTCTTGCAAACAAAAAGTGATTTTTTCCAACAGCATATTAAAGTGTAATAGACCCTCAAGAAAATACACAAGTTGAGAAAAATGACTTTCCCATGGATTGGCCAAACCTTTTTGTAATCATGTAGCAATGTAACTGTGTAATGCAATGAATTTTGATGTTAGCAAGTGTGCATTCACCCCAAAAGAGTCAGATGCAGGCCTGTCATGTATTTGTCCGATTATTAATTATGCATCGATTACTGTGAATCACAGAGCTCTCTATCATTGATGAACTAACTTACAGGTCAACTTTAATTCCACTAAAATTGATCATAACATTGGTGATATTTCTAACCCTATTAGTTAATCTAATAGTAATCCCTAAATTATTCAATACTTCTTTTGTTATTTTATGACTATTATAACACTATCATTATTTAGTAAACATTATAACTTATGGAGTGAATGTCAAGTTTGCTTGGAAGCTTTTTTCGAAAGACGTGAAAAACTGGAATTTTTCGAAAATCTTTTCAGACGAGGAATGCATTTATTTTTACATGTAGCAGCTATAGATTTATTTCTGTCAGGGGGATTGTGGCTGTTACTGTTAAAAACTCAGGACCAAGCAGCCATGGCTGCATAGGGGGCGAAGAAGCAACATTTTCCGACGATAAAACCATCAAAACAGCAGACAGCACAGTCAACATTATATGACCGATCGAACTCCTCAGTAACTAAAATCAAGCCATTTATTTCGCAATCCAACCTTGCAATCAACACAATTAGTGAATCTCAATCAAGAATTGCAATACATTCAATTGTTCATATTGGAATTTATCCTTTAACGCTCATGATAAATTCATGCTTTTATGCATCATTTCTTCCCAAAATCCTCCAAAAGTAGACATTTGTATCACCAAAATCCGACAAGAGAGCCAAATATCGTTGCCATTCTGTATTTTGTACTAGTGTGTGAAGGCGCAATAAGGAGGCTAGCAATATGATTGGTATAAATCAACACACTTGGTAGCCCCGTTCAGGTCAACGAGAAGCGAAGTCATAGGAAATGACGTCATTTCGCACTTCTTAGCAGATTGAAATATGTAGCATCGCAGATAAAAAGAGATAAAAATTGAAGAAAGGCACTGCTACTACACACCATTCACAACAGTGTAATCTCTTGAATAATCAACAATCGTAACAACCCCGGACTTGTTCTTTAAAAGCTAAAATATTACTGTTGAAATTCAAGTTGCCCACTCGTCCTAAATCGCTTTACTAGCAATAGTGAAAGTGATGTTAGACTAGCGTGGATGAATTTTGTAAAACGAGAGACCGACTTTTATCGAAGATTGAAATAAAAATTCTATAGATTGGTATAATTCGTAGATTTAGGGAACTGTCGTAAAGAATGGCACAGAGGGGGGGGGGGCGGAAGGGATTTCAAAATGCACTGTAAAATTATCTAGCCCAACGCAAGAAACAGAAACTGTTTACATAACCCCTTAACATCGGCAAAAATGATTTGATGGCCGAAGGGCCTCAAAATGAACTCTGTGGTTCAGAAACTTCTTGAAGAAAAGCTTTTGCACTATATAGTTGAACTTTCTTCCCATGTATCATGCTGTCAGTACGGTATTTATGGGACTGGTTTGACGTTTTAAGAAGGCAGGGTAAGGCAGGACAGAACCTGCGGATACCACTGTATTGGAGACTAAAATGGAGAATGATATCAGCGATCAAAAGCCCAACATTTTCCATCCGATAATTTTGGTGACCCTGTCAAATTCCTTCCGCCCCCCTCTGTTCCATGCCTTATGGCAGCTCCCTTAGGGCCTGTTTATATGAGGAAAAACACTTCACCTGCCAGACCCGGGGCTGAGAGGTGAGATTCCACCTTCCAACAGAATCCTTTGTATTCTCGTTTCGCGTTTACATGACGACCGCAACACCACCGGTATAGTGAAGTCCCACCTCACTAGAGGTGGAATCTCACTTGGGTGAGGTTAAATTTTTTCATATAAACGAAACACCACCGGTATGGTGTGGTGAATTGAAATTATTCGTTGATTCTCATTGGTCAGTTCATTCTTATTTCACGGAAGAGAGACTTTACTCCACCTCGCCTCTCAGCCCCGGGGCTGACAGGTGAGGTGAAAAATCTCACATAAACAGTGACTGAAATTTACCTCGCCTCTCAGCCGCGGGTCTGGCAGTTGAGGTGTTTCCTCGTTTAAACAGGGCCTTAGTAAAATGTGCAAGTCTTTTATTCATCTGATAGCAATATACCTGGTCAGTCAACCAAAGTTTTAAGTGTATGGGGAGCTATGGAATAAAAAGTATGAGACCGGTGAATCTATCAGTCAAATGCTAACTTAAATGAGACAATTCTGTTTGGTAAGATCACTCATCATTTAGATCCAGAACTTAGAAAATGTTAGTAAAGAGGGCATGTTCGAGAATGAGGATTCCACATTCCATTCTGGTCCATAAATTAACTTGCTATTAAAATTAGAATTCTACTTTTGAAACTGACAATGTAATCTTCAATGGTGTTTAAATCATAGACCAGAATGGAACGTGGAATTCTCCATCCCCATAGAAAACCCTTAAAGGCAATTTTATAATTTTTGGGGCCTCAAAGATGTGTGATTTTACCAAAAAATTTTTGGCATCTAAGTTAGCCTTTGACTGGTGGATTAACACTTCAGTTTTGAATATCAGTCTCCTACTTTTTATTCCATAGCCCGTCAAACGCTTAAAATTTTTTTGACTCACCCGATAGATATTTTTCGCTAAATTTCTAATTCTATTCCAGGTTGGCATCAAAAGTGGCAGACTGTACGAAATAAATGGCATTGCTTTCATGGTGATGTTTCTCTTTGGAAGAGTGCTATCAATACCATTCATGTTTCTGAGGTATTCATATTTCGCAAATATGCCACTGCTAAAAGTGCCTCTCAAAATACCTGCAAAATGCACCATTACTTGTTTCTTTTTTTTCATGTTGCAGTTTTATTGGTTCAGGCAGATTTGTTCCACAGTTATGAGACATTTATCCAAGAAAAAGGGTAGCAAAAGTGTTACTGAATTTGGGAGCCCTACAAGACATTGTCACATGAATGGAGGTCATTATAGTAATAACCACGTAAAGAAAGATTGAGCACTGCACTGAAAGACAGTGGACTTGCAAGCACATGTGGTAGAGGGGAAATATGACAGGAAAGGCTTTTACATGCCGAATAATTTCTAAATTAATGTAACTAGCTGAAAAAGTTGAAATCGAAGTTTGCCTTCTGAGAGTGGAATTTTCAAGCGTTCGCGTTTTTTGAAAGGTCCATTTTGCAAAATTTTGCAGAATTTGAAAAAGATTGCCAACTTACTCTAAAATTTGCGACAGAGATTTGTAAGTAGCTCGGCTGGGGCTATATTGCGTGTTCCCTAAACTATATCGCTTTTGAAACCATATGGTTCCTGTTTCGACATGACCGCACCTTTCATATTTTTCTTAGATATTCTCCATGTGCTTTATGCAACACCAACCCTATCACTAGACTTATGCCTTTTCCTCCCTTGTTTTCCAGCGTTTTGGATTTGCTGATATCACGTGGTCAAAAGAGACTCATGATATTACGCTTAAAAAGTGGGCCCACTTCTTTGAATGGCCTAAACAAGTGGATGTTCTCGCACACTCTACAAAATCATTGAAAAGCAAACTTGTAGTGCAAATAGTAATGCTGTCTTGACCTACAAATTGTAAAACCTATACCTTTCAAACCGTAATCTTCCTATGACGAAGCAAAATGGATCCATAGAAGCTGCGAGAACTCCAGGCTTCATCAGCGGCTTTTTGTATGCAACAACAACGACTGTCTGAATATTGCCTCCTGATTGGTTGAAAACTAAATTCTAGCAATTTGATCGGTGAATACGGAATCACTCTACGCTGGCCTAACGTGGACCCGCATTTTTAGCGTAATATTATGAGTCCCTGTCGACCAAGTGATATCAGCAAATCAAAGGACGCAGGAAACAAGGGAAAAAAGGGCATACGTCTACCCTATCCCATTGTAGTCTGTCTCAAATTAGATCAACGGTGTTGAATACGGATGTTTTGATTGATTATTGATTTACCTTGTTTTGATCCTTGTGTCTTGTCTTCTTGTCTTGTTTTCTACTCTGTTTCGTCAACTAATGATTGCAAATGAACGTGGCTTTAGGCCCAACTGCCCTCAAGTTGTTCGAATATAACTCCCTTGTATTTCTGTGTCTTAGTGCACCTTCGCAAAAGAAACATTTCAAACCGCAAAGCCTGATGAGAAAATATTCCTATGCTTTTGTGGTTTGAAACATTTCCTTTGCGAAGGCGCACTGATACGAAGAAATACAAAGGAGTTATATTCGAACAACTTGAGTGGGGTTAGGCTAAAACTGCCATTCAGTGGAACACATGAGTTGAAGACGAAACAGGGCCGAAAAAAGACAAGAAAACAAAACATATAGATCAAAACAAGTTAAATGAATAATCAATCAAAACGTCCATGTCCTAAGACCCTTGACCAGATGTCACCCTTTTGCATTTTTCACAAGTCTCACGTGATATCTTATTTAAAGGACAAGTCCGGGGTCGGTATAATTGTTGATTGTTCCAGCGATTACACTGTTGTGATTGGTTCAATTTTTTTCTCTTGTAATCTGCGAAACGACATATTTCAGTCTGTTAAGAAGTGCGAAATGACGTCATTTCCTATGACTTCGCTTCTCGTTGACCTGAACGAGGCTGCCAATTGTGTTGATTTATGCCATTCACATTGCTAGCCTCCTTATCGCGCCTTCGCACACTGGTACAAAATACGAAATGGTGACGGTATTTGGCCTAATTTACGAAGATTCATTAACCAATTTACGAAAGTTGGAGGCATCAAAAGTAGAACTCACGATTGGTGTTCAGTAGTTGGCAAGGTTGTTTTTTAACAATGATTTTATTAACCCTGGACTTGTCCTTTAAAGAGACAAATTTTTTTATAACTGTCTCAACTAATCAAAATTCTTACTTCTAAAACACAAGCGATTTCACCAAACAAAATTGTTACATCTAAGTTAGCCTTTGACTGGTAGATTAAGATTTTAATTTGAGCGTCCGCCACGTAATTTTTATTCCGCAGCCTGTCCAATAATGTGTCAGGTCAGGTTTCTTGTCTCACCCTGTATTTTCATAATTTCTTGATGCGTGAATTCACAGTTTTTCGTGTGGAAGCATAGTGTATTGAAAAAGCGGGTAGTTTTAATTCATGATTGAATACCATGATTTAATCCAAAACAGTTTAAATCTCACTTGTTAAAAAACATCGCCCATATTAGACTTTGCTTATTCAATCACCATTAATGCATTTACCATAAATCATGAATATATTTATGCACTCAGAACCGATTCTATTCAATTCAGCATAGGTCTCAAATCTTCAAAACAGGTCTTGTAAGGGAGCAGTCATAAACTGTCTGCTATATGCAGGGACGTAGGAAGCATCTCAAACTTGGGGGGGGGGCGATATATTTATTACGTTGAGTCCTAGTAATCGCTACCACCCACCCATGGTAGCGATTACTAGGACTCAACGTAATAAGTCTTTGACACTTCGAGGACACTTTTTTCCTTAAGAAAAGGGGGCGGGCATTTTCTAAAAATGAAAAGGGCACTTCTTTGTTTATTGCAAAATCTTGGGGGGGGGGCACATGCCGCCAGTGTCCTCCCGGTTCCTACGTCTATGGCTATATGGGGGTGGATGATATTTGGATGGGCTATGAAAAATTCTGCTATAACTTTTTGGGGCTGTGAGAAATAATCAGATGTATTTTATGGGGGCATAAAAGTTTATCACTAAATGTTATTTCTAAAGTTTAGCAACGGCTGCAAATGCTGCAAAAGTTTTTTTCTGTTACTTTTCTCCACTTGACACTTGCTTTTCTGTTTATTTCTTTTCTCCTCCTTCCTTCCCTTGTTTAATTCAGTAGCTAACCAGTGCCGACCAATGCTTCATTATTTAGTTATATTTCTGAAATTACACTACCGGGTAAAATCTTAGAGCTTACATTATGAAAACTAAATCATTTTATGGGGTCATGAAAAATGTCATAGTGCTATTGGGCCATAAATAAGTGAATAGGAATCTGGGATGGGCCTTTAACTTTTTTGTTAGCATTTTGGGAAATCATCCACACCAATACAGCAGATACTTTATTATCGCTGCCTAAATGATCATTGCATCACGCTCCTCTGCAGCGTCTTACTGAATTGACGTTTGCAGTCCTCACAGCTTTGTTTACTTTGCTTAACACTCTGCTATTCTTGAATTAAGTTCAAATTTTTTATTTTCACAAATCGATTTTGTAGTAGTTACTTTCAACAATCAAGTAGTAACTCAATGTAGACAACCAATACAATTTTCCTATCGCTATGATTATTCCGGACCATATTGTTCCAGACAGCTGAACATGGCATATATCCGCCATTTTGGATTTCGAGCAATTTCAAAGGGCAGAATGTGTATTTAATGAAAGTATAAAATTGATTCTTTCAACATTCAGACATATATCTTTATATGTGCACATTATCAAGAACCAAGTTAGAAAGTTTCGATTGAACAGAGATATCGAAAATATTTTATGAAAGTTGAAAAAACTCCCCAAAACATGTGTTCAGAGCTGTCTAATCAATATTGCATTGGCTGAAACAGGACACATTGATACAGAAACACTGTAGTTTCATTTTTATTCCATTCTTCATTGGAAACAGTTTCATTGTAGTAGCTTGTAAATTGTCAGTATCTATGTATTAAAAACATGTACGTACATACCAAAATATGTATATTTATATTTATTTTATTTATATATTATATTTGGTAGAATTTATAACATTAATTTACGTAATTTTTCGACAAATGGAAAAATGGAAAAAATATGACTCGCTCTCGTCATACTTTTTTCATTTTTCCATTTGTCGAAAACTTACCAAAACCAAAATATGTAAGTCATCATTTCTTACACATCAACGAATGACAGTATTGTGGTTTTAAAGCAATTATACGTCCAAACGATTTCGATAATGCTACCGAATTCGAATTTTATGCTGTTGTCTACATCGAGCTGCTTTCAAGAAATGTTGCTTTTTTCAAGCAACTCTATTCAAAGAACTTTTCACATAACCATCTTGAAGATTTGAGACCTATGCTCTTATATTTATTTTAGAATGCCCGGGGGGGGGGTACTTGACTAGGGAAGTGACAGAAGTGTGTGCCAAAGCTCTCCACATCCTGTATACTGTCGCATAAAAATCCCCCAAAGGTATTCTCTGTCGCATAAAAATTTTGCCAAAATCCATTGTTTCAAGAGAACTCTAAAAATTTCCTTCCACGTGATACCATGTCGCATAAGTTTCAAATCAATGGTTATTACCCTGTCGCATAATTTTTATCAGAAAAGTACACCCTGCCGCATAATTTTTATCAGCAAAGGACGCCCTGTCGCATAATTTTATCAGAAAAGGACACTCTGTCGCATAATTGTTACCGTAAAAGGACACACAATTCAGCGGCACATCCCGTTAAGTCAAGTATGGGAGTATCCTGCCCCCCACCCGCATAGTCTATTTGCTTAATTTTGAAATGCCCAGAGGTAAGTATGAAATCTTGCGGAATATTGTAATTCGTTTCATACGTATAACGGAAGGGAAATCATAAAAAATTGTTGCCAGAGTTAGAGATTGCCTGTCTTTGTGCCCTGTGCTCTTTGTCATTTTTGTTTCTTAGTCGCATGTGCTCTGGTTGCGTAGCTATTTGCTTGCCCTGGGTACCAGAGCCAAATTTTCTTTTCATTTGAATTTTGAGGCTTTGGCACCCAGAGCACAATATGCTGTGCAACACGACTAAGCGATACGCAGCTTGAAGACAGGGGACTAAGATACAGAAACGACCCAGGATGCAGATGACAAAGAAAGGCGATTTCTATTTTTTACAATTGTTTCCTAGTTTCCCTGTGACTTCGCTTCTTGATTGCACGTTGCAAGGAGATAACGAGAGCCTGTTTGCTCTGAAGTGAGGCTGTCTTTGAAGAGGCAAGGGTTTGATCTTGCTAATTGAATGTCGCTGAATTAAATAGCCTGCCTTATCCCTGATTTTTTTCAAAATCGTCGTCAGGCAAGGACCAAGACTGAGTATGTTGCTCCTTCGCTGTCTGACTCCTCCGTTAAGCCTGGTTTCCATATGATCGCAAGGAGTCGCAAGGAATCGCAGCGAGTTGCAATAAAAGTGACCAAGTTTGCTTGCGACTCTCTGCGATCATATGGAAACCGGCGAAAACTTTGTTTGCGACTCCTTGCGACTCCTTGCAATCGCTGTCGCAGGCAGTCGCAGAGATAGAAAATTTTCTATCTCTGTGACTCACTGCGACTCGTTGCGATCCATTGCGATTAATGGAAACCACTGTTCACAACTTTTGCAACTCCTTGCGCTAACAACTCTATTGTTTTGGGGGGTAATCTCATTTCCGTGATCACAATTTTGGTTTGAAATTTGATGAAAGTGAAGTTAGTTGGGATTCTTTGCGATCCTTTGCGATCATATGGAAACCCCACTCTTTCAAGTCACAATAATTGCAACTCCTTGCGACTCCTTGCGACTCTCTGCGACTCATTGCGACTCGTTGCGATCCATTGCGATTAATGGAAACCACTGTTCACAACTTTTGCAACTCCTTGCACTAACAACTCTATTGTTTTGGGGGGTAATCTCATTTCCGTGATCACAATTTTGGTTTGAAATTTGATGAAAGTGAAGTTAGTTGGGATTCTTTGCGATCCTTTGCGATCATATGGAAACCCCACTCTTTCAAGTCACAATAATTGCAACTCCTTGCGACTCTCTGCGACTCATTACGACTCTCTGCGACTCCTTGCGATTGTGTGGAAACCAGGCTTTACTTCGCTCTCTGAGATTAAAACTGTCACTCATAACAAGTCAAACCTTCCCCAGTCTTGATCAAAGGAGCCTCAATATCCTGTTTGAGATATATATGATAATATTTGTGATTATGTAGCCTATGCGAGTGTACACTGACACAGTCTGTTTACATGCAGACTCTAATAAAGGACACACCAGCATGACAATGAAATGATCAAGATAGAATTAATTGCCGGGTGACTCAGGAAAAAAATTTCCATGCAAAATGAACGAAGGTCTATCGCGATCTATGGAACTTTGTCCAATGTTACAGTAGTGACAAAATCACTACCGGGTGACCAAAAAATACTTCACGAGATATCAGCATGTAGCTAAAGGGTTTAACTATATTTTGAGATGTTACTTAATCCAGTGGTGTCGCTACAGGGAGACTGGGGAGACTTGCCCCCTCCAAATCCCAAAAGTCGGCAAAAATTGTTAAAGAAAAATGGCATGAAACTAGTTGGGTATACCTTTAGATTAAAAAATTACGTCAAAATCCCCCCTCCCCCACTTCTTCCAGATTTGTCAGAGCTGGCACCGCCAATAACATAATAACTGCTCTCCAAAAATCATTTTCAACAATGCAGTAATCCATTCATTTCTCAGACATTCCATGTTGTGGAAGATGTGAGAAAAGCCAAAACCCAACCTATTGCTCAGGAGCACGAAATTGGAATACGGTGCAGCGATCACTCATTTTGCAAGCAATCAATTGCCCAAGGCGATTTCAAATCCATCTCTGCTTTAAAAGTTCACGACTGGAAAAGGATAGCACCAAGTGTTCACAGATGCTGACTGGAATTGGATGGCAAATATTTTGCGCTACATGAAAAATGTAGGATTCGAAATGAACTTTCAATCTGGATTTTTCCCACCGTAATCATGCAAGATCTCAAAACAGAGTCAAAATTTTCAACTAGATGATGAAATATGTGCTTGTCAATAGTCTACACAAGTGGGAGCTCTCATACACACAATAAAATCGCTTCAAAATCTGGTGTAAAGACCTTCAGCATTAAAAGCAAACTTTTAGTACAAAGAATTATGTTGTCTTGACCTACAAATCGCAAAATGCATACCTTTCAAGTAGTAATCTTGCTCTGCAAAGGCAGAATAGATCCATCGAAGCTGCGAGAACCCCAAGCTTCATCAACGGTTTTTTGTATCCATTAACAACAAATGTTTGAATAATGCATCCTGATTGTTTGAATTCTAGCAATTTGATTGGTGCATACGGGATCACCCTATGCGCGCCCAATAAAGTGCACCCACTTCTGAAGCTTAATATTATGCGTCCCTGCTGACCTGATGATATCAGCAAATCAAATAACACAGGGAAACAAGGGACGAAAAGGCGCAAGTCAAGGTCAAGACCAGATAGGGCAAGGTGAAGGTCACGAAATTATCCTGAAAAGTTGTTAAAATCTTCGTTACTCGTGTATCAGAGATTGGATTTTGACTGTCCTAGCTCGTCCCGGTTTATCTGATTACTTTGCGTAAGCAATCAGAATTGGAAATGTTTTCATGGGTCACCCGGTAAATTATTGCTAAAATATTTAGAAAATGAAAATTTTGAAATTTATTGAATTACTGTAGTCTTGGTTTGGTTTTCAGATGTTTATTATACATGAGTGAAAGAAGTTATGATTTGATATTTTTTCTAGAAATCATCTGGGGCGGAGTCTCTCAGACCTTTCCCTCTAACGAATGACCCATCAACAGCAGATGTAATTGGGAAACTAGGTATGCAAACCAGCATAGAAATCTAACCTTTAAAAACATGGCAACTCTTTAGAATATTCCATCACAAAGTCCCACAGAATCAGCGTAAAATCCTTGATTACAAATTTGCTAGCAGTAGTTCCATAGGTCTGTCGTATTGCTGCATAATTGTATACACGTACGGCCGTTAATCAGCCGTCGTTTCTTAGCCTGCGGAGATTTCCGCTCTTTCCTCCTCCTCTTTACCTTCCTCCGAAGACAGTGCAGGCAGGGTATCTTTTCTGCTTTCTCGTGCACATGTACACGTTTACAGTTGTAAACGCATTGAATGTTTTCCGTCCGCACTGATCCACTAATCGAGTATGCGCTTACGACCGTCCTCATGAAAACGCAAAAACAATGTTTTCAAAAGAACTGCAAATGACTGATTAATATAAAGTCTGTCACGTCACCGTTTACGACAATAAGCGTTTTCACCGTCCTTACGAAGACGTGAAAACAGCGTTTTCAAATGTATTCACTTTGTAATGCGTTTTCGAATGTACGCGTTTAGGGCAAATGCCCAATTTCCAGTCTGCGGAATTTTCCGAGCGGGTGGAATTTAGACAATTAAAAGTTGTTCAGCCGTAACTATCTATTCAATTTCAGAGCGACATTTTCTCCCGCGAACAATAGAATTTCCGCCCGCTCGGAAAATTCCACTGACTGGAAATCAGCCTTGGAAATTGGCCTTTAAACGCCGTCTACTTGTGGACGCAGTGTTTAAACGTATGAGAAAGTATGCGTTTTAGAGACGTAAACATAGGATTTTTGGACAAACTTATCTTTAAAAATTGCTAGTAATCTTAAAACTTTGCGACTAAATAAGCTTCCTTATCAAGGTTTTATCTGTTGGCTACCCAGGTATTTCAAGTGCAAAGGAATGTGATATATCGTTTGTAAGTCACATACTTTCAAACTTTTTCGACTCGCACGGTAGGTAGAGAATTAAGTTAACGGGTGGTGAGCAATACAACATGATGATGATGATTAGCTATTTCCAATTCTACTTCAAATTCAAGCAAGTATACCTTAATTCACAGAACAGGTTTGTTAGCCCTGGTCAAGCAATCAACAAATTAAATTTTCATAATTATTTGAGATAATATTTCCACGATTCTTGCGATTCGATAGGATCATAAGATTATGATAAAAGTTATTCCGATAAGCGATATGATTATTTCAAAAGCTCTTTTTAAAAAATGGGATGACTACAAAAGTCTGGAAAGTTTATATTTTTATCGGTGTAATAATAAACGCACTTCGCTTGAAGAAATAAACACTAAGCCAACTGTCTTGCTAATTCCTTCTAGGGGAATTTTAGGTCCAACTACCTTTCTTAGTAATTGGATCGCACGTAGCAACTGCATCATTACTTTATTCGGTTTCCCCACAATAATCATCAGTTGTTTTTGATCGACACCGCAATTTTAGACAAAGAAAAATCTCTCGACCAGTGTTTCAAGCTTTCAAAACGAACAAAACCGCAAAAACTGCCTTGAAACCTTACTGGTCGGCAAACTGTCACCTTGTGCATGTGAAAGGTGCCTTCTAAATAAGTCACGACTTCAAACGAAAGAAGAAGGATAAACCTATACGAGGCGGATTTTGTTATACGATTCATAAACTGCGCTGTAATTGTTTCGTTTAAGCCTTAAATATGATAGGAAAAAATTGTTGTCTCTTTGCTCGAGTTCCGAGTCAAATTAACAAAATCCACTGGCAAATCTTCAGATTTGCCAAATAATTAAGAGAAATGATTTGTTTACCAAAGGTCAGGCATTAATCTGACTTCGTTTACGATTTAAGTCACAGCGAATTTGGTCAAAAAGTGGAAAGTCGTGGCAAAATTTCTTCATTTCTTTGTCCCATGTTTCTCCTGCGCACAATTCTTTGTTTCTCCTATCATACAGAGTCAGTGGATTTTCTTACGTCTCCAACATTAAACATATGATAAAGTGACTCTACTAACGATTTCTTGTCCAATCGGAAGAATTGACTGAGTGGAAATCCGCTTTACCAGGTGAGTTAGAGAAATATTTCTTTGACGCACCTGGTACACCCAAATTCTTGTAGCGTATGTTTTTTTGTTATTATTCTAGATTTATCGTTGTATTAAATTTTTGTGATATGTCGTTCGTAGTGGGAACTCGATGACCTTGTGTCCTTTCTCACTACGAACGACATATCTTCCGTTTGTGTATTCTAATTTAACTGTTGTTGTTGTTTCTGTGTATTTTGATATTTTAAGATGATAAAAAGGTGAATCTATCTCGGGGGTGGGGGTACTTGATTAAGTGATACTGGCATGCCGCTCATATGGGTGGGATTTTTGACCTGAAATTCCCTACATATGGTTCTATTTTGAGCCTTAATAGACCTTTTAGCTATTCTGAAAAAGAATGTGGATGGAACGATATTTCATTACAATTTGTAGAACTTTCGAATGTGCACAATTGCGATCGAAGCTCTGACGCCACTCAGTCGAACGTCGCGTATAAAATTGTATAAAAATATCGCTCGATCCAGGCCCTTTTGTAGAATAGCTAAAAGGTCTATTCTGGTAGATGGCCAGCTTTTTCACAATTTTCTCATAACTGAAGAAATCTGAATAAACCTTGTATCTACAAATCGAAAAAATTCATATATATAGTATGGAAGTTGCTGATATTCATGCAAAAGGGTTCCAAATTCTTGAATATTCCATCAGACAAATGGGTCTCTTTTGTCAAAATGAAGATTCACATAAAAAATCACTGTCATATTGAAGTAGCCCCCTTCCCTAGGAGGAATCTACATACTTGATGCATTCATAAAAAATAGATCTGACAACTTGGAGCATTGTTAAAAATGTGGCACTGGCATGGAATAGTTAGGTGTGAATAAATCATTCCTCACTGTTTAGTAGCAAAGCACTTTGCAACAATATTTCCATGTTTTGGATATGATTATTAGTAGAAAACTATCCAGCAAATTGAATCAAAATCTCTTGACACATATAACATTAGTCAGCATGATAATACATTGTTTGTTTACTCAACTAAACAGCATCGCATTGGTCATAAATAGAATCTAATAAATTAAATCCAAGATATACAGCCATACAGAACTTGCACAATTGAGAAGTATTAGAAATACCATCATGGATATACTCAGACAATCTTTACTTCCTTTAGAAATGATAAGTTTAAAAATTTTACAATATTTCATACAGTTTCATGTACCTCCCAAGAACTCTCTGTAGAATGTGACCAACTTTTTGAAATTCTTATATACTGTAGAAGTTCTTAAGACTTCTTTGAGAATTCTTTTCATGTTAATGTGTGCAAAGCCTGTACTGTATATATATATAATCATGGTATAATCCAGCTTAGCAGTTTACACTTTACAGTTTTCTAGCTTTTTAAACTAAATCCTGCTTTCAAAAGAATCTGTTACAGTTTGCTGATAATCCAATCACTTAATAAGTTACTCTACTTTTACTTAGTTAGTCTAGTCTAGTCTTAATAACTTACTCTACTTTTACCATGTTTTGCAAGAAAAAATCCCAGTATATAATGCTTACATGCAAAAAATCTTGATCAAATTAAATGTTAAATATTCTTTCTGTGCTTCAACTCTACCCAGCTGAAGGTTCTGCTAAATGATTCTGGTGTATATAGTATCATATGTTTACTTTGCATTGATTATGTCTCAAAGTCTGAAAATGGGCTCTTTTCAATACATGTCTTGGTAAATTTTCAGAAGGACAAGGGTAACAAACTGCTCAAGAATAGTCTTATGCACTGAAAGTCCCCAGAAATAAATTGATGGGTGCCAAATTTGAGAATGGTTTGATAAGTCTGGAAGGATGGTTCTGCTTGTACCAGTTATTTTTTGGTAGGTTGTTTGCTTTCAAGAAAACTTCCTTTTGGATACAGATAACATGTTGTTGGTCATACGCAACAACAGGGTAGCCAGGGCAGTTGCCCAAACAAGCCTATTTTGAGAAATAAATGAAAGTCACGGAACTAAAGATAACTTGGCTTACAGTAACTTTTGATGATGTTTTCTCTAATTGCCCTTATCAAGGCATTTCTAGCTGTGCAAAATATTGGATGATAGTCCCAAAGGCTCAAAGGTGCCTGCCTCATCTGCAAAATAACTCAGCAGCAGCATTGCAAAATGGGATACAAAATTTTTGACAAGACATTTCTGGTCCAGTTTCCAAGTGAAAATGGCACATAATTGCTCTAAATTCCATTTTCATTAGTCTCTGCTATGATGGTGTTGAGTGGTCTCAATACTGTATATCAAAATCTAATTGTTGACTGTTAACACTGTCTATTAAGGCCCACCTCCACCAGCTATAGTTCTTCTTGGTGACCAGCATACTTTTCTAAAAATGCAATACAGTACATGCTCTGCTGTTTGGGAACATTGTGCACTAGACAAATGACTATGCTGTTGGCAAAAAACCTTCTGCAGCAGATGAAGGTTGGCCTAAACCAATAGAAAATTTCACTGTGCAAAATACCCAAGAGTGCATAATTCTTTTATTCCTGATCACATGTTTATGTTTTCTTTTATCCTTCATTTTATTAAGATTTCTCACTTTTCTCCAGATTCATCACTTTCCTCTTGGTGACAATTGCATGGAATGTTTTTCAAATTTTCCAGAAGAGCTGCAACGTTTTCAAATTCTTCTTCTGGGACAAGTGCATGATCATTATCAAATGTGCTGATGTAATAGATTGAAATCTGAGCTGTTGCCAATGGTTCAGCAATCTTTGCAACTATACCGCTCTCTTCAAACCCCAATGGGGCATCCCCTATTTGAATAATTCTCCATCTCTCCCTGTTAGCAGAATGATAAACAGTATCTGGTGGGAATCTTGACAATGACTCTTCATCCAATATGAAAGAAACATCATCATCGATTATTGAAAAATGAAAAAATGTCTGCAGTTTATCATCATTTTCATTTTCTCGCTTTGTGGAGAAAAACATCAGTTCTAAAAGTGTCTGGGTTATGCGAGGTAGATCTGCTGGAGCAATACCAGTAACAAAATAGTCCAATTCTGGAAAAAATAATGATTTAGAAATTTCTCTACACTTGTTTGAGTCTGTAAAAATTGAATGCAGCTTTGCGCCACGTTTTGGTCCCCCTATTTTTGCATGATTTTCATCAAATATTTTGAATCTCTTCCCAAGGCATTCAATTGCCTCTGGTAGGTCAGTTTCTTGCACTAGAATAAAATCTGACTGATAAGTTGATATGCAAAATACGCTGATGTCACATTCTGCTAATGGCGAAATCACAGCTTTCGCAATCTTGCTCACCCCTGCTAACCCCAGCTCATTCAAGAATGTCCCCACTGCCCCTGCTGATACTGTCAAAGCTCTCCATATTCTTCCAGAAGTTTTGATATCTTCAGGAAACTTGCCAAGCTCTTCTTCAGGTATAACGATTGTGTATTCTTGGTTTGTTTCTGTGAAGCTAAAAAATTGTGGTTTTGATCCTTCGAGGAGCGAAATGTTTATTAAGGGGTGTGTAGATCTTGATATTTCTTCGCGTTGTATTGAGCAGATCTGTAGCTTGTGGTGCAAAACATATAGTTCTACAGGTGTGTCAGTCGGTGAAGTAGCTAAACCAAAACCATTTCCAGTAATATCCATTCTTCCTAGTATAAAACTTTCTCCTTCTTTCTATTCGCAGCTTTCGCCCAGAAAGTGGCCTAGGCAACTCCCACAAACGCCAAGAAGAGACATTTTCAACTTGACTTCAGAGATATGTCATTACGAGTTTACTTTGTTATGATAATGCAGCCTTATTGTTCTACGTAATTGTCATACTTTGTAGGGGGTCGAACGACTATGTTGCAACAACATGAAGAGGAGGGTGACAGACAACAGGTGTCACTGCTTTGTGGTCAGCTCCCCTCAGGTTGCCTGTCGTCACTGTATTTTTTCCCTTACCTGATGAGATTTCTTTCTTTTGAGTTTCGCAATGAAAGGGCTTGAAAGTGCATCTCCAAAGAAGTTTGGAGTCCAGAGCAAGCTGTATTGATTGGCTGTCAAATTAAACACACCTCCACTAACTGGGCCAATCAGACTGCTTAAAAACAAACGTTGGAAGGCTTCCACAAAGGTATAAGAGTGGAGGAGCTCGACTGCATTTCAAGAGTTGATTTTAGCTAGAGAATTTGGATTTTCTATGAAGCGCCAACAATTTTGCATCCGCACTGCGTCTCCAGATTTAAGATATAATTCGGAATTTGCGCGCAAGCCAAACGTTGTCCGGGCATGTTTTTGTCAAGTTAATGTTTTTGTTTGTTTTATCCATTTCAAGTTCCATGATCAAATTCTTTTGAATTTTTAGTTTTATGTTACTTTCTGCATTCATGAGAAAACATAACACTGGCTAGAGATTGATTACATGACTTGAGATGGGTATAATTAAACCTTGGCCGGTTTTTAAAAGGTTGCTATCGCTGGTTTGGTTTTCGTGGATCCCAAGAATTAGGTGTGCTGAACTGAGAGAGGCTGGAAACCTCGTTTTGACTTTATCCGGGACTTTAATCCTCGTGTTTTTTATTGCTGTCGTTCTTGTTGATTTAAGATGGAGATTTGGCATGTTTTAGAGTTTTGATCGTGGTGTTTGGTTATTCGTTATTCGTTCTACAAATCCGTCCACAAGAGTATTCGTAATTTCACTACATGGCGCCCAACGTGGGGCTTGAGGATTGATTTGTTAGCAGGAGTCGTAAAGAAAATCGTAAAGAAATTCGTGATGCCAAATCAACAAGCTGAGGGCCAAGCTGAGGCTGACGAAGGCCTAGACAGGCTGAAGACCATCCGAGGGGGAAATCGTGCTGTGGTTACACGATTGATAAAAGAGTCAGATGACATTTTGGACCAAGGAGGAATAGATGACAGTCGTAACGATCGTTTGCAAGTTATTTTGAGTTCGTTGGAAAATAAAATGAAGATTCTAGACGTGATGGACGGGAACATTTTGAATAAGGTTCCTTTGGATCAAATTAACATGGAGATTGATGCTTCCACAGAAATAAGCACAAAGATCATCGCATCCAAGAATAAAATTGCCAGAAAACTGGAGCAAGTTTCATTGAATACTGTTGGCAGGGGGGCTAGTCCAGTGCCAAATCATACATCGTCAGGGGGTATACAGAATGTTGTTAAGTTGCCAGAGTTGAAAATCAAATCATTCAAAGGGGATATTAAATTATGGAGACCATTTTGGGATGCATTTAAGGCTGCAATTCATTCAAGGGAGGACATTGCAGAAGTTGATAAATTTAGATATTTATTGCAATATTTGGAGGGAGATGCAGAAAGATCAATACAGGGTCTTCCAGTTACAGCACTGAATTATCAGGAAGCAGTTGAAACATTACATGAAAGGTTTGGAAAACCTCAAGAAATCGTAGCAGCACACATGCATGCATTGTTGAAAATTCCTCCATGCACCTCAATAAAGGAAGTGAAACAGCTGCGTGCTATCTTGGATAAATTGAACATTAACGTTAGGGGGCTGCAATCATTAGGGATTAATTCAGAGATGTATGGAGCATTACTTATACCTGTGATTATGAGTAAAGTGCCAGATGAGATTCATTTATTAATTGCAAGAAGTTGCACGGGTGCTATATGGGACATTGATAAGGTTCTAAAGATTTTCAAACAGGAAGTAGAAGCCAGAGAGTCAGCAGTTGCAACCAAGGCAGGTGAAGTTGAACGAAAGGGGCCTATGCCAGTATTTCCAAGAAGCACAAGCACAACATCATTTATGACTCAAAGTGAAGGTGGGAAAATATTGTGTGCTTTTTGTAAGAAGGATCATTTTTCTGCTGCGTGCCAAGCTGTCAAAGATGTCAATGAAAGAAGGCAAATTCTTATTCGTGAACAGAAATGTTTCCTTTGCCTCAAGGGTAACCATCGTGCAAATGAGTGTAGACGCACCATTAATTGCAGAAAGTGTCATCGTCGTCATCATCATTCAATCTGCATGTCAAGTGCAGAAAGAGAATCAAGTAGTGCTGTGCAGGGGGCTGTGGCTTCTGAGAATGCAAGGGTTACTCAAACAAATCCGGAAATTACTACTGCAAATACAGCAACCGGAACATCAACAAGCGTAATTTTGCAAACTGCAACTGTGCTAGCCCGGGGAGCAGATGGTAAAGGTATTCCAGTCAGAGTTTTATTTGACAGTGGCAGTCAGAGGTCATATATAGCAGAATCGTTAAAGAAAAGGCTTGGTTTACAGCCTATTAGAACACAAACGTTAAATGTTACCACATTTGGTGATAAATCGTTTCGTAAGCAGAAGTGCGATGTGGTCAAGATTTCATTGCAGAGGGAAGGGGGAGGTGGAGAAGCTGTTATTTCTGCCTTTTCCTTTCCAACTATATGTTCAAAGCTGCCATTGCCTGTAAAAATAGATCAATTTGCAAAGTTGAAGTCATTAGATCTTGCAGATACGCCAGAGAACATTAGCAAACCCATTGAGATCTTAGTGGGATCAGATGAGTATTGGGGAATAGTGACAGGGGGGAAAGTGATCAGGGACAGAGGTCTTGTGGCTGTTGAAAGCAAGTTGGGGTGGCTGCTTTCAGGGGTATGTGAAGGCACCACGGACAAGAAGAAAAGCAGTCATGATTCCTTTGCCATTACGAACTTGATTTTCAATGATGGAGATGCTTATTTGCAAGAAGAAAGAAATGATTTAAAGGCTCAGCTTGCTTGTTTTTGGGAAACAGAGTCAATTGGAGTAAAGGCTGAATCTGCTGAGCCTGAGATTTATGACAACAAAGGTTTCCTGAGAAGTATTCAGCATGATGGAACAAGGTATTCAGTTGATTTGCCATGGACTGCTGAAAAGAAGCAGTTGCCAGATCATGAGAAGTTGTGTGAGGATAGAGTATTGCGTCTACATGAGCGTCTTAAGCGTAATCCAGAGCTAATGGAAAAGTATGATGAAATAATGAAAGAGCAGTTAAAGACAGGGGTGCTTGAGCCAGTCCCTGAGATGGATGCGGAAAACAAAGGAGGCACAGTTCATGTTTTGCCACATCATCCAGTTGTTCGTGAGGATAAATCTACTACCAAGGTCAGGGTTGTATATGATGGCTCAGCGCACACAAAAGACAATCCAGTTTCAATAAATAATTGTTTAGAGCAAGGACCAAACTTGATCCCATCATTATTTGAAATTTTGTTACGCTTTCGCTCAAATCGTATTGGAATCATTGCCGATATTGAAAAGGCCTTTTTACAAATTGGCATAAATGAGAAAGATAGAGATGCATTGAGGTTGTTATGGTTTGATGATGTCAGAAAGGACAATCCAGAGTTGCTGAAGCTGAGATTCCAGAGGTTAGTTTTTGGTTTGAAACCGAGCCCAGCGATTTTAGGGGCTACCATTATGCATCATTTATCTCTTCAGGAGCAAGAAAATGTAACCATAAAGAAGCTTAAAAAAGATTTGTACATTGATGATTGGGCTACAGGAGCAGAAACAGTTGCGGAAGCTAAAGAGCTTTACATGGAGGCCAAAAGGATTATGCAAAATGGTGGTTTTAATCTGAGAAAGTGGACTTCCAATTCAGTTGAGGTATGTGAGTTTATTTCTATGCTTGAAGGTGAAGGTGAATTGGGAGATTTAAAACCTGAAGGTAACAATTCAGCGTTTTGTGAAGATGATTTGTCATTTGCAAAGGCAGCGTTGGGTAAAAATGTGTTTGCAACAAAGGAAGATGATTTGGTGAAAATATTGGGAGTGCATTGGGACACCAAAAATGACATGTTAGTCTATGATTTCCGTGAGTTGATCAGGCATGCAAATTCTTTGCCTGTGACCAAAAGGTCTATCTTGAGTTTGGCAGCAAGAATTTTTGATCCTTTGGGGCTACTTTCATGCTATGTGATTAAGTTGAAAATGTTGTTTCAGATGCTTTGTGTTGACAACCAGGGTTGGGATGAAGAGCTTGTGGGTGAATTGAAATCAAAATGGCTTGAACTGATTGCTGAATTGGAGTTTATGTCAAAGCAAGTGAAAATTCCTAGATGTTATTTTACAAGGGAGTCTGGGGCAAAGATTGAGCTGCATGGGTTTTGTGATGCGAGTGGGAAAGCGTATGGTTGCGCTATATACATGAGAATTTGTTATGAGGACAAAGTAGATACTGTGTTATTGTGTTCAAGGTCTAGAGTTGCACCCCTCAAAACACAGACTATCCCACGTTTGGAGCTGTTGGGGGCAGTGTTGCTTGCAAGGTTGATGGTCACGGTTTTAGAGGGATTAAAGGGGATTGTGATTGACAATGTTTACTGCTGGACTGATTCGATGACTGTATTGTGCTGGATTCAAAATGTGAAATACTGGGGACAGTATGTCTCAAATCGTGTTGATGAAATTCGTCGTATTCTACCTGTGAGTGTGTGGAATCATGTTCCAGGGGCAGAGAATCCGGCAGATTTGCCATCCCGGGGAGTATCGGGATACCAACTCGTGAATTTGAAACTTTGGTGGAAAGGGCCTTCTTTCTTGGAATTGAATGAAAGGGACTGGCCGTCAAAGGGTGTTCTAGTGCCTGTGTTGAGTGATGCTGAGGCCCTGAAAGAGTTGAGAAAAGATCCAAGGGACACAACTCATACTTTTGTGAGCTGTGACATTGTTGACCGTTGCTCAGTTGGAAACGTAATTAATTGCAATTCGTTTAGTAGCATTACAAGGTTATGTCGTGTAACAGCATACGTGTTAAGGTTTGTTCGAAACCTGAAGCACAAGATCCATCTTGTGGAAAAGAGTTATTGCGGAGCATTAGAAGCAGAAGAAATTAAAACTGCACGTCATATTTGGATATTGTCGGTGCAAGCAGAGTCATTCCCAGGAGAATTAAAGTCATTAAGGGAGAAAACATCGGACAGGAATTTACCTTATCTTACTCAATTTGGATTATTCATTGATGAAAAGGGAGTTCTACGATGTCGCGGACGTATTGAAAAGTCACATTTGCCAGAAGTCACTTGTCATCCCGCATTGCTGCCAACAAGACATCATTTGTCTGATCTGATTGTGAAGGAAGCTCATTATTATGTGTTTCATAGTGGAGTCAGGGCAACCCTGACAGCAGTGAGAGAACGTTATTGGATCCCGAGGGGGAGAGAAGTCGTAAAGCGTGTTATTCGTCCCTGCATTGTATGTGTAAAGCATGCAAGGAAGCCATTTGTCAGGCCACCAGAACCCTGTTTACCGAGCGAGAGAGTAGAAGATGCACCACCTTTTGTCAATACGGGTGTGGACCTCGCCGGTCCATTCTTTGTTCTGAACAAGACAGCGACTTCACAAACTACGGACAAAGCTTACATATGCCTGTTTACTTGTGCTGCCACGCGAGCAGTACATTTAGAACTAATCGATAGCTGTTCAGCTGAGACTTTTCTTCGAGCATTTCGTCGTTTTGTCAGTCGTAGAGGTTTACCTCGTAAAATGATGTCGGATAATGCAAAGAACTTTAAACGATCGGCGAAAATCCTGAAGACTATAGCACGTGCAGAGCCTGTGAAGAATCATTTAGCGTCATTAGGTGTTGTTTGGGACTTTATCGTTGAGAGAATGAGTTGGGCCGGAGGCTTTTGGGAACGCCTGATAAAGATTACTAAAGATGCGTTGAAGAGAGTCGTTGGAAGATCGTCACTTACCTTTGATGAGCTAAGTACTTTACTGAGGTCGAGGGTGTAGTAAATGCACGCCCACTTACTTATGTTTATGACGATAAGGAGGGAATATCTTACCCTCTTTGTCCTTCACATTTGATTTATGGAAGAAGAATTTCATCATTGCCAAATGATGAGCATTATGACATTGTGAGTACCAATCGTTCTCTAACTAGAAGAGCGAAACATCATCGTAACCTACTTGCACAGTTTTCAAAACGCTGGAGGGAAGAATATCTTACTAGTCTTCGTGAAAGATCAAGAAACGTGTTGGGTCAGTGCAGTGATATTACTGTCGGAGATATCGTGTTTATTAAAAGGGACGGGACTGCGAGATCTTTTTGGAAGCTCGCGAAAGTTGTAAAGTTGTTACGCGGCAAAGATGGTGTCGTTCGTGCCGCAGAAATTCGCGTATTGTCCGAGGATGCCAAGACATCTATTGTTTTGAGGAGGCCGCTTGAACTCCTTATACCTACCGAAATTTCATCGAATGAGCGCGAAGATCACGTAGAAGAGGACACTGCACTAAACCCACACGCCGAACCTTTCGAGCCTAAGATTACTCGACCGGTTGCTTTGCAAGAAATACGTATTTTTACTGAAAACTAGAAGATTTTGAAGTAGAAACTGGACTGGACCTCACATCGTATCATAATTTCGTTATATTTCGTATTTAACCTTTATTACTCGTTGTTTTGATTCCAATAGTTTAGGGAATCAACCCGGGGAGTGTGCTGAACTGAGAGAGGCTGGAAACCTCGTTTTGACTTTATCCGGGACTTTAATCCTCGTGTTTTTTATTGCTGTCGTTCTTGTTGATTTAAGATGGAGATTTGGCATGTTTTAGAGTTTTGATCGTGGTGTTTGGTTATTCGTTATACGTTCTACAAATCCGTCCACAAGAGTATTCGTAATTTCACTACATTAGGGCCAGACCTGGGGCTGCAGTGACATGCTATGCTGCTTACTTGCACGACACTGCAAAATTATGCCGCGTGAACTTTTAAGCCACCCTTGCAACAATGAGCGCTGCAAATGCATACCATTTCAATCCTTGCAATATCAGTCATTTCTAATAAAAGTGCACGTTTTTTTATAAGAAACTGGTCTATAAGAAACTAGTACTACTGAGAAGCACTAAAACACGTTTAAAAGTAAAAAGCATGGATATCATAGCAAATGCATCGTTTAACCCTATAGTGGTTGGGCTATTTGATAGTACTATTTTGGTTGGGGGGGGCAAAAAAGCCCCCCCCCCTACCTAACTCTTGACTGGTAATATTAAGAGCAACCAAACTTGGTGTGCTAAAAGCCTTAGGCATGTACTTTCTGTAAATAAAAAAATTAACCTAAAAATAACCATTATTTTTGCTCACGTCAGCATTTTCCTTTGTGTGGTCAAGAAAAGCAACAAAATTGGCCAAAATCAGGAAAATCGCGATAAAATTACATTTGGAGCACATTTTCCATCCAAACATGATACTTGTGATAGAATGCATCAAATAACACTACATTTCAAGAGAAATTTGTAAGATATTCCACTTCTGCTCCTTTTTTCGCGATAATTGAGTTTTGAGAATTTGTGATTTTTCCTGGGTCAGTCCCAGATAATTGTCTCCCGCCCCCTCATTTTTCAAGATATTTCAATGAAACTTTTTGAGAATTTGTACAATAAATAGTTGCAAAAAGTCAAGAAGTTTCAGGGCTATGAAATTCTTCCTGACAGAGTTATTTAAAAAAATCTACTAGGGGGGAGGCAAATTTGCCCCCCAACCAAAACAGGGTTAACCTTTATTCTTGAGCAATGTCAACTAATCTTTTGTGTTTTCAACATAACACTGTTTGTTCTTATATGATGTTATAGATGTCAAGAAACATATCTGCCGCAGTGTTAACGACCACATTGCTAATTCTGTATTCAAAAAATAAGAAATCAATTAAGAGACTTCTAGTACTAAAATGGACAAAATTTGAAGTTGAATTAAGAAACTGTTAGTACTATGGTCTGATCCTAGTTTCTTATAAAAAAACGTGCACTGTAGTCAATCAAAACCTATGAACAAGCCAGCCCTATAGAAAGGGTTTGACAGATCAGGCCAAAACTTTTCCTAATGATTCAGAATTGTCATCAAATATTTTCGTGGCATTATAATCTTAATCCCAATCTAATTCACCTAAATGATTGAATTGAATATACTGGACAGTTGTTTTGGATTTTCCTGTATGATGGACGACAGCATGCAAACAAGAAACGTGTTTTAAATTGTGCTTCCAATGTGTTTAAAGGCTCCTATTCAACCAGCATGCTTTGCTGGTGCCATCGCTTGGTTGGTCTTTGTTGTCGCCATTTTCATGGCCCATGAAAATGGTGACAACAAAGGCCAACCAAGAGGCGACACGTGCAAGGTACGCTGGTTGAATAAGAGCCTTTAACTCGATAGCAACAATAAACAAATTAAAGATATAAAGCATCTGAGCGCACTAGTGCATTGATCGAAACATCAATGAAAATATGACTTAAGAAAATGAAGTGCTCACAGTTTTTATGCTTCATTCTGGTCTGGTTTATTCACTTTACTGTAAGACACATCTACCCCTACAAAGAAATGATAAGATGAATAAAAACAAAATAATAGGAGCATTAGTCTGTGCTGTGCTAGTTCACCTTCTCGCTTGATGGCTGTATAGTTGTGTTCATGACCAATGGAATAGATTTAACGGGAAATGAGCCAATGTGCTCTGTGCCTGAGTGAGAAAGAGCGTTGCTGTCTGCAGGGAAGCCCAGGAAAGCAGTGAAGAATTGTTTCTCATTGCTGAAAGCGTAAGCGCAATAGTTGTTTGTATAGCCCAGGAGGATATATAGCCCCAGAGAAATTCTGAAGCGATTCGCTGCGTACATCTTCTTCACTGGAGATAAATCAAAGCAAGACAAGCGTCTTTCATAAAGACGCGAACAAGTCGTCTGCACGTCTGAACTGACAAGTCGGCTAACAATTTTTCGTCTGCTGTTCGGAATTCTGATAACTTTTCCACGTAGGCAACAAATCATTTTCGAAAAGTCACCTGGATAGACAAAAGACGAACAACTTGAGTGACAAAATCACACGATTTGTAAGTCAACATATTTTCCTGCTCGCTCTCACACCAGGCGACTTTTGTCCGTTGAGAGGATCCGTCCAGACGATTTGCTTAACTCTGGTAAGAAATAGGCTTTTTCTTGTCAGCTCAAGGCTTTAAGAGATCATAGTCAACGCTTCGTGAAGGACAATGCAATGAAGCAACTGATCCCAACATTTCCTACACGACTAGTTTCTTGAAAAATGTACAATATTCAACTTTCCAACTTCCTCAAACAGAGTAACACTTCAAATAGCAAAATGAGCATCTAAATTAGCCGATAATCCAAAAATGATTTCGCTTATCCCCTCATCCTTTCGATGATTAACAACTCTAGGCTGTTTCGTTAGTTCACAACAAAGCGCACAGGAACCTACTGTGGCACTACTTTTATCAAACCTTTGCGGCAGACATAAATCATTCCGAATGCTGAGCGTTTTAGCAAACCGTTAACAGAAAATTTTGTTTTAATCTTCCTGTGCTAATTAGGAGAGCTACCAGATTACGGGATTTCTCAACATGACATGAATGATAAGGAGGCTGATTTGAAAATGTCCCATCTATTTTGTGGTTTAGGGATGGTCGTTGACAGTTGACACCCAAAATCAAGTGTGCCTGTGACCTGGAATTTTCAGACAACAAGACCTCGGAACTGGCTCTAAAGATTTCCACAACCACTCTTCGCAAAACTTGGCTGTTTTCGTTGTCTTTTAAACCATGGAGAATCACGCTTGTGATAAAAATTTCAATATTGGATTCGAAAAATCCCTGCATCGAATTGACCATGAGAGTACATACCAAAGCACGCACAAAAGCACTTGCGGCACAAAAGTTTGCCTCATTTTCAAAAAAAGCAAGAAACACAAATGAGCTCAGTTATCAAACTGCAAAAAAACTGGCCACCTTTGGCTTTCCGCGACTAAGATACCAACAAAAGCCAGGGTACTCTTTGGGCTTACATTGGGGCAGGAGGGGAGGGGAGTGGGCCGGCAGCCAAAGCTTTCTCGCAACTACCCTGTGTTTTCATGCTCTAATAAATTCGTTTTAATAAATGACACTTCAGTGAAGTTGGCAACTTGGCACCTTACTTGAAACGGGCTCCTATTATTTGCTCCTGACTTCAGAAAACAGAGGACCAAAACTGACAGAAAGAGTCTCTTGTTTATATGATATTGCAATTATATTACTAAAACTCAATGGCTCTGTATCCGATGTGATTATATAAAGAATACTTTTCATGACAAAAATTAGAAACCATGGTTGGTGAGAAAATATTAAGTTACACTGAACAATATTTTCAAATTTGCGACCATCCAGCTACATAATGACTATCAGCTGTGTGCACAGAAGGTTTTCGGATTTTTCTGGGAATTTTTAACAGGCGTACTGTCAAGCTGTAGATATCATTGCCCGCTTCTAAATGAGATAAATTTCATAACATCCTTAGTTTCATATAGTGTTTATTGCACCAAGTCTGTCAATTTGAAGGGGGTATTGGGCTATAAAACTCTCCCAGTAAGTATGGCTGGCAGCAAATGAAGCTTGTGACAGTAGTCTTTTTACCTACAAGTCGGGCAAGTACGCAGCTCTGGTTCAACCAGGTTTCAGTAACTGATACCCTCACAAAGGCCATTAGGTTTTCAGTAGCCTGCAAGCAGGCTCTCAAGGTGGACAGGAATATTCAAGAAAATTACTGGGTGAGTCAAAAAAAGTTTATGCATTTGGCAGGCTGACAAATAAAAAGTATTTGGCTGATATTCAAAACTGAAATGTTAATCTATCAGTCAAAGGCTAATTTAGATCAGAAAAATGATTTTGGCAAAATCTTTCATCTTTAAGACACAAAAATCTCAAAAGTGTCTGTGAGGGGATTGTATGCAAATACACCTGTTAAACTAACAGTCTCGTTTTGGAAATACTTGAAAATTTTGTGACACGGAATTACTGACCTCGGATTTAGCTTCAGCACCCCAACTTTATGCTCACTGCAAATTTTTTATATTCCTAGAGTCCGTGATTTCGATTAAATTGGTGATAATAAATTCAAGAATTTATAAAAGATTTGACTGTGACAATCGTTTAGGGTGAAACTTTACACCTTCAAGTCATTATTCACGGTCAAATCCCTTAGAAATTTTCAATTATCCACGCAAAATTAAAGCCGCTAGCACTAAGATCATAAAACTTGCAATTAGACTAAAATTAGAGTGCTGAATGTGAATCTGGGGTCAGAAACTTCACATGACACAAGCTTAAGAATTTTGAAAAAAAATTCCAAAATGAAGCCGCTTAGTTCAAAAGGTGTATTGAATAGTCCACGTTCCATTCTGGTCCATGATTTATTTAGTTTTGAAATTGATATTCAATGACATTGTCAGCTTCAGAAATGAATTTCAATTTCAATAGCAAGTAAACCATGGACCAGAGTGGAATGTGAAATCTTGGTTCCTATACAGTACAAAACCCACTTTCCAGCATTTTCCTAATTTCTGGGTCTATAAGATGAGAGGTATTACCATACAAAACTTTCACATCTGAGTAAGCCTTCGAATGATAGATTACCTGTTTAGCTTTGAACATCAGTCACATACTGTACAGTACTTCTATTTCACAGCCCTCCAAACTTGTTAACCTTTTCTTAGTCACCCGGAAGAGACCCTGGCCCCTGGGGGGGAACATAATATGTTGAGGGTATGGGTATGTGCCACACATATGGGTGGGTTTTTGTGTCCTAAATTCTCTGCACAAGGGTCCCTTTTTCATCAGATTTTCCTTAAACATTGGTGAGTTTTCCAGAAATTGGCAAATAGTCGTCAGAAATGGGTAGTTTTCCACCAAAATTCATCATAAAAGTGGCATGACAGCAACTTTGGGTAATAAGAAGAGGACAGCTTTCTGAAAACCGGATGGCAGACCCCCATCCATACTCAAGTCATGTACCCCCCCCCCCCCCCGGGGCCTGTGCAACTGATTCAATTTTCTTTTCAGAGATTCCTGTGAATTACAGAGCAAGCTTTGATTGGTTTGGAGCTTTGCCTTTCCTAGTTTTATAATGGTGTCTTTGAAGGAAGCAAATCACATATCTGGGATCAGGCAACCTTTGATTACTGTATGTGTTAGAAATGATGCGTGCAATGTATCCCATAGAGAATAAACCTGTGGCAAAAATTAACTGCTGATATCTGTGAAAAAGGAAAGTTGATCAGTTATGCAGACTCTGGTTTTCTCCCTCTTTTTATTTTTTCCCAGGGGCTAGAAATTTTGTATGTTCAAATGCCCTGGGGTGTCTGTCCCAGGGGACAGGCCAGAAACTGAATGGACATATATAATGTAGAAGTCAAACTGATAGCTGTTCCTTTGGCCCTAAATGGTATGGTTCTTGTAAATTTTATGTTCAAGTGTGGATAACAAAATTTCCTTGACTTTGCCCAGCTGATTCTCATTATGTCAAAATGGAATCTCATCAATTTCAAACAAGGTGGCATTTTTTATAAACATGTGCCAGTGTTTATGAAATAGTGTAAATTCAGCATTCTATTTTAAGTCCATAATGTTTTAATCTGATAATGAGTTTTCAAAAGGTCAGCATCTAAAAGTTTTGACTGTCTTCTTATTTTTTCAAATATGACAAGTATTTTGGACAGTCATAATACTTGAAGAGAAATGCCAATGCACCAAAAAGAGCAAAATAGAAAAAATATTTCAAATACTTTGATGAACTTCTTGAAGGCATCAGGAACCAGACAGCTGTCTTCAGATTTCTCTCAGTGTATGGTGGATATCTTATTGCATTCAGTGCTTCCAGGTTTTGCTTTTTGATCAAACAAGCTTTTCTGTGTGAGAAACATTCAAATGAAAACTTTCCATGGTATGCACCAATGCCACTTTGGCCAACACCTCCAAATGGGATGGATGGAACTGCAGCTTGGACAATTGAATCATTGACACAAACTGCACCTGAGCTTGTCTCATTCAAAAATGTATCAATGGTCCCTTTTGAATTGGAGAAAATGTACATTGCTAGGGGTTTCTCTCGCTCTGTGATGAATTTGACAGCTTCTGACACAGAACCAATGCTGACGATGGGTAGCAATGGTCCAAAAATTTCTTCTTGCATCACTTTATCATCTGGGGTCACACCTTTGAGAACTGTTGGGGAAATGTACTTCTCTTTTTCATCAATATCCCCACCAATCACAACTTTGTCTTTATTGATAAGACTCTTTATCCGATTGAAATGCCTCTCATTGACAATTCTTGCCAAATCTGGTGACTCTTTTGGATTCGTCCCATAAAACTCCTTCAAAGCATTCCCAAGTGATGCGATCAGTTTATCTTCAGCTTCCTTTGTGCAGAGAATGTAGTCAGGTGCTAGGCATGTCTGTCCACAGTTGACATACTTGCCCCAAACAATTCTCCTTGCTGAGACATCAAAATTGCAGTCACTGTCAACGTAGCAAGGACTCTTGCCTCCTAACTCAAGGGCAACTGGGGTAAGATGCTTTGCAGCTGCCTGCATGATGATTTTCCCAACAATGTGTCCACCTGTGTAGAATATAAAATCAAACCTTTCCCTAAGGAGAGCAGTAGTTTCATCTCTGGCACCAGTAATGATCCTGTAGCAATCTTCATCCAAGTACCTTGGGACAAGGTTTTCAATCAGGGATGCAGTTGCAGGGGAAAGCTCTGATGGTTTCAGGATGCAGCAATTTCCAGCAGCCATGGCACCAATCATTGGCTGCAGAGCCAACAAAAGGGGGTAATTCCATGCCCCTATCACCAAGGCAACTCCATAAGGCTCATACTGGATGCCACAAGTGTTGAACTGGTTCATCAAGTCAGATTCCGTCTTTTGAAAGGCAGCCCACTCTGGAAGTTTATCGATGAATTTCGTTGCCTCCCCAACCAACACTGTGTATTCCATCATCACTGACTCAAACCTTGGCTTTCGTAGATCTTGGCTCAATGCTTCAACAAACAAATCTTTGTTTTCTTTCATCATTTTGAGGAATTGTTGCAACTGCAGCACACGGTATCCTATTGGCCTAGTTTTGCCCTCGTGGAAGGCCTTTCTGAGATGTTGTACATCAGAGGAGAAGTCGAATTGTTTTTCAGCCATGTTTTCGTATCTGCCTGAAGCAACTTGAAATCAGAATATCTGCTTTCAGTGACAGGAAGCTCTTCTTCTTGACTTCTCCTTGGTTCGCCTTGAAATCGGAATCTCTCTCTGCAAAACCTGATTGCTTCACCTCCTCCTCGAACAGTTGCTCAGCAATTTTTGGGTCAGGTTAAAGTACACTGTGTGGTCACGTGCTGTCAACCACCGATTGTAAAGTCCGGACCACACACGCTGGGATCCTTTGTCTGGATAATCATCTCTATCCTAATATAGTGGTCCATGATGATAATGGCATTGCAATGTTGAACCCAAACATTGTACAAAATGCAAGTTTGAATGGAAACACCCATGCCTTTTGGTACGGGATGTGCCATTTTTTGGGTGCCTTTTTTTGAGCAGAAAGTAAATTTTGGGGTATCATTTTTGGTAAAATCACAAGGAGCGTCATATTATACAGAAATAACTCCTTTGGATATTGATTTTGATCAAATTCCACATACTTCGTTAAAATTTTGGATTGCTGTCACAGTTGTAGGGTATACATTTTCAAAAGCCCGTAAATTTTATTGGGATATCGTTTTCACAAAAATTCATGAATTTTTAGGGTGTGATTTCAGACGTCAAATGGCAAATCCCCGTCACCCGCCTATTGAAGTTACCCCCCCCCCCCTCCGAATATGAAATATGAAGAAAGAATAACAAAAGAAAAAGAAACTGAAGGAGGTCTCTCTCCCTCCTCCCTTTTCTTTTGGTCTCCCTTCCTTCTCTCCGTTGCTTTTTAAATTTGGTGTTTTCCGGACTTTTCAGACCAAGGGACGCGCCCCCAAACCACCCAAATCCAGGAAAACTCGATCAGTTTATAGGATGGGACATCTGTCTATACCCTGGGTACCAGACTCTCTCTGAAAGAAAAATGAACTCGTTTTTCTTTCAGTGAGAGTCTGCTACCCAGGGTAAAAAGTTTATTGCCTATTGACGTTATCACCTGAACTTATTTCAATAGAATTTTTTATAAAACATGCTACCCATTTAATTATCGGCAGATTGTTACATGACATCATCAGAAGCTTGAAGATGATGACGTACTTTTCAATACAGTTCAGTTCGTAACTTTTGGTATCAGGGGTAGGTAGTAAGGAAATGCTCTTAATCGTCAATGAAGTTTTTATTACCCATAAGGCACGTCCTTGTCCTCCACTGGCAAATAGACTTTTTAGTTATTTTACAAAAGAGCCTGAATCGAGCTTATTTTTGTACATTCTTATACACGAGGTTCGACTGAGTGGCGTTAGAGCTTCTATCGCTATTGTACACATTCGAAACTTCTACAAAATGTGATGAAATATCGTTCGATCCAGATTCTTTTTTAGAATAGGTAAAAGGTCTATTGTCTCTTAGGCCCCCAGCATACCCAAGAAACCCACCCATTAATATGATCAATTCTACTAAAGAATTGGACGAGTTGTTAGCAAACCACAGGCTTGCAGAAAGTTCTAACCTTGTTTCATTTACTAGGAAGTAGGTAGTCATCCTTGTAATTTCCAACTTGATTTCAAGATTTAAGATTTTCAAGAGCCAAGTAGCCAAGTGGAATCTTAGGTCCGGTTCCAGACGCCGTATTTTTCATGTGCCGAACATAATAGGCATTATTTCTCATGCATCAAGTATGATTGACCAAGTTTTACCTCGTGTATTTCGTGAAATCCTAAACTACACTGAAGTCTTCAAGGCAGAAGTTTGGTTGTAACCATGCTGCTCAAAAACGTGGAATGCCATACCTGAACTTATTCTTCTATGGAAGAACCTTATCACCATCCCTATCTCGAAATTGGTTTAGTCATACAGCACAAAACGAAAATTTGACGTGAGTACTAAAATTGAATTCAGTTATTTTTGCTAGGAACTGGACTTTCTCCAATGAATACAATCAGATAAGGAGCCTCAAAACTCGACACTGATGAGGGAATAACGTGACATCTTCTTCCTTCTAAACGTTCATTCAAAACAAAAAACTTATTTATCAAAATTGAGTTAAAACATTAACAGCCAATGTTTTATCCTGCTTTTTGTATTGCATTCATGACAGCTCATGGGTTTGGCTTCTATATTACGTTGTCAGCACATGAACTTGGACATTGAAAAACTTAGACTCAATCATTGTTGCGAATTTTGCCTTCCTTCCGCCATCTCTTTGCATTGGGAACCAAGCACATCTCCGGATCAAGTACATCAGTTCTGGCAATCAAACAGAGCAAGAACGAAGATAACAAGCTATAAAAGTTTTAATAGAGTGCAATAGAAGAGAAGAGAGACTGTTTGTCACAACGAGTTTGGCAAGTTAGGATAATCTTTTCCAAAAAAGACTTGTTGCTCATATTTGCAGTTGCACAAGAAGACAAGACTTTATTCCTGCAAAAGGTCCAGAAGAAAAGCATCTCCTTATAATATAGGTAACGTACTTGTACTTTTGAATAGACCTTTTAGCTATTCAGCAAAAGAGCCTGGATCGAGCGTTATTTTTATACATTTTTATACACGAGATTGGATCGAGTGGTGTTAGAGCTTCTATCACTATTGTGCACATTCGAAAATTCTACAAAATATAGCAAAGTATCGTTCGATTGAGATTCTTTTTCAGAATAGCTAAAAGGTCTATTATCAGTATTATCACCCCAATTTCTTTCAATCTTTGTCCGTGCTTTGTCTGAGATGATAAACCAGTTTCTTATAAAAAAACGTGTTACTGAAGCTTGTTGAGAGGAATGACCAGTGGCGGAAAAAAATTTACCTTCCTGCGAAGCAACTTCAAACTAAAATTCTTTCTTCCATTGTTTATCAGTTTCTCTTGTGCCAGGTTTAAGTTGAACTATTGCTACTGCGTACAGACACTACCTTTGCGGAAGGGCCTGGAAATTCCGCAAAAGTAAAGTCTGCACCCAGGCTAAACTATTGCACAACGCATATATAGTTTTCTTTAGCATTTTTAGAGTCAGTCCGAACTGTCTTTTGTCACAATCAGGTTTCAGGAGGCTAAGAAGCTTTATTGCTTCATATGTTAACGTCTCACTTGATTTTTGCATTGGCTATTAATTACTCTCGAGTACCGAATAATCGTCCCCCCCCCCCGCTTATTAATTTTTGAAAAATTTTCCAACTCCCCCCGTTCTTATTCCAACCCCTTTTATTAATTTTTGGAAAAATGAAATGATATTAGACGTAATTTCTGAATAAACGCAAGAAAAAGTCTCAAGAAGTGCATTCAGCAGAACCAGAGTTCAAAGTAAATGTATCAGTAACATCACTGTCCACATAAATATATAACAGATGCGTGTTTACCTAAGAAAAGAGCTATTTTCTATTTCTCCGAGCATCCCCCCTGATTATTCCAACCCCCCCCCCGATTATTGTTATATCGAATCATTTCCACCCCCCCCCCCCCGATTATTCTCACCCCCCCCGTTTATTCGGTACTCCAGAGTACTAGCTACATCGAACTTTTTAATATGAATTTATCATCATCATCATCATCATCATCATCATCATCATCATCATCATCATCATCATCATCATCATCATCATCATCATCATCATCGCTTTTTTATTTCTTCAAATTGCGTTTAAAAGAATCGATGTTTTGTGTACTTTTTAGTTCATTATTGATAGAGTTCCAAAGAACAGCACCTCGGTATCTCCAAGAGTTTCTACCAACTTCCCTTTGATATCTCTTAATATCAAACTGCAATGGATTTCTAATGTTATTTCTTTTCTTGTGTAATATTTATAGATTTCATGGTGGCAAGTTTTATGATAAATTTTATGCATCCATGTTGATAAATGTTTTTTGAATATGTAACTTATTGGTACCCATTTCGTAACATTGAGGGTTTCTTCAACAGAGAGTGGTTCTTTGATCTCGTGAATTATCTTGGCTGCTCTCGAATGTAGTTTGTCAATCGCATCAAGTGTGGCAGGCGAGGAAGTTCCCCTGACACTTATACAAGATGTGATTGAGCAAACAACAGTTTTATGATAGATTTCTTCTTGCACTTTAACTGGAAGAAAGTGGAGCCTTCTCAGTTCTTTCATCTTGCTATTAAAGTTTTTGGTAACATTTGGAATCTATTTTTGCCAAATGAGTCTGTTGTCTATGATTATCCCTAAGCATTTTGTCTCTTTGGCATAATTTATAACATGGCCACCATACTGGATGGGTCTTAGAGGTCCAGTGAATTCATATGCTGACATTATCATTGCCTCAGTTTTTCCCTTTTGTACTTTAATCTATTTTTATGGCTCCAGTCAAAATTGTTATCAGCCACGAGTTTAAGTCATCTATTACTTCTTCAATGTTTTGTCCTGCCTGTGATGTATCGTCTGCATGAATATGCAGATCACCTTTTGTTATTGACTCTGGAAGATCATTTACCACTATTGAAAATAGTCGTGGACCCAGCAGTGAGCCTTATGGAACACCAAAACATACTTCTTTAGTTTCAGATTGCCCTCCATTCACGACTGCATACTGTCTCCTATCCTGCAAGTAATTTTTAAACCAATTCTAGATCACCGTACATACCAACACTCTGAAGCTTTTTCCCCAGAATTCCTCTATGTACACTTTCAAAAGCTTTCTGAAAGTCAATGCTTTGCTTTCTGAAAATCAATTGCAATATTGTGTACAGTGTATCTGATAATCCACTAGCAACTGGACTTGTAATTGAGAGAGCGTAATCCAAACATAGTCTTTTCTCTTTTTCTTTCATTTCTTCATTCCTTTATTCCATCTTTATTCTTTTGGGCATCTTCTGAAAACGGTAGAGTTGGTAGAAGATAAAATTCCATTCTTTTGGTACCCTTCTACCGAAAACGGTAAGCTTCGCAGACTTCAGATCGCTTTTTATAAAAGCCTATTGTTTTGGTCACTCTGTTTTCGGTAGACTTCCGAGAGATTTTTGACGTATTCTTTTGGGCTCTTCTGAAAACGGTAGAGATCCGAGGCTTTGGAAGAGCTGCTCCTGAGCTGGCAGACTTTTGAAAGATCGCAGAGAGCATTGTTTCTTGAATGAAACTTTTCAAAACATTCGAAAAAACAATGGTACTTCGCAGATTCTTTTCTCTTGGGATTGGCACAACAAAAGTACATTGCATTGCAATGTATTCAATTCGCTCGGTCGAACAACAACATTCGAATTCTCATTTCTTCAGCATTCCATTCCCATTCTTTTGGCATTTTTCTCTGCGAAGTCTGCCAACCCTACCGTTTTCAGAATTCCTATTCTTTTGGTAGCTGAAAGTTTTCTCTGCGAAGCCTACCGTTTTCAGGCAGACTTCAGATTCCCAAGAGAATACGCCCTATATTTCAATCTTTAATTTTCTTTCATCATAGCTTCTCTCCCCTTTCCACCTTTCGTTCTTCCTCTGCTCATATTCCTTCCTTCTTCTTCCTTCAGTTTTTCTTTCTTCATTTGCCATTCCATGCACTCCCCAGTTTCTTCCCTCTAGCCAAACAAGCCAAACACGTTTTCCACTTGTGGGAGTGCCTAGACTTATGACGATGAGTCCCTTGTATCCTTGCGGTAAACCTTGCTCAAGAGGGACTCATAATGAAACAGTAAATTGGCCCTATTTTCTTCAATCATCAATAGAATTACGATGGAATCACGGCTTCGAATCTCAGTCCCGTCGAAGTGTTTTCAATTCTTCAATCGAATCGAAAATTCTATCATATTTACATTGGAACAATAGTAATTCTTAAATCTCGCAATCTGATTGGTACTGTAGGA